>SSNR01000079.1:2013419-2088376 GCA_006937965.1 Callopanchax toddi
TCACTATGAGGGCCACACAAACTCACTCTGAGGACCGCACAAAATCACTCTGAGGGCCACACAAAGTCACTCTGAGGGCCACACAAAGTCACTCTGAGGGCCGCACAAAATCACTTTGAGGGCCGCACAAAATCACTCTGAGGACCACACAAAATCACTCTGAGGACCACACAAAATCACTCTGAGGACCACACAAAATCACTCTGAGGACCACACAAAATCACTCTGAGGGCCGCACAAAGTCACTCTGAGGGCCACATTTGGCCCCCGGGCCACTTTTCCAAGGACCAGATTTAAAAGTCGAGGTGATCGCTCCTTCCAGTCTGTTGCACCGCGACTTTGGAATGAACTTCCTTTAGTTTTACGCTGTATAGACAGTCTGGACTCCTTTAAAAAGCAGCTGAAGACCCAATTATTCAAAACTGCTTTTAAATAACTCTTTTGTGTTCTCTTGTTGTTGTTTAATGATTTTGATTTGTAATGATATTTTGTTGCGATGGACTGGCGACCTGTCCAGGGTGTCCCCCGCCTCTCGCCCCTTGACCGCTGGAGATAGGCACCAGCTGCCCCGCGACCCTCTGTGGAGGATTAAGCGGCTACAGAAAATGGATGGATGGATGGATGATATTTTGTTTGTTTAATTGATTTTATTTGTTTTTTATCATGTTTGATTCTGTTTTCTGTGAAGCACTTTGTGATTTTTTCTGTGAAAGGTGCTATATAAATAAACTTTACTTACTTACTTACTTTTGACACGCCTGCTGTAAAGGGTCATATTAGACTGGCTCAAGGAAAAGATTTAAAATATGAAAAAGTTACCTAGTGTGCCTTTAAGTGCCATGAACTTTAACCTGCTGAGGCCTGTAGAGTCTGAGATTGTTTTACTATAATTTCTCTGAACACTGCACCATCTTGGGGTGAGTTTCAGCGACGTTCACATCTGATTGGTTGACAGCCGTCTATAATCTGTCTCTCTCTAGAACAACAAACTCCAAATGGTTTGAAAACGACCTCTAACCCCTCTCAGATCGACGGGCAGCTTCTCTGAGGTCACCGGTGACGTCGTTCCTACTCGTGTTAACACACGCCTGTATGCTCCACACCATCTGCTTTTACCCAGGTGGTCCAAAACGATGACATTCAAGCGCTGATCATACAACTCTAAAGTAAACACTCTGAAGTTTTGTCTTTTTTGTTCCAGACCTAGAGGAAGTAGAGAAAAGGCAGATCATCCAAAGAGTTTCTAGCCAGCTGGAAACCAGCAGCGACAAAGAGAAGTGCCTATTGATACCGTCGTCCAACTGAAGAATGCCTCCGTTCGATTGGAGCAGGCTGCTCAGACAAGCTGTTGAAAGATCTTATTGACGGTGTAGGAACATATACGACTCAGAATATCCACCACTGTTCCATTTGCTCGTCCGCGTGTTCAAGTTATTATGGGATGTAGTACTGACGGAGGGTTGATGGAAGACGGTCGCCCTCTGCTTATTAGACGAGGGCTGACTGTGCTCATTAGGCCGGCGGCGGCGCGATGGGGATCTATTCTCCTGAGGTGACCAAAGGTGCTTACAAAGACCTTCCAAGTCCCAGTAATGATGCCCCAGACCTGTCACTCTTGTCACAAAACTGACATGACCTTTTTCTGGCTCGTGTGCGGAAAAGAAAAGGGGGAAAAAAAAATAAAACTTCCTAATTTCACAGAATGAGGCAACACTACTCCTGTCTCCTTCCCAAATCTGATAATGCCTCATCGTGCTCCACGTACCTCACAATGAGGCTGATTTGCTTTTCACTAAAATGTCAACAGAGACCGTTTCCTGCGTCTTCATCGGGCGATTTAAGTGATTGCGAGTTCAGGTTTTAATCTAAGCACAAACAGCCACAGACCTCGCCATTACGACCTACGAAACAGAGGCGTGCTGAGCGGCCGCGGCGCGGCTGAATAGGCGTCTGGAAGCAATCTGTGAACGACGGCTGATCAATGGCCGCCAAATGAAATGAGAGATGAAAAGATGTCTTTTAAAGGCTCGTGAAAGGGGGGGGGGGCTTTGTTGGAGGGCGTTTTGTTCGGCGTTCTGTTTTTAACCTCAATCATCTGAACACAGCGCACATGAAAGAAGAGAACGGTAATAGCGTTAGCCTACTGTGGCTTTCTTCCTCTGATGTCAAGTGTCCCCCGGACACTTATGTGATTGCATGTGACATTTCAGAGAACATATTTATCGTTATGTGTTTTCACACCGTCGGATGAGCTGCTTCGTCTCATTTTAGAAGAGATTACATCATTTCTTTAATTGCATTAGCTCTTTGTAGAGCTATGTGGTCAGATCCAGCCCTAATGGGGGGGGGGGGGGTCTCACAAACAAAGCCTGATTGCAATGGACCTCATGAAGCGCCGGTTTAACCCCCGCGTGCACAAAGCGAGCGCAGGCTCCATCCAGGAGCGTACATGAATCCTGTCCAGATTGGGGGCTGTATGAATTACGCTGAGAACCTTATCTGTCTCCCCTCGTTGCCTGCTGGGTGAATTGATTGCGTTTTTTGGTCTTAATCCACGCCACGCCATGCATCTTGGGAGGCAACCGGGGAGCCATCTTGTATAAATAGAATTTAGGCTCGACAAAAGCCATCTCCAGCTGAGCAATGAGAAAGCATCCTTTCCCCCCCCTGCTACAGCGAGTGGCATTTGGAAACAGCGAGCAGAGGTTTTGGTGAAATTGTTGTATTGATTTTCCTGTTACTTTTCTGCAGCGGCGGCGGCGTCTCTCGGGGTGTCATCTGTGCATATGACACTCATCAGGATGGATCAGCCCGTTTTGTGTGAAACGCCTTCTGTTGCGGCGGTCCTCGAGAAGTGTTTTAATGAGATTAATTAAATTGCTTATGAGTGATGGCCCTCCACCAATTACCTGGGCCTTAATGCCGTTTTCCTCCACCCGGGGCGTCGTGCACCGACGAGCGATGCCAGCCTTCTGCGAGCGCGCACGATGATTAATCATCTCATCGCCGTCCCGAGAGATAATATGACAATAAAGACAAAAGCCTCTCATCGGCTGTGTTTGTCTAACGCCACCAGTCGCCTCCTAAGTGCAGACTCTGGAGGACTATTAGACGGAACGGCTGTAGCCTTTAAAGATACAAGCGTTCACGTTGTTGCAACACAACACTGCAGAGGTTTGACTACAGGTTCATTTGTTTGCTATAATGAGGTTGTGCAGCTCACAATCCACCAGGAGACAGGAGGGAGGCTGCTTGTCATTCAGGGTCCGGCCTCCCTCGTGTCTGCTTCCTTTTCCCCGCTGAAGGGCGCGGAGGGTCAGAGGCACAGAGGGCTCACAGCAGAGAGCGTGGCAGCCAGGAATCAAACCGCAGCAGGACGCAGCCTCCGATTGGAGAGCCGGTGGCTCCACGCAGGGCGCCGCGCGAGCTTTTATTGGCTCTTCTCCATCACACCTGTCACACTAGATTGGGTTTGGAAGAAGCGTTTCCTTTAGCTGAAAAGGCCAAAGTAGATTAAGGGGGCAGGCGAGGTTGAAATGGATTACCTCTGGAATGAGGCCAAATAGAAGGGCTTGCTGACGGAATGCAAATCGTTCTAATATTATAAATGGATCTGCACCGTTTACTCTGAAGTTACAACAGAAGTTTAGAAAGCATTTCATGTTTCAGACACCTTTAGTCACCTCGGCCTCAGAGGACAGGATGTGAGGATAAAACCACATTAATCGTTCTTAAACCTCATGTAATATCTGTAATTGAGAAAGTTCCAATGGAATTAAGTGACAAAGATATTAATCTATTTCTTAATTTGCTGTGGACCTCCAGGAGCCATGTTCAGGCCCCTGGAGGTCCTCTGACCTACATTTCAAAAACCGCAGCAATAATGTTTAGCGTGAGGTTCAAACACATTGATTTTTATATTTTATTTTCTTTTTTTCATGTGATGCCATGATGAGACCCAAACACCACTTCAGTACACTGTGTACTACATGACATTCAGCTACTAATCAGTTTTAAACAAAGCTAGGAAAAACAATCGTTTTTAAAGAAAGTAGGATACTTTTAAATCTATTTACTGAGGTGATTATATTTAGTTTTAGTCAAAAAAACACCTAATTTTGAATATTGCACATATTGTAACAAATTCAGAGGGACTGATGTAGGGGTGCACTTACATTTGAGTACTTGCCGATACGAGCAGTACAAGTATGAGTGCACAATTAGGGCACCCTAGTTTGAAGAATTGAGCTTGCAAAGACAAGCATAGCTTTTAAAGTAGTAATTCATGCAATGGCAACCGTACCTAACACAAAAGCTAAAGCAGTAGTTAACAATTTATCTAAAGCAGCAGCTAACGAATATGCTAAAACAGTAGCTAACACATTAGCTAAAACAGCAGCTAACACATTAGCTAAAACAGCAGCTAACACATTAGCTAAAACAGCAGCTAACACATTAGCTAAAGCAGCAGCTAACACATTAGCTAAAGCAGCAGCTAACACATTAGCTAATGCAGCAGCTAACACATTAGCTAATGCAGTAGCTAACAAATATGCTCAGTAGCTAACACATTAGCTTAAGCCATCACACAGAAACAGATTTATTTGTTCTGTTGGTAATTTTTTTGTTGTTTCTTTGATAAAGTTTGGGACACAGTCATATGCCATGATCCATTTATACTTAGAAAAACAAAACCTTTCATAGATGATCCATTCAAACACAGTTTTGCCACCCTCATTAGTCATTAGTGTCACAAAAACAAAATTAAAAAGAAAGAAAACACATTTGATTTGGAAAACCTAAAAGATCCTTGTATTTATTTGTCATGTGTACATCATGAGTGAATCATCACACCACCAGAGTTTGACAAGAAAAAGACCCGGTGACTCTGTCTAATGATTTTTTTCGGGGGGAAACCCTAACAGTAGACAACCTTTAAGCTAAGGCACATATTTTAAAAGATTTTTTCATCCCCTTTTTAAAATCATCAAAAATGAGTTATGAAGGGCTCCTGATTACACAATAAAATACCTAAAAAAAAATATCAGTATACACATTTCATCATCAACTAATAATTGTTAGATTGTTAACCCATTAGGATGCAGTAATTTCACAAGACTAGCATAAAATGACTTGCAATAAAAGCTAATATAGACATAGGGCCTCCCAGAAGGAAAACGTGGAAGAGAACGTGTTGAGGTTTAAGTCAAAATGTCAATAAAAACATTAAAATACAAGTTTGAAAAAGTAAGCTATTTTAAAATATCCTAAGGAAACAAACTGAGCCACTGAACCTGAGTGTTTGTTCTGTTTTATTATTATTTTACTGAGGCTTCTGGGTGTGTTTTACTATAAATAATGAGGTATTTTATTTAATACAAGAGTATAGCCTTTTGGCTAATCTCACTGCAGCACAGAAACACTCAAAAACTTTATTTAATACAATGAGAGTCTAAAACATACACGCATACCTCACAACATCTGAAGTTTATGAAAACTATTTGAGTTTGATCAGGGAACAAAATTTTAAAAATACTTTTAAACGCTTCAGATGGTTTGATGTTAAATGTGTAGGAAAAAGGAAGTTCCTCTGTGAACGCTGCTATGAAAGTAGCAAAAATACTTTTATTTAATAAAATGCCTTGGTTTTTTAATAGTTTACTCAGTGAAAATACACCCAGAACCCTTTGTTCTCAACATTTTTCTTGAAATAGTGTTCTGACATATTATTTTCTCCCAAAATGACTAATTCTCAAAATCGTGGTTTGACTGAGGCTCAGAATATTGTGTTTTGAATTATCTCTCCAAAAAGTATATTGACATTTTCTCTTCTTGAAATATTACTTTTTACTTTTTCACTCAAACTAGCATTTTGACTTTTTTCTGCAAAGAGTATTTTAGTTTAAAATAGTCTGACTTTTCTCACAATTGCATTTGGACATTTTTCTTAAATTCATATTTTAACTTTTTTACTCAAAGTAAAATGTTGACTTTTTTTTTTCTCCTAAGGTCTTTTAGACTTTTTCTCCAAATTCCATTTTTTTGGGGTTATCTTTAAAATGTATTACCACTTTTTTCTCTTAAAATAATTTATTTAAAACTTTTTATTCAAGCTAGGATTTTGACTTTTTCCTTAAAATTTATTAGGATTTTTTTCTTGAAATCATATTTTAAATTTTATACTTTTTAACAAAAGTATCTTGACATTTTTGTCAAAGTAGTATTTAGCCTTTTTTTTTTTACAAACTATTTTGATGCTTTTGTCACAGTAGTATTTAAACTTTTTTATGAAGTATCTTGATGTTTTTGTCACAGTAGTATTCAGACTTTTTTTACAAAGTATTTTGATGCTTTTGTCAAAGTAGTATTTAGATTTTTTAACGAAGTATCATTATGTTTTTGTCAAAGTAGTATATAAACTTTTTTACGAAGTATCTTGATGTTTCCGTCAAAGTAGTATTTAGACTTTTTATGAAGTATCTTGATGTTTCTGTCAAAGTAGTATTTAGATTTTTTAACAAAGTATCATTATGTTTTTGTCAAAGTAGTATATAAACTTTTTTACGAAGTATCTTGATGTTTCCGTCAAAGTAGTATTTAGACTTTTTATGAAGTATCTTGATGTTTCTGTCAAAGTAGTATTTAGATTTTTTAACAAAGTATCATTATGTTTTTGTCAAAGTAGTATATAAACTTTTTTACGAAGTATCTTGATGTTTCCGTCAAAGTAGTATTTAGACTTTTTATGAAGTATCTTGATGTTTCTGTCAAAGTAGTATTTAGATTTTTTAACAAAGTATCATTATGTTTTTGTCAAAGTAGTATATAAACTTTTTTACGAAGTATCTTGATGTTTCCGTCAAAGTAGTATTTAGACTTTTTATGAAGTATCTTGATGTTTCTGTCAAAGTAGTATTTAGATTTTTTAACAAAGTATCATTATGTTTTTGTCAAAGTAGTATATAAACTTTTTTACGAAGTATCTTGATGTTTCCGTCAAAGTAGTATTTAGACTTTTTATGAAGTATCTTGATGTTTCTGTCAAAGTAGTATTTAGATTTTTTAACAAAGTATCATTATGTTTTTGTCAAAGTAGTATATAAACTTTTTTACGAAGTATCTTGATGTTTCCGTCAAAGTAGTATTTAGACTTTTTATGAAGTATCTTGATGCTTTTGTCAAAGTAGTATTTAGATTTTTTAACAAAGTATCATTATGTTTTTGTCAAAGTACTATATAAACTTTTTTACAAAGTATCTTGATGTTTCTGTCAAAGTAGTATTTAGACTTTTTATGAAGTATCTTGATGCTTTTGTCAAAGTAGTATTTAGATTTTTTAACAAAGTATCATTATGTTTTTGTCAAAGTACTATATAAACTTTTTTACAAAGTATCTTGATGTTTCTGTCAAAGTAGTATTTAGACTTTTTTAAGGAAGTATCTTGATGTTTTTGTCAAAGTAGTATTTAGACTTTTTTACAAAGTATCTTGATGTTTTGTCACAGTAGTATTTAGACTTTTTTTACGAAGTATCTTGATGTTTCTGTCAAAGTAGTATTTAGACTTTTTTACGAAGTATCTTGATGTTTCTGTCAAAGTAGTATTTAGACGTTTTTTACGAAGTATCTTGATGTTTTGTCACAGTAGTATTTAGACGTTTTTTATGAAGTATCTTGATGTTTTGTCACAGTAGTATTTAGACGTTTTTTACGAAGTATCTTGATGTTTTCGTCTCAACATTTTGACGTATCTCAACACGTCCTCCTCACCGCCGGTCTTCGCGGCGCTCCTAATAAGCAGCTGTAATGTAAAAGTGTGACTTTCTAATTACACCAGGTTATTTCTGCCTGATATTTTTAGCGCTGCGATCCGTGTGACTCTCATCCTATGTGCTGTTGCTACGTAACAAGTCTGTATCCTTCCAACAGAAAGAAAGTTGCCTTGATGTGAAAGTAAAACAAGCAACAACCAGAGTTGGAGCAAACGCTGAGACCTCTGCGGCCGTCTGTTGATGTTTGAGTCCATCTTTATTACCGTCGTCACCTGTGGATGTAGCGTTTCTCCTCTGGGCTGTTTCCCAACGTAAACAGTGGCTGAGGCTGCGCTCTTTACCCAGCAGACCTTCAGGGAGAGGAGCACGGAGACGTCTTCATCGGGGCGCTGCCTCATTATGGCTCCATCTGACAAACACACCACCTCCTCTCTGCTCCAATATACACTTCCCCTCTGCCAAACCTCTCACACTTTCCTTTCCCTTCGCACCTACTTCCTCTCTGCTGCACACACACACACACACCTTTTGGGTGTAATAAAACAGCAGATCAGAGTCATTGGCTGCTGACAGGGACTGACACTGAACCCTGCTGTTGTTGGAAGGCTGCCTGGGAGATGTTCATTACTCACAAAGCTTGTCGGTTTGGACAGGAGAGGAACGACGGTCTTATTAAGTGGAGACCTGGAGCAGCCGTAGGGGAAATACACACACACCTACGCGTGCACCCACACGGGCTCCGGGAGACTTTTTGACGTCGTGGCTTCCAACCGAGCGCCCTGATTGGCCGTGAGAAGTTGGGGCCTGTCAGGAAAATGTAAAACTTTGGTGCGATGGCGGGATTTGCTGAGTTAGGAGTTTGACGGCGGCTGACAGACAGGACAGACTGTGACACGGCGACATCAGTGCAGGAAGTGGAGGAATGCCTCATTTACACACGAGCCTGCTAATATCGATTGGACTTTCTGATGTCTGGCTCATTGTGTAACTCTCACAAAAACACATCCAATACTCCCGACACGGCTGAACCCGGAGCCTTGTTTCCATAGTAACGCAGCTCTCCGTCTCTCTAAACATAGCCCCGTACAGGTTACATCTGCTCACATCAGCAGCTCCAGAGGATGCAGACGCGGGCGACGCTGCGCCAGACTCAAAAAGCGGCGAAACAACTTGTTAGCTCGACGTCGGCTAGAAACCCAAAGACATAAATAAACCGAAACTTTTAATTCCCTAGTCATCCATCAAAGGAAGAAGAATTACCAGGCAACACATGTCGAGGCGACCAATGAGGACACCTGGTTGCGTTTTCCGCCCACAATTCATCTCACCTGCTTATTTTATTACCTGTTTTTTACACTAAGTTGGCAAATTCTGAAAATAGAAGCATCCCTCTAAACAACATGCTCCACTTCAGCCTCGAGCGGAAACGGGGGCCGTCATAAATCAAAGCTAACGTGACGGTTCGGGGACGAAAAGGGAAGTTGGCTGAATTTGCATTTGATGCAGTTGTCAGGGGTTTTTATTCTATACGTTCCTCCGTAACGAGGACCAGCGGGCCGGAGACGCTTCCAGAACGCGAGGCAGAAATAGCCCCTTCAAATGGGTCGGAGTAGTTAAAGCTGCACCACTCAGCTGTCTGCTCACTTCCTGATGAAGAACCTGCTGATGTCTGGTGCAACCTTGGAGGCTGAAACGCTCTTCCTCATCTGGCTGCGCTCTCTGGCTTGCTGAGCCGTCCGCTGTGGAGGAAAAATAAATAATGATGTAAGAGGTTAAATCTGCAGGAAGAGAGTTAAAAAAAGGAAACGCGGATCAATACGCCCGGCATCTTGAGATTAAAGAGTTGGCACGCAGAGAGCGAGAAGATCCCCTTATCGGAGCGCGCAGTTCTCCACGTCAGGTTACGGTCGTCTACGTGTGACGCTTCTCCTTCCACGCTGACGCCCACTCCGACCAAAACGCTTCCTGGCGTGACGGCGGAGAGCATTTTAGGCTACAATGAGAGCCGCTTTATTTTGAAACCTCTGCCACTAAGAAGTCTTTGAAAGCTTTTCTGGAGAAATTGAGCGAAGAAGCCGGAGAAGGAAAAGGACAGATTTACAGGCTTTTCCAACAATTGCTATATATCAATGTGTCACACGGCCACATCGGGTGACGTTAATACACAGAATATAGAGCTTTGAGGGGGGATAATGTGACTTTTGATCAATGCGTTCGACCGTGGATCACATTACTGCCACCCGATGTGATCCTCCACGTGAGAGATGATAAAGGAGAGGGTCATCCGCCGCGCGCCTTAAATGTCAAACAAATTGCTTTTGCCCCTCGAGCCCTTTGGCTTTAAAAGCTGTTACAGGATGCGGAGTGTGAACGTACGGATCTGTGGCAGACGGTGCAGAGCGTCTGCAGGTTGTCCAGGGAGCACTGGCCTCCTCCTCGGTAGACGGGCCGGATGTGGTCCACCTGCCAGAAGTCTCCCTCCGCCGGAGCTCGGATCATCTCGTTCAGCTGGAAGCAGGAGCAGAAGGCCGAAGCGAGCGTCAGCACAAATATTACAACAGCTGCATCAAACCGTATCAAATACACACTTTATTGTGCAAATTGTGTTGAATTTTTCGTTGCTTAAACTCGTTGTTGATGACTTCATTCATGTCGTTTGCTTTGACTGTTTGGTAAAAGTGTTAAATCATGAATTAAATGTTGATGACTACATTTTTAGAGTTCAGCTCTACTGAACACAGACCTGATCACAGAAACTGTAGAATTAATAAATCATTAGAACCCGTCTGATGACACGAAGGAGGCTAAACGATCTCAAAAAGCAACGCAGCGCGTGTTAACGCCATTTAAAGCTGCTCTACGTAATCTGGAAAACTAATTAGCTTCAAACATTTTATTAATGCCTCTTAACCACGTAGTATAGCTATAAATATATTGTGGTGATAAAAAAAAAAAATGAAACAAATTAATAAAGTTATTTTCTCGCATTTGTCTAAAAACCTCAGCCAATCGCACGTTTCAGACTGAAAGCAACTACACTACACAATCCGGCTGTCTGTGTCGCCGAACTGCCGCACTTTCTTGGATCCTCCGTTCATGAGCGCTTTCACATTTATCAGCAGAACATCCCGTAAGTGAGAGGAGGAGAGAAACGGACGGCTGTTAGCGCTTCAGCTAGCAGAAAACAAAAGATGAAAGAAGAAAAACAAGGGTGAACGTTAGCATAGCGTTTCAACGGCTGGTGTTTTGCTCTCTATTGTTTCTGTGGCAATGCAAAGTCCCATGTCCAGGGGAGGCGTGGCCTAGAGATCATACCTGATGGGAGGGGTGAGAGCTCTGAGATGCGTTTGTGTAAAATAGCTAGCTTGTTTGCAAATGACACAATACAGTTTTATATTGGAGTAATCATGATGATTATGTTTCCGTCATGAGAATGTCGTTAACGTTACTGAGCGTTAAATGTGGTGGTCTCCACACACAAACTGCCTGGAGGCTACCTCAAATTCATCCATTTTGAACAAAAGGCCAGAAAGTGCTTGTGAGGTTTACATTCTGTCCAGGAGCGAAGACTTTGTCCACATCGGTCATGAAAACCGCTCAGAAAAATCTAAAATCTTTGATATACCACAACTGGTTTTTTACAGAAACGCAAAAAGTTATTTCCCCTGGTAACTAGTTACGTTTATTATAGAGCTATTCTGTAACTAACTCAGTTACTTTTGGGAATGAGTAGTGAGTAACTAATTACTTTTTTAGAGTAATGTTCAAAACACTGGCCTTTCTAAAGAAACCAGAACAACATCTGAAGCATCTAAGAAATGGCCTCCATGAAGAGTTCCAAGGCCAAAAAATTCCCGTTTCTAGACTCCACCCACTTTGAGTGATGTCACCAGTGGGTGTGGCCTTTACTGATAAATAACTGATAGAACGACACTTCAGAAAGACCTAAACATCACTTTAAGGCTGTTTGATGGTTAAAATGTATTAGCATGAAGTCTGAACTTATTGCCCACAACAGTGACGATATGTTTTGTATCTCGGACATCGTCTTGAACTGATCCAAACACCCCTAAAAACAAGCTATAATTGCATATTTCTCTCAAACTATTCTGGCACTTTAGGACTGTTTTTACATCTTTTTCTGATCTGATGTCTCTCAGAATGCTCAGTGACCTAAATTATCACTTCACAGCTCTCTCCGTCTCGCTCTCACACACACATCATTTATATTAAACAAATCTCGGCACCACGGGGACTCTTCTGGAGTGCTTTTCTCAATAAGAACGAAGAAAGAAAAGCACATAAATGGCAAAATCCAGGAAATAATGAAAGCAAATTGCAGAAAAACTGAGGCTCATTAGTGCTTAAAATGTTGACATCAATGTACGGCTGGCTCAAAACAAAATCTGCACCAAATCAATGGCTGTGACCTTTAACCCTCCAGTTAAACATCCGTGGTATAAATCACCTGGGTGACCTATATAATGGGCAGATGTAGGAAAACGTCATCGGGGAGCGGTGGCATGTCTGACGAAGAGTCCAGGAATTAGGTTAGAAATCCCACAGGGAGTCCCGCTCTACAGTAAGAGACACACTCCTGAATGACTTCACTTCTTCTGACTTTGTTAATTAAACTTTTTCAAGCAGAGTTAGCACAAAAGTTTCCTCAACACAAGAGAAAACATGATTAACGATTACCAGAACTTTGGAGATGTGCTATTTTCACACACATCTAAGGCTGGTTGAGAAAAAAATAATAAATCTAACGTTAACTGGATGGAAGTCAGTAAAAACTAGGGAGGAAACAACATGCTAATGTCACAAAAACACAAAGGATCAGAGCATACATCAGCCTGTACAGGAAGTAAAAGAGAAGCAGGAAATGGAAATATCTAAATCAAGGACTACAACAGGACTATCAGAAAACTGAATTTATCTCTCTAGATTGATGTTTAATTTATAAAAACTAAAGGTTTTGCTGGTAACACAGAAAGTTAGCATCAACGTTGATGTTATCACAAGAATAAACCAAGTTTTCATCAAATGAGGTCTTTTCTCCCTAAAGTGGATTTTAGGGACAATTATTCAATTTTTAAAATAACAACTTTGAAAATGAATTCAGTTGTTTAAACATGGTTAACTGTTAATTCATATACAGTTGGAACCTAGCATAACATTAGTTTTGAGCACGTTAGCGTGCTAAAATGCTAAATTAAGCTAGTAAATCTCACAGAGTAAGAAATATTAACAGACCATTCAAATGTTGTGTATGTTTTACAACGGTAACTTTAACATTTTTAGCAATAAAACTCTTCTTTTTGTTATTATTATTATTATTATTTTCTCTCTCAAACAAACTTCAGAGACAATATTTTTTTCAACAGAAAAAAGGAGCATTGTTTCTTTAAATACTGGTTAGTTTTTAGTGTGTATACAGTCAGACAGGCTGCTTTAAGAGGATGTTAGCATGCTAACCTTCTCAAGCTAAGCTACCAAGTCTCACATGATAATGAACATTACAAATTTTTAAATGAGATTTATTTATATACTTTTATTTTCACAAGATAAATCAATGAAAATGAATATGGTAACTTAGTACTATGAAAAAGAGAGAAATAGTAACTGCTAGGTACGATCATGCTATCATTGTTAGCAAGTTAGCTTAGGAAACCTCTAAATGAGACAAGATTTTTTCTCTCTGAAGAAGATTTAAAAGTCAGCATATTGAGGCAAAAACTAGCATTAATTGTATATTTTTATAGTGTTGAGTCTTTAGTACATATACAGTAAGAAAATAGCATGACATGAATTTTGGGCTAAATTAGCATACTAAACGCTAAACTAAGCTAGTAAATCTCACATGGTGGCCAACTAAATATTAGGATTTTGTTTGTGGTTCTACTTTTTAATTTAAAAGAAGCAAAACAACAAAATACTTTAATTGTTTTTTTTTTACATTCTTTATTTAGAGTTATGTTTTTAGGCGTCACATTAGTAAAACTCTCACCATGTACCTTTTTTGAAGCGTTTACCTGTTTCCACCACCTGTTGCTGGTGGGTTACATTCAGAACGTTCATGAATTAAAGTCGTAGGCTGCAAAAGATCACTACGACGGTCACTAATGACCCACGGGGTCGCACTTTTAACCCACTGTTTTTAAACATTAAGGCATATTTTATTAATATAACATTATAAAGCAACAAATTATATTGTTACAATGTTATGAGTCAGCACTGGAAATTTAAACGAGACAATAAACAGGATTTATTTTCTCTCTTAAGCTTAATTTATAGATGTATTGCTTGTTGTAACACCAAAAACAGAACTATTAGTCCTTTGTAGGGGTTTTTAGCATTTAGCTTAAATTAGGGATTAGGCCCGATACCGACACCAGTATCGGTATCGGTTAAAGTTACCCGATACCAGTGGCTTCACTGTCTGTGACTTGTGATTTCTGTTGTAGTTTCCTATATTGAACACTAGGGGGAGCTATTGAGCTAAAGTGTGTGTTGAGAGCTGGAGATGGTGCCAAATAGTTCATTTTATTTGATTAAAATGTGGAAAACTGCAATAATTTCACTGTGAAATCATAGAAAATTGTTATTTTTTCACCTTATATTTTAGTTTTGTGATCATTTTTATTAATATATTTTATTTTTTATCTAACTCAGTTATTTGTTGTAAAATGCAGAGAAGAAAATAAAACCTGCATTCCAATTTGTTGCATTTTTTGTGTGTGGTAGAAGTATCGGTATCGGTACTCGGTATCAGTACTCGGTATCGGTGAGTACTCAGATTTAAATATCAGTATCGGATCGGTTTTGAAAAATGCGGTATTGGTACATCCCTAGTTTAAATACTATAGGATTATCACTGGTTTTAGGATGCTGGCATGAAAACCTGCTAAGCTAAGCTAGTAAATCTTAAGCTAATTCACTATTTGCCTCGTATATATTTGAGCATTTTCACCCTGTAAATGAAAGAATATTATCAAACGCTTTAAATACAACATGATAGCATCTTATAGGAAAACAAGGACTAGTAAATAAAAGTCATCATGCTAACACTGTGGGAAAATTAGCTTGAAATGAAAACACATGTTATTGCTGGTGTAGCAACAGAGATTTATTTAACCTGATCTGATTTAATCAAAGTTCAACCCAGAGCTGGATTCTGTTGCACTGTAAAAAATTATTATTCATTTGATGTAAATCAGAATAAAACAGATTTAAATTGCTCAACCAGGCTCTCATTATTCATGGTTATGCAGCTGGAACTTTGAAACTTGTAAAGGGAGGTGACATTGAGCCGTCCGACACTCTGCTGACACAGACTGGAGCGCTGTGTGAGCCAATCAGGTCCCCTTTACCCTCTGAACATGTCAGCGCCACCAGAGCTGCTTCTCACTTCTCAACTGCTCCTCGAAAGATTCTGATTTTATTTTGAAAATCCAAACAGAATAAAGAAAGGAAGACCTAAAACACCAAGAAGAGGAGAGAATGCAACGAAAGCAAGCGGTGGAGTGAAAAACGACTGACAGAATTAGAAAGAGGGGTCTGGTGGGAAGAGTTTAGGACCGCAGAAATCCATTTTCCCACTTTGAGAAGTACTCTGTCGACATTAAGGCGGCGAGCTGGAATTGATCCCAGCAGATTTAAAGAATAGGCTTTTCTCAGACGGCCAGAGTTCACACCTCACACACTGATAGTCTCGCCCATTTTAGTCAATTAAACCTGCTTTTGTGCCAAACCCTTCCTGCACCTGACCCTGCTGCTCGGCACCTTCACACAGGCACCTGGAGGCTTTAACACACACACACACACACACATTAAAAGAGACCCCGAAGACCCGTATACACATGTACACACAGCTGGGAACAGACACACACACCAGAACCCCCAGTATGAACCAAAGAATGAGCCTATAATCTGGAGGCTTCTCCTCCATCGCGGCGTCTTATCATGTGGCTGAGTTTGTTTCCTCTAAAGCTCAGAGCATCGATCGGCGCTGATGCTGCTGCCGGCGGCACTGGGAAGAGGCTGGGTATCTATTTGTGTGTGTGTGTGTGTGGTGGGGGGGGGGTTGGCTTTGCAGGATAACAGCCAACCAAATCAAACAGGCTTACTGGTTGAGGCCTGGCACTAAGAAAAAAAAATCGATGTGCCCAGCAATCCATTTACTGAGAGGTGGCCCCTTAGAGTGCAGCTCAACCTGTGTGTGTGTGTGTGTGTGTGTGTGTGTGTGTGTGTGTGTGTGAGTGTGAGTGTGTGTGTGCGTAGGTGTGTGGGATAGAGAGTAGAGGGCGTTTTTATTTTTGAACTTGCACAAACACAAAGGAAGAAAATCTTTGGTTTTTCATATATTTAGCTCAGACTTGTCAGATCCAGACCTGCTGACCAACATCAGGTTTAGGGGTTTAACTCTGAAAGTCCATCTATTAAAGCATCAGTTTCATAAAAACTAAGCTGATGACACTTGTCACTTTTTAATAACCATCAGGTGTTTTACTTAGTCTTTTTTTGGGGGGGTGCAAAGTGGCTGCTAATAAAAATGTCCTGATTTCCAGCCGTGTCAGTTTCCTTCGAGGAAATCAGCGTCTCAGGTGTCTTCAGTCTGTTTAAAGGCTGAGAGGTAGTCACAGAGCTGTCTGGTACCACACTGAGCATGGACCACAGAGAGCTGAGGACAGAGGGTCTCAGCAGACACTTATTTACCTGGAGCCTCATTTATAAAACGCAGCGTAGAATCCTTACTAAAACTTGCTTAAGCTCAGCAAAAAAAGTTCAGGTACGCAAATTCCATTTCCGATTTCCACGCAATTCTGCTTTATAATGTCAGACCTAGAACTGTGCTCAGCTGTTTTTGGGTCAGAACCCTCCTCCTACACACCCACATTCTGCCATATACGGTCAATGCAAAGTACCTCATGAATAATTGCATATGCATAAGCCGGTGGGTTTCTGGCTTTAAACAGTAAATCGTGAAAACAGAGAGGTTTAGAAAACGTCATTTTACAGAGGCTGAAACTCGAGGTGCTTGTGGTGACGTGGATGGACGGAAACATGTTTTATTTGGTGGTGAAATGTTGACGGATTACGAACACGGAAGTGCCCTTGCTGCAGGGTAGACGCTGTCAGACTGACAGAGAGATGGTGTAGATCTAAGATCCAAGAGAAACGTTTAATGACAACATTTAATTGAATCCAAAGGGGAAGACACGTCATGTTGTTCATCCTATCAAACAGTCAACCTGCTGGATAAACCACTGGTTGAAGGGAACCTGAGAACGGCTGGTGACACTGGGTTTTACTGGTTCCGATGGTTCTGTTGATCTAATACTGGACCCAGTTGATCCATAGGATGCTCTAATGAATCTATCAGCTGATCGATCGTCCAGTCATTATCTAGAAATCTCTAAAACTCTCCTCCATTCATCCGGAGTCTGACTACTGGCTGAGCTGCAGTGCATTACGCTCAAGTGTCCCTGCAGGATTCCTAAGTCTCAGAAATCACAATTAATGCACCAATAAGTGCAGCTGTTATATATTCTGAAGACGACTGGATAAACATAATGGGATATTATTCTAAAGTGCGACATATTTTCATTCAGATTTTCATTTTTATAAATGAGACCCCAGCATGTTAAAGAGGAAGGCTAGAAGGACAACTGATGACAAACTGACAGTAATATGAATGGAAACCAAAGAGACCAGAACAACGTTTAGACTAGAGGTCAAATCCAAGGTCCAGATCATCACATGGAGCATGCTCAGTTCTGTTCTGGACCTGCTTTGCTGCATCTGGATCAGAGTCTAGAATCTGTTCAGAGTCCAATGAAGTCTAAAGACTATCGAGGTGTTCTGGAGGGATCGAGCTGGTCTCAGACCTCGAGTCCTCCAACAGGATAATGAGTCAAACACTGAAACTCCCAGAATGCATCACTATAATATTAAGCTGTTGAACCTCAAATCAAAAGCAGTTAGTTACTTCAGTGACCACTGTGGGCTTTTCTTTTTAACCACAGACTGTATCTACGTCTGTATCTACGTCCGTATCTACGTCTGTATCTACGTCTGTATCTACGTCTGTATCTACGTCTGTATCTACGTCTGTATCTACGTCTGTATCTACGTCCGTATCTACGTCTGTATCTACGTCCGTATCTACGTCTGTATCTACGTCTGTATCTACGTCTGTATCTACGTCTGTATCTACGTCCGTATCTATGTCTGTATCTACGTCTTTATCTACGTCTGTATCTACGTCCGTATCTACGTCCGTATCTACGTCCGTATCTACGTCTGTATCTACTTCCGTATCTACGTCTGTATCTACGTCTGTATCTACGTCCGTATCTACGTCCGTATCTATGTCCGTATCTACGTCCGTATCTACGTCCGTATCTACGTCCGTATCTACGTCTGTATCTACGTCCGTATCTACGTCCGTATCTACGTCCGTATCTACGTCCGTATCTATGTCCGTATCTACGTCCGTATCTACGTCCGTATCTACGTCCGTATCTACGTCCGTATCTACGTCCGTATCTATGTCCGTATCTACGTCCGTATCTACGTCCGTATCTACGTCTGTATCTACGTCCGTATCTATGTCCGTATCTACGTCCGTATCTACGTCCGTATCTATGTCCGTATCTATGTCCGTATCTACGTCCGTATCTACGTCCGTATCTATGTCCGTATCTACGTCCGTATCTACGTCCGTATCTACGTCCGCATCTACGCCTGTATCTTCGTCTGTATCTACGTCTGCATCTACGTCTGCATCTACGTCTGTATCTACGTCTGTATCTACATCTGTATCTACGTCTGTATCTACGTCTGTATCTACGTCTGTATCTACGTCTGTATCTACGTCTGTATCTACGTCTGCATCTACGTCTGCATCTACGTCTGTATCTACGTCTGTATCTACATCTGTATCTACGTCTGTATCTACGTCTGCATCTACGTCTGCATCTACGTCTGTATCTACGTCTGTATCTACATCTGTATCTACGTCTGTATCTACATCTGTATCTACGTCTGTATCTACGTCTGCATCTACGTCTGCATCTACGTCTGTATCTACGTCTGCATCTACGTCTGTATCTACGTCTGTATCTACATCTGTATCTACGTCTGTATCTACGTCCATCTACGTCTGCATCTACGTCTGTATCTACGTCTGTATCTACGTCCGTATCTACGTCCGTATCTACGTCCGTATCTACGTCCGTATCTACGTCCGTATCTACGTCCGTATCTACGTCCGTATCTACGTCCGTATCTATGTCTGCATCTACGTCTGCATCTACGTCTGCATCTACGTCTGTATCTACGTCTGTATCTACGTCTGCATCTACGTCTGTATCTACGTCTGTATCTACGTCTGTATCTACATCTGTATCTACGTCTGCATCTACGTCTGTATCTACGTCTGTATCTACGTCTGTATCTACTGTACGTCTGTATCTACTGTACGTCAGGTATCTACGTCTGTATCTACGTCCGTATCTACGTCCGTATCTACGTCTGTATCTACGTCTGTATCTACGTCCGTATCTACGTCCGTATCTACATCTGTATCTACGTCTGTATCTACGTCTGTATCTACGTCTGTATCTACGTCTGTATCTACGTCTGTATCTACGTCTGCATCTACGTCTGTATCTACGTCTGTATCTACATCTGTATCTACGTCTGTATCTACGTCTGTATCTACGTCTGCATCTACGTCTGTATCTACGTCTGTATCTACATCTGTATCTACTGTACATCTGTATCTACTGTACGTCTGTCTCTACGTCTGTATCTACGTCCGTATCTACGTCCGTATCTACGTCCGTATCTTTGTCTGCATCTACGTCTGTACCTACGTCTGTATCTACGTCTGCATCTACGTCTGCATCTACGTCTGTATCTACGTCTGCATCTACGTCTGTATCTACGTCTGTATCTACATCTGTATCTACGTCTGTATCTACATCTGTATCTACGTCTGCATCTACGTCTGTATCTACGTCTGTATCTACATCTGTATCTACTGTACATCTGTATCTACTGTACGTCTGTCTCTACGTCTGTATCTACGTCCGTATCTACGTCCGTATCTACGTCCGTATCTTTGTCTGCATCTACGTCTGTACCTACGTCTGTATCTACGTCTGCATCTACGTCTGCATCTACGTCTGTATCTACGTCTGCATCTACGTCTGTATCTACGTCTGTATCTACATCTGTATCTACGTCTGTATCTACATCTGTATCTACGTCTGCATCTACGTCTGTATCTACGTCTGTATCTACATCTGTATCTACTGTACATCTGTATCTACTGTACGTCTGTCTCTACGTCTGTATCTACGTCCGTATCTACGTCCGTATCTACGTCCGTATCTTTGTCTGCATCTACGTCTGTACCTACGTCTGCATCTACGTCTGCATCTACGTCTGTATATTTGTAGAGATTCTGTTCAGTCCATTCTGTGTTTGAGATTTAGAAGCTTATCTACGTCCGTATCTACGACCGTATCTACGACCGTATCTACGTCCGTATCTACGTCCGTATCTTTGTCTGCATCTACGTCTGTACCTACGTCTGCATCTACGCCTGCATCTACGCCTGTATCTACGTCTGCATCTACGTCTGTATCTACGTCTGTATTTACGTCTGCATCTACGTCTGCATCTACGTCTGTCTCTACGTCTGTCTCTACGTCTGTATCTACGTCTGTATCTACTGTACGTCTGTATCTACGTCTGCATCTACGTCTGTATCTACTGTACGTCTGTATCTACTGTACGTCTGTATCTACGTCTGTATATTTGTAGAGATTCTGTTCAGTCCATTCTGTGTTTGAGATTTAGAAGCTTATTTAAAATTCTCTGTAGTAACGTTCACCGGTGAGCTGACAGCTCATAAAAATCTAATCTGTATTCTCTATATTGTGAATTCTCTCACAATCTAATAAAATAAACTGATTTCAAAGAACTTTTTGAGAGTTTTATACAATTTGATAAAGTCTAGGTTAGATCCCTCTGCCGTTACGTCCGGAGGCCAAATACACTAGTCTGCACAACCCAGTGGGACGGTGCCACGTTCTTAACGTCCAACTGAGCTGGATGACTACAAATAAAGAAAGATGGAGGAGTTTTCAAAGTTTTAAGACACATATGTTGCCAATATGTTAAAGGGTTGTAGCCCAAACAATACAACAACAGAAAAATCAGAAGAACTCAGGAAATAAAGACATTTAGGAGTGTTTTTGTAGGAAACACACCAGCAACCAGGAGAAAAGATCTGACTGCATCAGTTGAAAGAAGAGCTCGTCAGAACTGGAGCTTCATATCAGAGGGAAGTACAGCTTGATAGAATAGAGACCCTTCATCAGAACAAAGTGCATAGAAACAATTTTCAGACATTCTATGTCAAGAACCTAATGCTGTAGGTGGAGTCTGACCTGTTTGAGTGACAGCTGGGCGAGCCAAGTGTTCTCCAGCATCTCTTTCCTCTGGGGGGGCGGGGCATCGCGGACCTTCAGGAACAGCTCATGGGCGTGGAGGCCACAGTGCTGACAGACACCTTGCTCCGCCTCCAGGACTCGAGAGCGCATGTATGTCTGACTCGAGCGCAGCTGGAACTCCTCTTGGCATCTAGAAACCAAAGTCCATGAAATACTTCAAACCTACAAATTTATTCACATTTGCCACTCAACTTATTGCCAAGCTGCTACTTAGATGTCCTTAAACTGTATGGTTATACATACTGTACCTGTGGCTGCAGAATCGAGTATCCCAAGCGCCCCCTGAGGTGGGACAGGACTGCTGGCAGGACAGACATAGAGGGACACCCTGACCATCCACAGCCTGAAGGTAGCTGGACTCTGAAGACAGCTGCTCATCCTCCGGCTGACAGGACTGCTGGTCCTGCCTAAAGAGAGTCCTAGACAGAGAAAGATAAAGGATAAACAAGTGGGCATGCAGTCTGATGTTAGACACACCTCCATCCCCTGGACACAGGTGGGGATGCAGAACGATTTCTGCAGCCTTGGAATAAATTATTGGTTTGTGCACAAAAATGGCCCCCGTATAAAAACTTCAGTATACATAATCTGATATAAACTGTCCATTTATGGAGCTGGGAGACGTATTATGTCTTAAATACCCTCTGACTGTTTTATTGATGATGCTGATACATCTTCAGAGTATTCCTGGTATGTGCATGCTTGTCCTTTTGGCAGAGGACAGCAAAATCTGGGTACCTGCCATGTTTTCGCAGCAGGGCGCTAGAGCCACGTTGGAGGGGACAGATGGAGTAAATTCTCTTTCCCCGCGGTTTCCAATTCAGAAAGACAGAGAGGGGAACAAAGACACAGAGCACTACAGACAGAAATGTGATCATTGAAATAGAGAAAAAAACCCTTCTAAAACAAATTTTAAAAAAGGAAGCTTGCTGCTTCAAAGTGGAGAAGGTACCAAAAATCGGAGGTATCGAGAGACAAATTCAGAGCCAGCACAGTCAGAAGGATGAAAGAAAAGACACAAATAGACTATTTACTGGTGAGTCCAATCTCATAAGAGGTACTTCATTAAAAACTTTACTCAAAAATAAATAGTTTTACAGGGATTTTAAAAACCATACAGTGCAATCAGGGCTTTTTCAGCAAGTAATTTAAGACGACTTAATAAATGCGTGGTGTATATTTAGATATATTTAAATTCATACATTTACAGAGCAAATGAGTGCGCTTGGCAGCTCCACGTAGCAGCATGGAGCTGAAAACTCCTGCTTCAAACCCCAGAAATCCCACAACATGTCTTCACCAAATGGCACGCAGCATGCTAATGTTTACCACCTCAGCTCGGCTCGGCTCTGACGCTTTACACCAAAGGAAAGCCAAAGGCAGGAGAGATGCGACGCCGGGAAGTCCAGCTGTCGAGCGAAGGAGAGCTTGTTCATGGTTGGTTCAAAGGCTGATTCTGTTTTCAGACGTTTTAATTTGTTGCTTCCTGTGGATGGAGTTTTAATAGCAGTAATGTTAATGAAAACAGCATTAATTTGGCTGTTTGACCACACAGCTTGGGTCAGGTGAATCAACTCAACACCAAACAGACATGAATAAAACCATTGGTACCTGCATGGTGAAGAGAAACTCAGAACCTTGTCTCACATTAAGTCCACTTTAGCTCAAACAATTAGACACTAATGACCTTGGACTTGACCTCTGGTCTCTTTAGAAGTTGTCCTTATCTCTTTGGTGTCCATTAATAACATTGTCTCTTCATTTGTCCTCTTGTATCCACGTCCAGGGAGGTTGTCTACAGTCCTGGGGCCTCGTTTATAAAACTTTATGTAGAAACCATACGACTGTTGGTTTTGTGTGAGAGAGGGTCTACAAGTCTGAAAACATGGCTTAAATTCATCATGTTACCATGATGTCTTTAGTTGATGGAGATGGTCTTCTAGTCTTTAGTTGATGGAGATGGTCTTCTAGTCTTTAGCTGATGGAGATGGTCTTCTAGTCTTTAGTTGATGGAGATGGTCTTCTAGTCTTTAGTTGATGGAGATGGTCTTCTAGTCTTTATCTGATGGAGGTGGTCTTCTAGTCTTTATCTGATGGAGGTGGTCTTGTAGTCTTTATCCGATGGAGATGGTCTTGTAGTCTTTAGCTGATGGAGATGGTCTTCTAGTCTTTAGTTGATGGAGATGGTCTTCTAGTCTTTATCCGATGGAGATGGTCTTCTAGTCTTTATCTGATGGAGGTGGTCTTCTAGTCTTTATCTGATGGAGATGGGCTTCTAGTCTTTAGTTGATGGAGATGGTCTTCTAGTCTTTAGCTGATGGAGATGGTCTTCTAGTCTTTAGCTGATGGAGATGGTCTTCTAGTCTTTAGTTGATGGAGATGGTCTTCTAGTCTTTAGCTGATGAGATGGTCTTCTAGTCTTTAGTTGATGGAGATGGTCTTCTAGTCTTTAGTTGATGGAGATGGTCTTCTAGTCTTTAGCTGATGAGATGGTCTTGTAGTCTTTAGCTGATGAGATGGTCTTCTAGTCTTTAGTTGATGGAGATGGTCTTCTAGTCTTTAGTTGATGGAGATGGTCTTCTAGTCTTTAGCTGATGAAATGGTCTTGTAGTCTTTAGTTGATGGAGATGGGCTTCTAGTCTTTAGCTGATGAGATGGTCTTCTAGTCTTTAGCTGATGGAGATGGTCTTCTAGTCTTTAGCTGATGGAGATGGTCTTCTAGTCTTTAGTTGATGGAGATGGTCTTCTAGTCTTTATCTGATGGAGATGGTCTTCTAGTCTTTAGCTGATAGAGATGGTCTTCTAGTCTTTAGCTGATGGAGATGGTCTTCTAGTCTTTAGTTGATGGAGATGGTCTTCTAGTCTTTAGCTGATGAGATGGTCTTGTAGTCTTTAGTTGATGGAGATGGTCTTCTAGTCTTTAGTTGATGGAGATGGTCTTCTAGTCTTTATCTGATGGAGATGGTCTTGTAGTCTTTATCTGATGGAGGTGGTCTTGTAGTCTTTATCTGATGGAGATGGTCTTGTAGTCTTTATCTGATGGAGGTGGTCTTGTAGTCTTTATCTGATGGAGATGGTCTTGTAGTCTTTAGCCGATGGAGATGGTCTTCTAGTCTTTAGTTGATGGAGATGGTCTTCTAGTCTTTATCCGATGGAGATGGTCTTCTAGTCTTTATCTGATGGAGGTGGTCTTGTAGTCTTTATCTGATGGAGATGGTCTTCTAGTCTTTATCTGATGGAGGTGGTCTTGTAGTCTTTATCTGATGGAGATGGTCTTCTAGTCTTTATCTGATGGAGGTGGTCTTCTAGTCTTTATCTGATGGAGGTGGTCTTGTAGTCTTTAGTTGATGGAGATGGTCTTCTAGTCTTTATCTGATGGAGGTGGTCTTGTAGTCTTTATCCGATGGAGATGGTCTTCTAGTCTTTATCTGATGGAGGTGGTCTTGTAATCTTTAGTTGATGGAGATGGTCTTCTAGTCTTTATCTGATGGAGATGGTCTTCTAGTCTTTATCTGATGGAGGTGGTCTTGTAGTCTTTATCTGATGGAGATGGTCTTCTAGTCTTTAGTTGATGGAGATGGTCTTCTAGTCTTTAGCTGATGGAGATGGTCTTCTAGTCTTTATCTGATGGAGGTGGTCTTGTAGTCTTTATCTGATGGAGATGGTCTTCTAGTCTTTATCTGATGGAGGTGGTCTTCTAGTCTTTAGTTGATGGAGATGGTCTTCTAGTCTTTATCTGATGGAGGTGGTCTTGTAGTCTTTAGTTGATGGAGATGGTCTTCTAGTCTTTATCTGATGGAGGTGGTCTTGTAGTCTTTAGTTGATGGAGATGGTCTTCTAGTCTTAGACGATGGAGATGGTCTTCTAGTCTTAGATGATGGAGATGGTCTTCTAGTCTTTAGCTGATGGAGATGGTCTTCTAGTCTTAGATGATGGAGATTGTCTTCTAGTCTAGTCTTTAGTTTATGTCTGTTTTAAATAATTTCAGTGACTGTTGTAGATTTTCTATCTTTAACAGAAGGAACCAACAGTTTGTTGGTAAGTGTTTATTTTTTTTCCTGCACAAATACTCTGGAATTCTTAACAGCTAAAAGTAGGAATAACTTTGTTATTCCTACAATATTCTTATAATGTAAAACAAAGTTTATATTTCCTAACACTGGTAGAAATACTGTATTTTTATTACTGTCTGCAGAGGTGGCAGGTACCACAGGACTGATGCAAATCCTGGTTTTAATGCTACCGTGAGCAGCAGCAGGCTGTCAAAAACAGGAACACATGAACTTTTTTTGCCATCAACAAGTTGAGTCTCAAACCTAGAGGACTGTGAGTAAACACCATGCTGTGGAGAAGCAGATATTTTATATCTGCACTACATTTTTGGTCCAAAAACCTAATTATCTAATGTTAAAAGTAAATCTGCATAAAAATAATAGATATTTATGAGTTTTACTTTCCCCATTTTGACTCATAGCTTTAGCGTTTCTGATTCAGCTCTCCCCCTTTCTGTTTCTAGAACATTAAACACTCAAATCAGTGTCTAAGGATTGTCGGTCTGAAGATTCCCTACGTGGGATGCGAACCCCGCGACCCAGACCTGGCGGAAAACGAGGCGATTTAATGAGATATGAACCAACACATTCAATGAGCAAGGCAGCCATATTGGATTTACTTTTCCAACTCAGGACTCAAAAATTCCAACCCCTGCATATAAATGAAACCCCCCATTAGACAAGTGGTTCCTGAACCTTTTAGCTTCAGACCCACAAATAAACAATGTGGATTGATTTCTGGAGATAATATCAAGACCCCTAACATTAAGACCCACAGCGGGGTCCTCACCCCAGATTTGGGGTCCACTGCATCAGACGATACTAACTAGTAGCTACAGTGTTTTTAGTTAATTCTTCTCAACACAAGTCTATTTATTATGGTTTGAATTGACACAGGGATGCTAGCTTTAGCCAAACATTCACTGATATTTTCCTGAAACTTGTCAACCGAATCAAAGCTGCAGGTCGAGCAAAAGCCCAAATCCCAAATAGCACCCTTCAGGCACTTTGTGAACTCTGCATGCTGAACCCATTGTTGTTTATTGTGTGCGAGAAAGTGTGTGTATGTTCTGGGTTTCCATAGTGATGCTGCCTCCCGGGGTGAGTTGGCTGCCGCATCTAAATGGGCGGATTGTATTATGGTCCATATTTACTGTACTAACACACTCAGCGGGCCTTTGTGCCTCTGCCAAGAGGCACATACAGATCTCCATGGAGACAGCTGAGGGAGAAATGAAAATAGTCTGGATCCCAATGTGGAAACCACTTTTATGTACAGACCTTTAAACCTCATCTTCAGCCGTAATCAAGACTATATATGAGGCGTACAGATGGCAAATGCATCAAGTGAATTATGTGAGATTTTCTATGTAACAATTGTCTGAAGCTTTCAGTATGAAAGATGCTATTTAAGACTGGAGGGCAGCGTGACCTCTCCCACCCCTAACATCCACCCACACTTTCTCCCTTTCACCAACCTCTCTGCAGCAGCTGGTGTTTGTGCGGAGCCAGACCTCCTCTTTGTGACCAGTCGGACGCTGCCTCCCTCCTCCCGGGCCTTGCTCAGGGAGGCCTGGGCCACCTCGTCTCTGCTCAGGTACCTGTAAAAACAGAATAAATTGGGCTGTGAGGGAATTCAGGATGTTCAGACGTTACATAACCAGGGATCTTGATAATGAGAGCTGATTCACTAGTGGATCACGGGGGAGTTGTTGCAAGGAGATGAAACCATAAAGCGCCTCTGGATGGCGATGGCACCAGGTACGTTACTGGTGCATATCGGTGATTTAAGTCTTTTTTTTTTCCACGGACGGTCTTTAATCCTGGGATTTAACCACATCAATGTACGATTCACCATCACCCACAGAGGTGGTGAAACTCTACAAATTGCCTCTGTGGCACCAAACTGTGCTTAAATGCTCAAATTCTTCCTCCCATTTCTTATTTCCTATTTTATCTGTGGACTTTTATTCTGTTTGTCTTCTTCCCCGCCGAATCCCATTACTATTGCTGCTGCTGAAATCTAATTTCCCCATAGGGATCGTCAATCATCTAATCTAATCCATCGGCCCCGCCGCTGGGGCTTTTTATGGCCCCTTGTAATACAGATGCAAGGCATGAAAGTCCAAATTGCACACCTCTATACAAGCCGATCCGGCAGAATTAAAATGACCTCAAGATGTCAGAGTTGACACAAAATACAGGAGCAAAAAAAAAAAAAAAAGAGGCACAGACATGTTTGCTCTGGACGGGAGAAGATTGTAGTGGTCTTAAGAGAAAAGTGACCAATCAAAAATATCCAGAACAAACATTAGGGGTCTCCAAAGAGGGACGGTACAACACTCCAATGGTCTCCGCTGAGCAATTATCCTCCCTCCCTTCTATAAACCCTGCAGAAACTCTGTGTCGGGCTATTATTTCACCCAGCAAGTACAAGCACACTGACAAAATACCCTTTTGTTTCACCGCCAACACACTATAACTATGGTGTCAAAGCCTCCGTTTGGCCAAAAAACTCGACTACTCCTCTTTTTAAATCATTTGGACTCATCATTAGGATGGTTAAATCCCAGCACCACAACTAACTGATTATTATCAGTTCGTTTATGAAATCTGAAAAGGTTTGATGGCAGTAACCTGGGCTGGCTGGACTTTTTGGGACTGAGTTCATAGAATAAGGACTAACCCAGAAATGTATTCACCTCATCCATCACACGTGTTATATTATATACACAAGCAAAAATACTATAAGAGCTTCTCAACTAGTAATGAAATGGTCTACAAGTTTAGTGTCATGACGATTGTGGAGAAATTTGTCATATTTTGATAGAAATTTCCAAAAATTTGCATCAAGTTCTCTTAGAAATAGCTGCCTAAATGTATAATAATGTATTTATTTAACAAATATTTGACTGGTGATTTTATTGCATAGTGAATTTAAGGGAAGTGATGTCTCAGTTTAGTGCAAAAGGGTGCTATGAAGGTCATAAAGATAGTGGTTGGTTCATTAAACCAAACAGTCTCATGTTTTATCAGGTTGACTCATAATCTCAAGTTAAAATAGCAAATGGAATTTGACCAATTAAAATGATAAACACTTACTTCCTATCGCCTCATCCTTCTGCTGCGTCGTACATTTGATCATCTCAACAGTTCTGTTCCTGACTAGAAGACCTGTTAGATACGAGTTTCCTTCATTGCAATAACTTTCTTTCCTCGTGTTGTAAAGATGGAAGACAATATTTAAAACTTTTCATTCACCACTAGGGCTGCACGATTCTGGATAAAATGAGAATCACAATTTTTTTTTTGCTTAGAATTGAGATCACGATTATTTTCCATTATAAATATTTATTGCACTTATTTCCTGCACATCAACTTCATAACAGCTGACACTGAACATAAAAACAATTTTGAACTTTGTCATTTGAGGGAGAAAGAAGGAGCGCTTGTTTTCATGCAGATTATGTCCCGGATCAAATGCGGTACAATCGTCTTCTTTTTTTTTTTAATCGTTGTCATTTGGAAATGAGATCGCATTCAAGTATGAATTGAGATCGCGATTTTTAATGATTAATTGTGCAGCCCTAATCACCACTTTATTAGATTTTTAAATAAAGTATTGCTACACTCCCTCTGGAGGCTTTAAAACCTCCAGTGTTCTCTTACTGCCATCTTTCTGTGTCTGTTGGACAATCAACAACTTACCAAATACAGTTAAAACAGCAAATACATTTTAAAATGGTAACACTAACCATAGGAACTACTACAACCAATAGCCATTTTATACAGACTCTTAAACTACTAATAAAGGACAAATACCAGTACATTCCAACATGCAAAAGAGACTCTGGACCACTGGCGTCAGATTTTACATCATCACTAATTTATTTCAACAGTACTCGCCACCATGTGGCTGATGACTCTTCAACATCTTTGCTACCAGCTGTGGCCAAAAATCTGCTTCCAAGATTACCTGAGAAATAAAAAGAAAACATATTTACAGCAGCCAAGCATTTCCAGTTGCACCTCAGTGGTGCATTCACATAAACACAGAACAATTTGAATATTTTACCAGCCTTACCTCGTTAACTAACAAAGTGTAGCTAAAGTGGCTAACGTTAGCCCACACTTAGAATGCAACGGGTACTTTTAATTGGTGACTTCCTGTCTGATAGGACCCATTGGTTGTACTTTCAGTCACTAATTTTCCAAAACCTTACAATCTTAACAGCAACTCTAAGTAAAGATGAACATAAAACATAAAGGATGAAACATTTAGTGTTTTAGTTATAAACACATTAATCCAGGAGAGATTTTATGACTGAGTGTTCCCTTTTCTCAAACTCAGTCTCTTAAAACCAAGTGAGACAGAATTCTACTCGATCAATCTAAAAACCATTACTAGATGTGAGTCAACACAAACTGTTTAGTAGGTGTATTAAATCCACCCACAGTAATGGGATTTAATTACAGCTAGAGGTAGAGCGATTGATTGGTCGGGCGATTAATTAGGCTGATTATTGACATTTTTAAAATAATTGTCACCGGCTACAACAGGACATACTAAACCAGATATTAGAGATGCACATCAGACAGTGATGATACACCCTCATGTCACTCAGACAGCACTTGCTCTGGTCAATGTGTTTCTAACACCAGCAGACCTCACATAAAGCTGAAAAGAATAGTTTAACTTTAAAAAGAATGAGGTATCAACCATCAGCCCATCCATCCATTTACCCGTCAATCCATCAATTCACTTACTGTATCTATCCATCCATCCATGCATTTATTTACCCATCAGTCTATTCATCCATCATCCATCCATCAATTTAACCATCAATCCATCATCCATCAATCAATTTAACCATTGATCCATCATCCATCAATCAATTTAACCATTGATCCATCATCCATTCATCAATTTAGCCATTGATCCATCATCCATCAATCAATTTAGTCATCAATCCATCATCCATCAATCAATTTATTCATTGATCCATCATCCATCAATCAATTTAGTCATTGATCCATCATCCATCCATCAATTTAACCATTGATCCATCATCCATCCATCAATTTAGTCATTGATCCATCATCCATCCATCAATTTAACCATTGATCCATCATCCATTCATCAATTTAACCATTGAATCATCATCCATTCATCAATTTAACCACTGAATCATCATCCATTCATCAATTTAGCCATTGATCCATCATCCATTCATCAATTTACCCATTGATCCATCATCCATCAATCAATTTAGTCATTGATCCATCATCCATCAATCAATTTAGTCATTGATCCATCATCCATTCATCAATTTAGCCATTGAACCATCATCCATTCATCAATTTAGCCATTGAACCATCATCCATTCATCAATTTAGCCATTGATGCATCATCCATTCATCAATTTAGCCATTGAACCATCATCCATTCATCAATTTAGCCATTGATCCATCATTCATCCATCAATTTAGCCATTGATCCATCATTCATCCATCAATTTAACCATTGATCCATCATCCATTCATCAATTTAACCATTGATCCATCATTCATTCATCAATTTAACCATTGATCCATCATCCATTCATCAATTTAACCATTGATCCATCATCCATTCATCAATTTAATCATTGATCCATCATCCATTCATCAATTTAACCATTGATCCATCATTCATTCATCAATTTAACCATTGATCCATCATCCATCCATCAATTTAACCATTGATCCATCATTCATTCATCAATTTAACCATTGATCCATCATCCATTCATCAATTTAATCATTGATCCATCATCCATTCATCAACTTAACCATTGATCCATCATCCATTCATCAATTTAACCATTGATCCATCATCCATTCATCAATTTAACCATTGATCCATCATCCATCCATCAGTTTAGCCATTGATCCATCAGTTCCTTTAGTCATCCGTCCTGAAACTCAGTTTCTAACCATGATAATGTAACATTTAATAAAGACTGTTGTGAACTCATCAGTTTCTGGTACATTTCAGACACATGACAACAACTAAATACAGGCTTCTGTCAACAACGTTTCATCCAACTTGAAACAACAACCTCAACTGTTGTACAGAAGGTTTTGACAAACATGAATTACCAACATTAATAATAATAAAAAACACAACATATGGTGTTTTAAACCTTTTCTTGAACAGTTCTGTGTTCAGTTTCTAATAATTAACCCTTTTCCCTGATTAACCAGAACCTCTGTGTTTGTATATCTAGCTGTAAACCACCACAAGCACAAATAAAGGACAGAAAGTAAAAAGCAAACAGTCAGATGGACAAAGATGAAGCATGAATAAACCACAGACTTCTGGGTGGTGCTGCTATTTTACAGACAATCAACTCTGGTGATGAAGCTGTTCACTAATTGCAGCGCGGATCGATAATTAATGTATCTTCCAAGCATTTGTTCTGACACTTGTGTCAATTCTTGAACTTAGTTTGATTAAACTTTACGGCTGGCAGACTAACAGTGGCTCTGCCACCGCTGAAATCTAAATCAATACGTGGAACGCCTCCTAGAAAACCTGGAGATTCATGGAACACTGCTGTAATATGAAGAAACATGAGCCATAGGTAGAGATCTGAATGAATTCTTGATTTTTCTAATGACTCTGTAACAAACCCCAATGTTCTGCTAACAGGACGGTTCTCTACGAGGCTCTACGGGCTTGGCAGCAACATTTATTTGCATTTGCACCACCTCCATCTGGCTAGGATGTATCCTTTCACAGAGATACAGAAAGAAAGTGGAAAGAAGAATAGAAGATGGATGACGGGAAGCAGAAAAGTGGAGGAGAGACACATTAAAGTGGAGAAGTTTCTCTGGAAGCTGTAGGGAGATGAGGAAAAAGGTAAGCCTTCATCAAACACAAGAGCTTCCTTTGCTTCAAACGGTCCCAGCACAGAGGCTGGATGAAACGAGATACCTTCTAACTAAACTGGAGTCCAACTGTGCTTCTGGGAGAGCCAGGATATCTGAGCGTATTTGCATTTTTGCTTCTTTTTTTTGTGCAGCTAGAGAAGCCTGGACAGTAATTCAGTAAACTTGGGTTGCTGCTGCTCCTTTAGGATGAATTAGTTTGTTACAGTTCACACCTTGAAGAGGGAAATAGAACAGACAGATGGGGGCAAAATATTGAAGAAAATGATTATTTTAGTGGTAGAAAACATTTTAGGCTGACAAAAACGCTTTAAAATCACGATGTATATAAAATATACACATAAACGGTTAAATCGACTAGAATAATCCTGTGTGAATCAGTTTCCTGTTCTTGGCTGACAGGACAGACATCTGGACTGGGATCAAAATCTCCACTCACTCACTTTATGGCGAGTCGGCCATTTTGTAGTGGTTTAAAATCATTTCATCCACTATCTGGAGCCCTAGAAACTCATCATGTGGAACAATAAAAGTAGAGTAGTGGAAATAGACCATAATGCATTGCAACCTGAGCTAAATAATATAATATAAAGTGGTTAAAATTCATTTTGACTGAACAGTAAAGGTCATAAAAATCCCAAAGTAAAACACAGCTGTAAAACATCCATTACATACAAAAATATTTATGAGCTGTTCTGGATGATTTTAGTTTGTAATGGTTTAATTTGAATTCCTGTTGAGAGGAGCTGCTAAGGAGCGCTCATACGGCCGCGGACGCTGTCTTAACCACCAGCGCACGCACAACTTTTTCTGAGTGAAGTCAATGAGGTCATGTGTTACTATAGCGACCAGGATGTTTACGTTCAGTACGGAGGCCCAAAAAGGACAACAAGGCTGTTGTTCAACTGATCTACATCATGCATCAAGAACAAAAACAGCTAACTAATCTGCTCATGCGCCACCAAGTGGTCAGGAGGGGAATTTCAATCTGTCATAATGATAGACGACCATTGAATTTTTCCTTCATGGTTAAAAAAAAACTGGTCTAAGACAGAAAATATTCATTGAGGTAGTCAGGGGAGAACCTGGCGTTGATGTTTGGTACGCACCACATCGCCGTGAGCTGGGGAGGCTACACGATCAGGACCGTGAAAGCACCTGTGACACTTGAAACCGGAAGTCAACAACACTCAGTCATGGGCCGAAACAGAACGGCTCTTTTTTTAAAAACAATGTCAGACAGCAGAACAACATGAACCCATCAGTTCATCAGGGACGCTAATTAGCAATGCACACTTGGGTGTCGCAACAAAAAAAGTTCCCAAACAAGACTTCTGACCTGCACCAAACCGCCCCGCATCACTGCGTCTATTTTAACAACCCGCCCCACCTCATTAAAAAAACGTTATAATATCGACTGAATACGCTTTTACTTAGTCTGACGTCTTCAAAATGTGCTTACGCAAGGTTCAAAGTTTGCATGAAGTTACCACATTTTTCTGTCGCATTTTCTCTTATAAATCCAAAAGTTTGCGGAGAAAGTGACTTACGCAGCTTTCAGACACATTTTTTGCGTGATCAAGTTTTATTTTGAGGCTCCAGGTGTCTGTCTACAGCGGTCACGGAGCGAGAAACGGACATCTCTCAGCCTGTCATCCTACTGCGCATGCACACACACACAAAGTAAAACAAATAAACATCAATGATTTTTTGTTAATAATAATTTGTTAATTCTCCGTTAACGCAACCCCTGAATTGATGAAACCGTCCCGCACTGAAGTAAAAATGTATTGACCCGACCCAACCCGACCCGCGGGATAAAAGACAACCCGCACATCACTAACGCACAAAATATCTGGTGTGCACATGCGCACTGGTGTACCAGTTATGTGCACACCTGGTAATAAATATAACATCAGTGTTATGGAGACTAATGATGGTTATTATGTTTCCCATCAAAACCAATTAGATGATGTCATCCATCAGCTCAGATTCAGGTGGATCCTGTCTGAGTTCATTAATGACTGAACTGAAATCTCAGAGAACAATTATGATGCATTCAGGTGCTGTTGGAAAGGCAAAACACTGGGCTGTTCCCTCTCCCCTGCATAGGGTACGGTTTAGTCAACATGATGTAGTGAATTAGTAAACAAATACACACATACACGTATTAAGTTGTGATTGGCTGATTAAATACTTTAGTTAAAGAATTGAACATGAAGTGTCAGCTCTGATTCAGGTGAGTCTATAAATATAAATAAAGGTGTCATGAGTTGTTTTGTTCTGTAAAAATCAAATAGTGGAAACAAAAATGTCAACAAGCCCACTGAAATCTCAAACCATCAACAGAAACATGTTTCCTAAATCGTCACACAATACCTCTAACGCTGTTCTCTGTAGTCCTGACAGCGAGGGTGAACGGGAACACGTTAGCCTGAAGTGGCAGCGTGTCACAGCAGCACCCAGCAGTCAGCTGGACTTGAACTAGATCAGTTGGACAGGCTTTTCCTGGTGGTTGTTGGTGGACACACAGCTGCAGGGTCAGGGTGGCAGCAGGATGCTGACAGCGTATCTTGAGAGCTGCAGGCGGCCGTCGGGCCCGGTCCAGGCCGGCCTGGGGTTCATCTCGGGGGCCAGACCCTGCTCAGCTGTGTGAAATCAAACTAACGAGCTGCTGCTCTGGCTGGGCCCAGATGAGCCTGCTGGCTTGATTGATTGCTGCTCTCCTTCCCCAGCCTCAGAGTTACTACAGCTACATGCTTTTTCCCCTTTAGTGGCAGATTTAGGAAGTTCCCAGCTGGTTTGGTGGAAATGGGAGAAACTGAGCTGATCGATTACACTGCAAAAGTTAGACAAGCATTAAAACACCTGACTGGTGAACTGAGTGACCAACTAGAGCAGTTACACGATGGATATCGCTTATCGCTGCTCACATCTACAAGTGTGCACACATTCTATTTAGCTGGATTTAGCTAACGCCTACAACAGAAAAGAAACAGAGGGACATCCTACTGAAAGCTCTCTACATCAAACAGCATGAATGTCTGCTTCAGAACAACACGCTGAAGCTTAAAGAGACGTTTGGGTCGTTTTGTAGTGTCGTCCTATCAGGTATGTATCTACAGTAAGGGCCACGCCCAGCGGTGACATCACCCAAAGCAGGTGGGCAGAGTTTCTAGAATCAGGAAGTACTCACAGCTAGTCAGATCAGGAGATACACAGAGGTACACACTAAACCATGACTTAGACGTACCGATACACCCCTAGATCCTAATCCGAAATAGTTAGGAGAAATTAAAAGTCAGTGAAACAAAATCTCAGATCTTAGGAGGTTAAAATGTCTCAAATGTTTCTATTTCTTATTCACTTCCTGTTTAGAGCACATGGATAAGCAACTAACTAGCTAGCCAACGCGCTAATACAGACTTCCATTTGCCTTCGAAACAGAACTCTGATCCAGGAATGATTCATGTTCCAGTTGCCAGTTAGGCAATGACTTAGTTTTGCTAATTCTGCTCAAAGACCAGGCTAACTACCGTTAGCAATACAAACCGCTAACACCTTATATCTATGCAGTCAAACACTGTGGTGACAAGTTCACTATGAAAGGAGTTACAGCATTAAGTGTGCAGCTAAATTCATGAGCTACTAATAGCAGAGGTGAAGATAAATAGTTTATTACTGCAGCTAGCAACATGTGCAAGGTAGCCATGTTGGATTTTGATATTAGGGTGAGGAACGTTTAAACTTCTGAGGATTCTTCCGGTATATTTTTCTGGTTTAGAACACTAAAAATCCTACTTCAAACGGAACACAACATATGTCCTACATTTAGCTAGCTAGTAACATGCTAGCCTACATGCTACCCGCGTATTTGCTAGTAGTTATTCCTCCAATTTTCAACCAGGTACTGCAGTTTCTCTACAGTTTTAAACAAAAGTTCCCATTCTCTGTGTTTTCATGGCAATTTTTAACTTGAATTTTAATAAATAAACGAATCAAAGAAGTTATTTGCTAATTCACCAAAAAGGGCTAACTCCCACTGAGTGAAAACAAAGGTGAAAATGAGGCTTTAGCTAGACTTTAACATGTTTTACTGGCACAAGAAGTCATGTGAAGAGTCATTTGTCATGTGAAAATGTGTTTTTTTTGTGGAAGGAAAAAAAAAACCCCTCAGACTCTCAGTTGCAGCTTAATATTTTAGATTTCCAACAGGGAGTTGGTGCTTCAAACCGGAGGTGTGGAGTTTGAGAGATGTGGGCATTTCTCAGGGGGAAGAGGGGAGCTTTAAATTACATCATGGGAGGTGTGGGATCCAGTGAGTTTCAGAGTGACTCATTCTAGACACAAAATAAATGAGATATCTTGGTTTCTATTGAGCGCCTGTACACGCCAAACTCTGTAATTGCAGACTGAATAACTTTAATGTAAGCTGCAAAAGAATGACATCATGTTAGAAATAATGTACTTGCATCTTTAGGGCTATTAGCTGAAAAGTTAATGCTTATTATTAGTAATTATGTAACTTTTATTACAGTTTATTGATATCTAATTTTGTGGTAGCTCTAACAATGACAGAAACTTGTAGTGGGAAGGATGCAAACTGAATTAAAACCCTCTTAACTCGTCTAAAACCTCCGTAAATCACCACGAGTGGCTCCTGACGGAAACGCCGAGCGTCGGAAACCCGCGCAAAACGCATTAAGTCTGAAGTATTTGAAAACCGAGCGTCTCGGTGCGGGGAAGGTGAGCCGCGATCGCCCCGCTGAGCCGATGCTGGAGCTTGATTGGTTCTGATTAGTGAATAAATCAAACAGGTATCAAATCAAGCTGGGCCAATTGCCTCCTACTCACACCTTGATTAGGTTCATGCACCCAAACGTGTTCCCCAGTTGAGAAACCCCTCACACACACACACGCACACACACACACACACACACACACACACACTCCCGAGTCGACTCTGTAATTGGCAAACTCTCCCTGCCTCTATCTAAGCCAGCTGTAATTAGTGTGCCAGCAACAATGCTTGTTTGTCAAAAAAACACACATGTACACGCACGCAACACTCATCCCATCCTCCATTATGCCTCAGCTAACACCCTTTGATACGCCCACACACACATGGACACACACAGATACCATTCAGCCCCTCCACGGCGCCTGGGGCAGCTAGTATTTACAAATCGGCTCGTTTCTCTGTGAAATCTCACACGGCGCCGCTCGGATCCTGACACCGCGTTGGGAACTGATTCATCTCAGCGTTTACACAGCGTTCAAATGTATACCAACAAGGAAACGGCTTGTTAAATCATCTCTCACTGATTTGTTTGTGCTTTTGTTCCCTTGTTACGGTTCATGGATTTATTGAAACGCGTGCGACTGACCCTTAGTTATCGCACAGAGGCCGTTTAAAATGATGGAGGGAGGACGGAGCGGTGAGAATGTTGGGTCGTTTTGGAGAAAAATGGATCTGTGAGGCTGTATTTAACATCGATTCTGACTGGTTTTGTTGTCTGTGACGGCGTTAGATGAGCTGAGGCTGCCTTATTAAGAGCGTCGACGCGTGAGAAACATTCGCCCGTTTATCTTTCGTTTCCGTCATGATTTCTGGTTCACGACTCCTCCTGCAGCTTTAAGTTCTGCAGCTCAACCTGAAAAGGTGTGTTTTGAGTTTTTGTAGCGTCACTTTATAGGATGTAGATGAAATCTGCAAAAACAACAACAAAAGCAGTGGGATTTTGATGAGAAAACTGAGGAATCTGTTTGGAGCTCTATAGCTGAGTCAGACTGAGCTTAAACTGGTTATTGAAAGTCAGAGTTCATGTGTCTAAACCAGCGTTTTGATATCTTTTATGGTTTTTTTTTTACACAGTGACAAAGTGTTCTGATTTCTAAAGCTTTTACAAAGTGTTTGAATTCGTGTGACGCACTATAATAGTTGAGATGTCTAAACATTCAAAAATGTTTGCACACAAACTCTTCCCACTCCCTTAACTTTGTCAAAAACTACAAAAAAATACATCAAAATGTAGATATTCTGCCCTCTTTCAGCTAATGTGTCTGACAGAAATCCATTAACCAGAAATCCTTAATTTCTCCTCCAAACAGGAAGTGAAGGGAGTTTTTAACATGGTGTATCTCCTACATAAAAGGTCGTAGAAGCACAAAAATTTAAATCTGTGACCAACAGATTCTTCTATTGCTCAAAGCGAAAGAATGTTTTGGACATGACTTGTAGTTTTGACGCAGCAGTTGTTTGTTTGAAGCTCAGTTTCTATCAACAATTCCTAGGTACTCAATAGGCTGTTACTGTGTCCCTAAAGCTGTCAATATTTCAAAAATATCCAACGCGAAACAGCGCCGTGCCTCCTGAGACAGCTTCAGGAAGTGGAGCTACTGCAGGCAGCTAGAATGCGCCCCCCCCCCCCCTCCGGCAGACCAATCGCATGCCCTTCTCCTCCCAAGCTGCTAATATTTCATAGAATCCACTGCGAATTGCCACCACATCTCCCCTGCTGTATGCATTTGTGTCCTTGTCCTACAGGTGTGTGGTTACCATGGTGACCCTAATGAGCCACTGGCAGCAGCTTTAACATTACTTTTGATTTTGGTTCACCTTCCAGTTCATCAACAGTTCAGACATCAAAATGTAGGAATTTGTTCCCCGAGCTTGGATTTTTACTACAGTGGTTCCTCGCTCTTTCACGGTTCACCTCGCAGTTTTGTGAATTTTTTGTGTGCAATTTTGAATTCTTATTTTTTAAAGCGCATTGTGTTCTGCGTCCTGACCATTGTCAGTCGATCTCCTCCGTGCTGCGCCGTTATCAGAGTGTCGCGGGGTGCAGTGAGTCCTCATTGGAGAACTCGAGCTGCACGCCGGATCACCCAGGAGCCGCTGGGTGCCTCTCAGTCGTACCGCAGACCAAGTCGCACCCTAATGCTCCGGTGCATGTTTTGAGAGCATGTTTGCCTGCAGTGCAGCGGGAGGTGAGGAGCACGGATCAGATCAGCTCACTTGCAGCTTCTCAGCAGGTGATCGCGGTGCTATACTGCGACGAAACACAAGGTGTCCGGGCCGGATCTTTCTTTGATCAATACATCAATTAAATGATTTTTTCTGCTGTTCTGACAGTGCGGTGGTGTTTAAATAAGAGAGAAAAGTCTGAAAATTTTAATGCATGTCTAAGAAAAGTGTATAAAGTGTAGTGAGGAGTTTTACAGCCTTAAAACTTCTGGAACTGTAAAAATATAAAGCTGACTACTTCGTGGATTTCGCCTATTGTGGGTGATTTTTTGAACGTAACTCCCGCAAAAAACGAGGGATCACTGTACAGGAAGTCATGAGTAAAAGATAAAAACAAATAAGGACAACAACAAAAGTAATAATAATACATTATATGCTGAATGATGTGATTTGGTCATAAAATATGCTTGTTTACAAATATACCGTTTGTTAATAGCAAAGTGTCTTTATAACAAGTTATGAATTTCTTTTTTTTCCTCACTTCGTTCACGTGAAAGACTAAATGTGTTTCCAGCTGGAGTCTGACCTCTTGGTGGAGGAGTGAGGGCGTTGGGTGGCAGCCAGCTGCTGCAGGCCCAGAGTAGGACTGTGGAAGAGAAGTCCGCTGCGTCGAAGCAGCTTCTGCTTCATGGCTGCCAGGCCGCTCCACTCCTGAACAAACCTCAGCACCTGCAGGGGCGGAGGACAGGAGACGCCTCGCTTTATGCTCAGTTTCAATCTTCATATTTATCACAAATTGATAGTTTGGACATCGGAGCATTTCTAAGAGAAAAACATTTTTTCTCTCCTCAATTTTGCGAGAGAATAAATACACTTGAGCACAAAACAAACAATTCAAAGAGAGGCCGTTTTCCAGATAGCTGGACAAAAACCCATCAAAGAAAAGAAAAGAGCTGTGTGTACTTCCAGCCAAGTCGATATTCAAAGGAAAACCTCGGGGCAGCGAGGCCTAATGGGCAATTCACCGGCATATATGACACCCGAGAAGAGTTTATCCTCACAAATGATGCCCACTGTCAACACAGATGACAAAATAAATGTGGATTTTTCTGACGTTTTTATCCAAGCGTTGACGTTCTTGTGCAGAGGAGTTAGAAAATGATACGATTTAATAATAGAAAACATGTGAATGTAATATTATTTAATATTGAGATGATATACATTATAATGAACCCACGTCTTCTGTGTGCTTTATAAGCTCAGCCACTATCGTGAACATAGTGTTCTTTATTTATTAGAGCATAAAGACTCCTTTACAACACTAATAATAAAGTGCAATAGTTAAATGTTTAACAGCAGTTTTGTTGAACTGAATTTGATTATTGAATGGGACTGACTGGAATTACATGAAAATGAATGGAAAGGAACTGAATGAGGTTGAATTTGGAATTGAACTGGATGGAATGGAATTGACCAAAATAGAATGGAAATAAATGGAACTCAATGTGATTGGATGGAAGTTATGGTAATTTAATGTAATGACATGAACTGAACTGAATGGACTTCAGTGGACTGGAGTTCAATGGTACTGACTGGAATTGAGTTGAATGGAAATGAAGTGAATAACGCAAAATTGAAAGGAATTGAATTAAATCAAATGGGATATAATGGAAGTGAATTTGATAGAACTGAATGGAATTTAAAAGAACGAAAATGACTGGAGCTGAATTGATTGGAATTGAAATCAATGGGATTGACTTGAGTGGAATGGAATTTACTAAAATGGAATGAAATAAATGGAACTGAATGGAGCTAAATACAATTACTTTTAATGGGATTGAATTGAACCTAATGGAATGGAATGACATGAACTAAAATGAATGGACTTCATTGGATTGGAATTTAATGGTAATGACTAAAATTTAATTGAATGGAAAGAAACTGAACACAAAATTGAACGGAGTGAATGAAATGGGACTGAATGGAATTGAACTGAATTAAACTGGATCTAATGGAACAAAATTTGCCTAATTGAATGAAACAATCAATCGGGGTAATTAACATAAATCTAGGTTTGTAATAAATCGTCTTTGTAAACCATTAAAATCTACAAATGTTGTTGCTTTTTTATCTATTAAATCTTTAGTAACAAAAATAGAAATCAATGTAATTTAATAGGACTCCAAAATATTTTGCCCCAATGGGTTCAATCTCAAACTTTTACTCATATATATATATATATATATATATATATATATATATATATATATATATATATATATATATATATATATATATATATATATATATTTTTTTTTTATTTTTTTTTTTTGCAATATTTTGAAAGAAATGTCATGTGGAACTATGTTTGGGGACACTCTTTGTTGCAACACCGACGTGTGCGTCGCTAATTAGCTTCCCCGATAGAAATGATGGGTTCATGTTGCTATTCTCACTGATGTTGTTTTAAATAAAGAGCCGTGTCGTTGAATATTGCCTCTTGGCCTCAAACGTCACAGTTAATACAAACAAATGAACGGTTCTTTACGAGGACTCGGTTCTCCTCGTTCAAAGTGAAGAGCTGTTCAAAAGATTCGACTCGTTCATGAACTTCACGTCACTATTTTACAATTCTGCATGAGACAAACAGCCTTAGAGGACTACTTCCTGTTTGTCCCAAATGTAAAGATTTTTTTGTCAATCTGATTTTAAGGCTCACTCTTCCTTTCTTGCCCTCATATGGTCACTTCTGGTTCAAAGAAAGACTAAAATCATGTATCAATATAAACAGGTGAGCAGTTTAAAAGGACTAACAGCTTCAGTAGGAACCAGGTCTGTTTAAAGGCGCTCCTTGTTTATTTACAGTAGGTGAAGAAGAGCTCACACACCTGGGCCTTCTGTCTGAGCCGTGTCACAGCCCACATTAAACTGTTTGTCTCGTATTGATTGTGAGAGACAATTGGAGGGTAACAGGGCGTAAATGATGGGTCAGGGGATGGATGCAGCTCACGCCTCGGTTTTACAAACCGACATAAACAACGTGACAGGTGGGGCGTCTGTCAGAATCTCTGATACCGCCGCGGCAGATTGCAGGATTTAATACGTGCGGGGTCGTTTGAGGCGATGATCCGTCTACTTTAACGACCCTCATAAAAACAGCACTCTCTCTTTCGCCGGTCTGCTTGGCTGTGCAAACCCGTCCTCCACCGCCCGCCTCCCTCCATCATCCCTAACCCACCCAGTCTCTCTCCTTGAGCCTTGAAGGGAGGAACGGTGGGCGTCCAAACACCAACCTTCATGTCAATAGTCTGCTTTGCTGTCCTTCATGATGATGAGGAACAGAGGTCTTTGGTGTCTAACAGACCCTGAACTGTCTTGTCTTTATAAAGTCAGAGAAATTAAGGCCAGAACAGCTCTGACTGTGATATGAAACCTGTTTAGTTACCTTACTTTTAACTACACTTCTTTTTATTTACTTTTTATTTTTTACCAGCATGTGGTGGACAGTAGTCGGACATTTTCTATAACAGTCAAGAGCGGCGCCTGGTTAGAGCTCATTTCCACCCGGACTGTTTTAGATGCAACACGCTCTAAAGCCTAGTTTATACTTCTCCATCAGCAACTATGGGCTCAAAGTATAGATGGAGACGTTTTTGATTTATACTTCTCCGTCGGTGTTAGGAAGCAATTCTCCGCCAGGACAGCAGAGGGCATCTAACTGTTCTGCAGTAACATCTCTGGTCAACCAAAGTTTGTTTACTTCAGCTTAGTAATGGCGGACAGAGCGAATTTTGATTGAGCTGGAACGAATTGATCTTGATGAACAAACAATCAAGCATTAAACGAGAGTGAAGGAGACAGCGGCGTCTGTCCGTCCACTGAACAGAAGGCAGAGAACGAGCAAATATGCAGCTTTTGTTCAACCTTTGAGGGACACTGATGGATTATATAACTGCTTGTACTTTCGTACTTCGTCTGCCAGATGTTCCTCAAGCTGATCTATATCTGCTTTTGCGAGATTCTACTACTACTCTGTCGATACCAGCGTCAAGCAGGAAATGATCTTGAGTTGTTGGTCCGACCAATCAGAGACGTGCGCTCTCCATCTCGTTCGACGGATAGTTAGAAAAGTGAGCTCGACTCCGTCTGTCCTTGCAAGCCTGTCGGAGAGCCTTTGCGACGACAGATAATGGCGTAGCGTGTCTCCGTACCAACGCAGACGAAGAAGTATAAACTAGGCTTAAGCTTGCTGATTAATTGAAGCTTGCGTTAATGAAATAAAAACTAGTAAAAAGTCATGCTAACGTGTTTACTTGGTGATTATCTTTAGTTTTGTTCTGTTGATTTAACTTTACTGAGAGTTAGTGATTTTCACCACATTTATGCTAACAGTTAGCTTTGGGGTTGCATTAGCATAAGGCTGCTAACATGACGTCAGGTAAAAATAAATAGTGTTACATAGTAAAGCTATTAATGATCTTAGATCTACTTATTATTTGCTTTTAGCCTATGAGCCATAACAATTTAGCAGTTTTTTTCTTAATTATTAATTAATATTTATCATTGTTATTTTAACCTTGTTTTACTTTCTATAGAATATTACTCATTAAATAAACTTTATATACAGTAAATGTAGATTTTATCGTTTAACCTATTTTAGTTTTATTTATTATTACTAATATACATTGTATCTAGTTTTATTATCTCATTTTTATGATCATAGCATAAATAAAATTACAGTTTTATTAATATTACTAAACTTTTTAACGTTTAACCTGTTTTATTAAAGTTCTAAAGGCTGATATCATGTGTGGGGAACCACAGAGGTCAGTTCTGGGCCCCATGCTTTATTTTATACACCAACAACTCGTTGTTGTTTATTCGTCTTGTTGTTTGATTGTCAGAGCATTAAAATGTGTGTTATTTGCAGACGACACCAATATCTTTGCTTTTAGGAAGAATTTAAAAGAACTCTTTGATTTAGTTACGACTGAAATGGCTCAACTAAAACTGTGGTTTGATTTAAATAAATTACTATTGCATTTAAATAAAATTAAATTCATGTTTGGATAAAAAACAAACATTATTATTATTAATTTATTTGTATCATTATATTAAGCGCTACAATGTAATTACCTTAAATTAGAAAAATTATTGCCCCAACTAAACAAAAAAAAAAAAAAAACGTTTTCAGCTTTTTTCGTTTTAATTTAAAGGGCTCAAAAGTTCAAGGCACTTTAAAAAAAACTTGAAAATATCAGATTAAAATTCAAACATTTACAAGTATTTTAAGCTTCCATGAGCAGCCTCTCACATTTTAAACCATCAGTTACTTAACTCTCACATTTTAAAAGTGTGATAATATCCCTGGTGGATGCAGCATTGTTCCTTTTTAAAGTTACCATAATATTCTAGTTAACATTATTATTTTTAAAATATATTGTTAGAAATTTGTTAACATGTATCATGATGAAATTAGGACTTCATGAAAAGTCATGATTTGATATTTTTGCCGTAACGCTCTCCTCTGGTGAAACAAAGCTTGGTTTGTTAAAAAAAAAAAAACATTTCCACCAGAAGATGCAGAACTGGAGCAGAATAAGTAATGATGAACCATCCAGCTCGTGAACTATTCACCCTACATCCTTCAGGCAAACGACAGAGCAGCCTCAAAGCCCAAACAACAAAATCCCTCAGCATTCTGTTTACTTTAATAATGATTTGTGTGTTTATTATGTGTGTATTTACCTTTTCTGTAATATCTTTCTCTATAAAAAAAATATATATCTGTAGGTAAGACTTTAAAGGGTTTCTATGGTGATGGTAGATTAAGAAGCTCCATTGGAGGACTGGAGAACATCAAAGGAAACACACTCATACGGCGAGCTGGTAGGAAAGGAGTGACCTGTGTTCGATTTTCCCGGCGCCGGCTGAAGGCCTCGGGCACGTCGTCCCAGTTGGTTAGTTTGACGTCCAGAGGGATGAAGCTCAGGTTCAACGGAGCGCCGTCCTAAAAGACGAGGAGACAGAGAGGAAGAGGGCAGCCTGAAGCACCGCTCACCACCAAGGAGCAGCTGCTAGTATTAAACATAAACACCTTAAACAACTAAAACTCAACCTATACATAAACCTGTGAAGTATTATTATTTTTAGACAATCTTCAAAAGCCACCGGTCAATGATTTTTCAGTAATACTTTAGCTACAACGGTAAATAAATATCGTCTAAACGATAATCAAAATAATCGTGATTATCATTTTTGCCATAATCGAGTAGCCCTAGTGTCTTCTATGTTGTGGGTTCTGATCTGGATATACTTCACTTTTACATTGTTGGAGTCAGAGTGGTTCGTTGTTGCTCGTTGTGGTGAAAATCCAATAAGTCAAAGGAAGAACATCCAGAAGAATCTACACTCTAAAGAGTAAAACCGTCATATACTTTAAATTCTTTGTTGTAACATTTTACACTCAAGATTTCTGAGTAGACGGAGACCATTATATTGAGTGAAAACAAACTTAGTCAATATAATGGTCTCCAATCTACTCAAAAGTACTGAGTGCAAAAATGTTTAAGTAACTGATGGTTTTACTTTTTAGAGTGTGACTTCTCTTTCAAATGTAGCTCAAAGCATCCATCACATGGAGCTCGAGTCCAGTCAGAAATACCCAAGCAGTTACTACTAGGCCTGGGCGATAAATCGATTAATTCATTCAATCGATTTATCGCCCAGGCCTAGTTACTACTAGGCCTGGGCGATAAATCGATTGAATGAATTAATTCACATTTTTGGTTGCGGGCGATTTTAAAAATAAGTAAATCGAGTTTTTGTATGATGGCGCATTTTTGGCTCCCTGGAGCTTCCGCAGTTAGTTTCACATAGCATCATGGCTAGCAGCAACAACAACCAGAAAGATCACCGAAGCAGTCGCTTTGCACATATAGGGCCCTATAAAATCCGTTTGATCTTTTCCCAAATTCCAACAACCTCACGGCTCGTTTCTATAGATTTAGCTGAATGTTCCGTAGTGCGGTTCGACCGGCTCCATGCTGCTGCCCGTTTTCCGACATGACTGACTCGGAGCTCATCACATTACGCTGCCAGCCCATTGTCTGTCGACTAAACTTAGAGAAGTCATTCTTCAAATTCATAAAGGTAATCTGGATATTGTTCTGCCCTGAGCTTTGCACGAAACTTCTCGGTTTTGAATTTTCTGGAGGTGTTTTAGTGAGACTTTGTCGAAGATTACCTCTTTTTTCTCTTCTCTGTGTGGAGAGGAGAGCTCTGCGCAGGTACAGTGGCGGCGATGGCCAAAACACTTCAGAAAATATTATTTTCTTTACTAATTTGCAGACATGAGAGAATTCCGTGAGATTCCGCGTTTTATACAGAATTCCATTTTGTTTGGGGATTTCCGTGATTCCGTCCGTTTTGTCCGCATCACGGAAATTACAGGGCCCTATGTTGTCTGCCGTTTGTATTGTTAGGGGTAGAAATCGGAAAAATGTTGTAAATCAAATTAAAAATTTTTTTTTTAAATCGGAGATTTTATTTTTAGGCCATATCGCCCAGCCCTAGTTACTACAAAGCACAATGTTCTTCGTGAAAATGGTTTTTTAAAAAGTTGAGCAGAATGAAACTCTTCCAAGCATAAAACAGGTCTCCTTTCAGATAGTAGTAATTTATTAAATATAAAGGTATCAGTGGACAGGGTGGTGATGGGAACGGGTACGTCTCAAATAATTAGAATACTATGAAAAAGTTCAATGATTTCAGTGTCTCAGAAAGTTATAATATTACGTAAAAAGGATGTTAAAACCAGAAATGTCAGGATCAACACCTGCGTGGACCTCTTCTATCATGAAATCCTGCATCAAAGCTTGGTGGCATGGAGGCGATCAGCCTGTGGAGGTTGGTTTGATAGCAGCCTTCAGGTCATCTGTATTAATGGGTCTGGTGTCTCTAGACAACCAGATACCAATAATATCACCTCCCACCTTAAAACCATCATGAACTGCCACTCATCGCTGCTTCTAATCAGACGTAAAAATGTTCCGTTTCCACGAGGCTAAAAAGAATGGATACTTATTTAGTCTGCAAAGCTCACAGTGTCACTCTGTAATTAGAGCCTCAGTATCCAGTTCTGCAGAGTTCACTTGCAATTAGTTTCATTGTGTACTGTATCTCAGTTTGCACTAAAACTTTAGGTATCGTCAGCCAGGCAATCAGATTTCTAATTACTAACTCGCAGAACTTGAATCCAATTACATTCAAGTTCTCTAATCTGGCCGCGCTTTATTCTTTATTGGTTGCCATGGCAATTCCTGTGGTAACCAAGGAGCTTGTTAGTGATCTCAGTTGTTTTTTTTTCCTCTTTGATACACATTTGAAGATGGTGCTTGTTCTGTAACACTTTGCATGCATTAGCAACAATAATGAGGAATATAAAGAAAAACACGTGTATACCCATAAGAGTATACCTCACTGCAATTATAGGTAATCACTCTGCAGTGGTTTGGAGGCAACGGCATAACCGTTGAAAAAAATGAACCATAGTAAGGAACATTTTCCCAGTTATTACAGCTTCATTAGCACTAACTACAGTCAATTTGAAGCCTGAGAAGCCACTTACCCTCGGTATTAACTTCAATCAAACAACAGCGACTCAAACACACATTTGGGAGCATTTTCTATTTAAAAAAAAAAAAAGGAAGGATGACCAGTAAAACGCCACAATCTGTATTTCAGCTGTCAAAGCCACGTCAGGCGTGGAGATGTGGACGGGAGAAGACAGGATAAAGTGGAAAGGTTAATACCTGGCTACGGGCCGACACATGGATTTAGAGATGCATATCAACGCTGGGAAGTCTTTCCTGCACTGTAGCCCGAGTGCTCAGAGCCCCTCGTGTTGATTTGGATTATGGTAAAATAAATATCATGAGGAGTCAGGGGAACGGTGCAGCTGGTTGTGCTGTAGCAGCATGCAGCGGGATTAGAGCCCCGCTAGATGTGTGTTTATCTGTGCTTCCAACAAGCTCAGAAGAAACTGATTTTATATTTTATTTATATAAAACTAAATTAATTTATACAGTATTTGTTCAACTGGAGATGCCTGAACAGCAAAAATAGACTCCAATAAAATCCTATCGCTACTTTATATGAGTTTGACAACTAATTAAAGAGACAGGGTTCAGCTCTTTGAACAACCTCAGTTTGGAGAAACTGAGATTAGTTCTGACTGGATAAAGAAGCTAACAGCTAGCCACAGTGAGGCTAATTACAAGTGGATTCTTGTCGTTTTAGAACATTTTTAACTCAGAAATGTCCTATTGGTTCATGAACATGCAGTTTTATAAACCTGCTACAGATAGCTTAGCTTCACTGATAAGTTTACTGCCACGGCGAGTAAAATTTGTTTTAAAGACTTTGACAAGTTTTTAAGTAAATGTATTTAAAAAGATGTTATCAAGAACAACATTTAGACAAGCTTGTGAAAACCTTAAATTTGTGCCTTGACACATGATGATAACAAATCACTGATACAGTGTGTGGTGTGCGGCCACACTGCAAAGAAAACACAACACACACAAACCGATTTCACTCACAAACATTCCCAGGTCAGACGGAAAATCTCGTAACACCTTATGAGACATAACTTGACTTGAAACACCATAGATATCATATATAAAGGCTAGATGTCTTACCCACATTGTTCACCAATGGACCCTGACGTAGCTACGCGGCGGCCATCTTACCACCGACAGCTGCCCCCTTTCTTAACGGTGTCAATGGTGCATGTACTAATAAAGAGCTCTAACTGACTCAATTTTTAACCGATTTTCAAATGGTTTGCTTTGTTATAAACGTCATAAACTGAGAAAGTATCCCATTTCCACCACCAGAGTGAGAATGAGTGTGTGAATGAATAATGCAACTCTGTAAAGCGTCTTTGAGTGACTTAAAAAGCGCTATATAAAACGGATGTATTATTATTATTATTTCAAGTCTACACATAATAAGGTTTGCAAGAAAGCTAACATTTCATCGAGTTAAGAGTATTTTTAGTTAAGTTGATCATTTACCTTCCATCTGCTACCATAGAGAGCAGAACGTCAGCTGTCTGTGGTAAGATGGCCGCCTTGTAGCTACGCTGTCGAACCCCAGATGATCCATCTAGCCTTTATATATGATATGATGCGATACACGGCACACTGCGATATTGGGACAAGACAATCCAACATGTTGGATTTCCCCGATTTGTTATCAGAGCGGTCCAACGTCCTTTAGAGCTTACCAGGGCACTCGTAACACACCACACACATCTGACAAGATCATCTTTACGATAATTGGGGCATTCTTAGGATTATCGGAAGGGGAAAATCGGGTAAAATATCTGCATAATTACCATGTGCACCAGGCATTAGTGTTTCACAACCCACAGTTGGGACCCATTGATCTAATCACTACCCTGGCAAGCCAGACTATAAATGTGGATATATAGTCTGGCCACGATCCATTAAAAAGACCCATTCATAGGGGCGGGATCAATGGTTGTCAATCAAACTGTCTTCACGTGCTATTGGATAGTGCTAGGACCAATCAGAGCCGTTTAGCAACAACCAGAACCAAGCTGGTAAATTAAACTTTTACCGTCTCCTGTCAGCAAAGCAGCCAATACGTCCTTTTTCAAAATAAAAGCCTTAAGTGCCTCTTATCTGTTCAGGTCTTAACGAAAAGCCCAAATCTAAATCGTCCAAAGTTGATGACAAAGCTGTTTCAAACAAACGCAGTTCCTGAGCTGCCGCCATGTTGTTTAATTTCAAAGTCACAGCTCTGCCGTCATCGGCTAATCGATACGAGACTGACCGGACCAATCAGTGGGCTGCAGAGGTTCCAATGGAGCGTGTAGACCAAAGTCTGCAGAGCAAGACTGATGATCTAGTTTACAAGGCTACTAAATCACCAGAACAAGGCAAGATACTGTATATTAAACTGCTGCTGCAGATACAGAACATCTACATTGTCTAACATGAGGAGCTCCAATCAGACAGGATTATGTCGACAGACTCAAGCATTTAAAAATATTCTGAGCACCATGAGTAACAGTTTTTATACAACGACTTTGCTTTGATTTCATTGAATCTGATGTTATGGCGTGGTTTTTTTGCCTACGTTAAAAAACTGCCCTGCAACAAAAGAGCATCAGTTTAACATGTGTGTCTGAGTCATCCCGATGTAAACCACGGAGCCGACAGGAAACAAAGCACCAACCAGCCCGAGAGCAGGAATCCTTGAATAAAACAACCGCTTGATGTGTGGAAAATAGACATAGAAGTCTTAATACTCTCAATATTTCTCTTTCAAGCCGCAGTGACAAATCCTCATCTGATTGTGCTCAAACAGGCCCCCCGAGTGAATTCTGCGCCTGGTCCGGGATTATCCCGATGTGACAGCTTTCCAGCCAGAATTCCTCCAGTTTATCATTTAAACGACAACGGGGGGACATTTATCTCCGTGGCTTATCATCTCAGCCACGCGTACATGACACTTGTCTATTGCCGTCAGGGAAATATTCCATTGGTGATTCAGTTCAGTGCTTTGGTCTTCTCCATTTGAAACCCTCTCGTCTCTTATCTGCTTCGGCGGGGATAGAACTTGATCCCTCATGAATGAAACAAAAGGGCGTTAAGTATCTCAACGCGATCAATACAAAGGTCTGTTGGCAAGTGGCACTCGAGTGGGGTGCCAAGAATGCACAGGAGTGTAATTATAGTCACACTAGGGTTAAAATACGGTTTGTAGGAACAACCTGAAGGTCTGATTACTAAAGCAGCTGAAGGAATATTTGACCTGATTACTCAACGAAAATCTTGGTATAAGTATTGTCTGGGATTTTTTTTACAAGCGGAGGTGAACTCTATTCCCCTTTAAGGCCAGTTTGTCTCTTAGTCAGCAATATGGATATGAGAAGGCTTCTCGTTTTTAGAGTGTGAAGAGAAAATTTAAGGTTTCAAAGTTGTACGATTTTAGAAAAACATGCAATAGCAATATTATTCTTGATTATTATGTTGACGATATCCATTGTGATGAATCCACAGCGTTTTGAGCATTCTCATGTAAACCAGATGTTGGCCTTTAGGACGGTGACGGTCCATCTGATTGGCTAAACGTATTACTGGTATGAAGTTTGCCTCCTTGATTTATGTTCTTTATGTATCTGACCATATTGCACTGAAGATAAATGTTTTTTATATGTTTTGCAGCTACGAAAAGTAAATTGATTTCTAACTAGCCATGAGTATTGCTCCTGTCAGAGGACTACTTCCTGTTTATACAGACTCTACCCACTTTGAGTGATGTCATCAGTGGGTTGGTGTTTTTATTTTAAAATAACATTTAAAATATCTCTGTTTACATTAAAAAAAAGATTGTCTTTTTGAATTAAAGAAACATGAAACTCAAAATAATACTGTGTACAGTCTACTGTATGGGCGATATTGTTATTATAGTTTTAAAAGGCAGCAATCAGAAAAAACCAATCCAATCAGTTTATAATTGTTGTATTGTGTGGTTTACACTAGGGGTGTCCAAAGTGTGGCTCACAGGTCATTTGTGGCCTTCTAAGTGATTTTGTGTGGCCCTTAACCAGCAGGCTGTTGATGCAGAGACACTTTTATCATTTATATGTGGATTTTTACTAAACATTGCATAGAAATTACAATATTTTCTAAACAAAAAAGGTTAAACACAATACAAAATGTTTGTTTTCATCAACCATGTTTTTTGCTTTTAATATAATTTCCTGGTAAATTGAACCACAAACATCACCGTTTTTATAAAACATCTAAAGCTGGATATAGACCCACTGAATGTTATTGTTTACATCCTGGTACTTTTGGACAAGCTCAGTCGCTGGAGGGCAAAAGCCCAGCTCCGGCAGCTAAACAGAGCTGTATCTCTGCGGTTTAAACTAACAAAATAAAGCACTTTTAACAACTCCAAGACGTTTTACAGATTTTGAAAAATGAAGCAGGAAACAAAACATATCGGACAAATAGGTTAAACAAATTAACGGGGTTAAATGTTTGGTTAAATAGGTGAGCTTATCGTACTTTTTCCGGATTTCTGAAGGGAGCCAGGGTGGGAACGACTACGGAAAAAACTTCTGATGCTTTGAAACGGTTGTCTGAGACAGCGGGAGAGGTGATGGTGATTTAGGGGAGCAGAGAGGTCAGGAGGGGCGACGTTATTGAGAGCTTTATGTGAGGAGTAGATCTGAAATCCATTTGAATAAGCTAACTAGCTGTGGAGCTAGCCTGCTGGAGTCCTCTGAACCGGGCCGTCTGGACTAAAGTCCGGTGTAAGTTCACTCAGCTGAAGCAGTAAAAAAGTAATCCGATCTCTTCTGCGCTGTGCGGGTTAATGTTGAAGGATTACCGTGACACCGGTAGTTTTTGTAGATTAATAGATTCTCCGTTTATTCTGATGAGCTCCGTGAACCGAAACACAAAACAAACAGAGCTGCCGACTCCAAACTCCATCCTCTCCCGAACAAACGGGCTGATCTCAGGAGGGACAGTTTATGAATAAATAAATAAATCATTTTTATACTTTTGACCTACCTGACGAGCTCAGTAAACATAAAATCAATTACATTAATGGCTGCCTGCTCCGATTACGGAGCACATTTTGTCTAATTATTTAAAAATAAACTAATTTAACCAGGTTACAAAGGTTTATAAGTCATTACATGGCTATAACTAGTTGTCTCTTAACATATGAGGCAGATATTTAACTTTTTACCTGTGATGAGACTTTGACTCCACGATGTGGTGGTTAATCCATTAGAAGTCTCCGATTTTGGTGATTTTATCAGCTGGAAACCAGTGAAATGTTACCTTACTGTCCTTCTTTCATTTATTTGTGCAGCTTGCATGTGTTAACCATGCTGATAGATTATTTTGTCACTATTTAGCTCAATTTATTGACAATTGACGAATAATAACGGGGCTCAGCAGGGCTGTGCCGTCTTTTTGCCCCCCAGCTTCTGGCTGGGGGCGGGACTTTGGCCGTGTGATGTCACGCGTCAAGGGGTCTATAGAGAGTCAGGTCCTGTTCTTGTTGCTCATAATGGATACAAGAAAGTAGAAAACAATCAACCAATCAAACCCAGAGAATTTGATGTTTTTTCTATATTTAACACAAACAAATGAAATCCTTTTTATTTCTCGTACCTACAACAATCAACAGATCCTTTACTAAAATAAACTTTTTAGTTTTAATTTGACTACTTTAATGTGTTGTTGAGCAGGTAAAGTTAAAAAAAAATTATCTATAAAACTATTTTAGCATTTTTCAATGTAAAAAACCCCCCACTATTTTTTGTGTCCATACCTGCACTAGGAGACTGGACACCCCTGGACTACTCATGACATACTCTGACAACTTAATTGTATTTTTAAGCATGAAATACCCAATTCTGATTTTAAAAAATACCTGGAAAGAAGAAGTCCATTAGTTTACACAAAGGGGCGGGACTTAACACTTATGCTGTCTAGCAAATACTGTACGTATACAGCTGAAGGGCTGATGTCACATAAAATAAAACAGTATTTTGTTTAGGGGTCAAAACCATCATCGCTTAGATTTAAATTCTGGTCCGTTCATTTAACCTGGTTCCCATCAGGAAGTTTCATTTATAATTGGAGCTCTTTCATTTGTTTTCTCTCCAGTTAGAAATTTGAAGTTCCCATTTGTCTGTGAATGCACCATCAGCACATTAAAGAAAGCAGCTAATGCTAACTGACCCTGGATGGTCATTAAGTTGCTTTAGCATAATTAGCAGTGCAGTGCTGTTAAAGGAAATAAGAGTCCTTTTCAGTCTCGTTTTAAAGAAAGGGGAGACGTTTTGCAGGGATTCTATTGTATTTTCCCTTCAAATAGTACCATCTTTCATTAGGACCCAAACATGGATAGTATTTGTTTTTTAATTTAACATCTTGAGTTGGATTAGTCAGGAACGAGCCTCTCTACCCGTGTTTAGTTTGGTGTATTATTAACATTTGAAATCCCCAGAGAGTACCTTGGTGTACAGATATATTCGGTCTGTGTACTGGCTGGCGCAGAACTGTAGGCCCGGGTAGATGGGCTGGGTGGTGCTGGCGTCATCTCCATCGTCCTCATCAACGCCATTAGCATCAGCAGCAGAAGACAAACACGCCTCAGCTCGGCAGTCTGCAGGGAGAGACGAAGAGGCTGACTAATATCTCACTGAGCATATATTATTGGTTCATTATTGGCTTTCTCGGGCTTTATTGGTACTCTGCTTGCTCCTTTGGTAATGCGAGGAATAACAGAGACATTAAGCTCCAGCAGCTTTTAGCATTTATTACTCAGAGCATGATATTGGGAAAATATGACATTTGTGTATACGGTCTGCGTTTAGGAAAAAAACAATAAAGACTTGATTAAAGGACGTAAATAAAATGTTTTGGTAATTATCTGTGACATTTGCATTTGAATTAGAGTCAACGTCTTGATATCAGCAACAACAAACCAGGATGAATCTAAACCTCAATGATTTCTGCAGCTAATTAATGAAATGTGTGGCCAAAATGTTTGAGAATGGCACAAAGTTTGCATAAACTCCAGAATGTAATGAACACTGAGTCTGTGAGACTGTCCAGATTGTTGAAGTCCATTTTAACAAGAAAATGAACTTAATCCTAAAAACCCATGCTGGTCTGGATCGAATCACCACCAGTGCAGAGCTGCTCAGAAATACAGTGAAGAGAAGACTTTTGGAGGATGGTCTAATGTCCAAAAGGGAAGCAAAGAAGCCACTTCTTACCAAAAAGACCCCCAGGGACAGACTGATGTTCTGCTAAAGTCCAGGGACTGGACTGCTGAGGACTGGAGGAAAATCTTTTTTTTCTCGTGAATCCATTTTCTGATTGTTTGGGTCATCCGAGACCATTCACGCGTTGAGTTTCTTCACAGCCAATGAAGTGGACTCACTCCCGCTTCAGCCTCATAACAGAGACATGAACTAAGAATGGTAGCGAATCATCCTCCCTGAGGAACTCCTCTCAACCATCCGAGAACGTTGTTGAATGATGTCTTTTTCAGCATGATGGAGCACCGTGCCATGAGGCTAAAGTCAGAACTAAGTGTCTCAGGGACAAAACATCCACGTTTCGAGTCCATATCCAGGAAACCCCTCACTTTAATCCCACGGAGAACTTCAGGTCGATTCTCAAGAGACGGCTGGACAAACGAAAACCCACGAATTCTGACAAACTCCAAACAATGATTTTGTAAATGTCTCAGATTTGTATAGTGCTTTTCAAAGTCAATGGACTAACAAAGTGCTTGACATGAGTCATTCGCATGCTGATGGAGCTACAAAGGTGAAGCAACCAGACAGAGGCGCCACCAGCAGGCCATGTGGGTTACAAGACCAACACCTACTGCCTCCCATGTAGGAGCGGGCTGCCATCAGTCAGGATTTGGACCAGAAGCTACATGATGTAACTGTCAATTAAAGCCTTCAAACATTTATAATTCTACTTTAGTAACCATAGAAACATCTGACGGAAAGATCTAAAAACTCTACAGCAGCAAACTGGTGTCATTCTCAAAACTTTTGGCCGCAGCTGTATAAAATATTCATGGTTTTTAATTAGCTTTCTAACCTTTTCTTTTTTGGAGGGGGGACAGTTCATATTCTCTTTTCTAATTGATTTCCAATTCACCAGTCTGCAATACTTCAGTGAGGAAATTAAAAAATGTGTAAAAATAAAAGTTTTGATTGTTAGTAAAGTAGAGCTTAGTAGAGAATTGCAGTAAACTGAGAGGTGGTTCAAACGCAGGACGCTGGAACAGGCAGGTGAAGGCAATTAAATTTTATCTTTAAGAAACAAAAGGTGTTGAGGATGCAGGGAGTTCAAAAACAAGTGTTTCACTTGATCAAACTCCAAACGAACAGCACCCAAACTGTGAACACAACCATAACAGGGAGAAAACAACAATAAAGCGACGGGGAAAAGACAATAAAGATCTAACAAGAAACTCTGAAAACGAGGGACTCCGTGTGTGAGGACAGACACAGGACAGGTGGGACGATAGGAGAATAAAAACCTGGTGTTTGAGGGAGGCAGAAGACCAGACTAACAAAGACAACCAGGACTGAGAAAATACAACAATATATGGCAAAGCAAGAACAGTAAACTAAAACTAAATGACTATCAAAAAACAACAGAGTACTAAATCATGGAAATAGCAAAAACTTTTATTAAAAAAAACACACAGAAATAACAAAAATCCAGGGTTTAAGTGAATCTTTTGGCTGTGCTTAAAGAACTAGCATAAGGACAAAATTAGCACGGCCTACCAACAGCAGCAACTTGTCTTTATGAACCAGATGGTGCTTTAAAATCTTTAATTCCATCAGCCAGTTTTATTAGAGAAACACATTATAAATTTGCCACATAATGGATTAGGTTTTTATTAAAACTACGTCTTAACTTTGACAAAACCCACTCTGTCCCAAAATGTCTTCTCACATAGCTTAGCATAAGTTTGTGTTAGCTCATGAGAAGTTCACAGATTGAAGATTTGGGATGTTAACTTGACAAAGACATTCAGATGCACACGTCATTATTTATTAGCTAAGGATGATTCTATAGACAGCAGGCTAAATGCTCACCAGCTTAAAGCCAGTCTGTTACAGCAACAATAACTACAATAGGTTTGGGCAGTATCCAAGTTTTGATACCATCAAACTTCCTCCACATTTTCCCGCGGTGTACGGTATTACCGGTTGGACTGGGACCATAATTTAGCCTGGGCATTTCGCTCATGGCTCCCACCATGAGCACCTACAGCTGATGTTTGGTTTGGACAGCTACGTTGTGGGTTGTTCGGTTGGGTGGGGGTTCTGCTGTTGACTGAAGTGCTGAAAGCACGTGTGAACACATCCTCGGCCGTATGGGCTCGCGCCGCAACAAGGAAGTGATTAAAGAGAGCTGCTTAGATCGCCGGCTGCGCAACCGGCCCAAAGTTACCATCGGCTCACCGGCAGTCCTTCTCCGACCCTGCATTTTTTTCATGATGATATTAAAACTGATACCATTGCTATTTTTAAACACCGGCTGTATACGGTATTACCATAACACCGCCTAAGCCTACTCTACAACCATTTCTGAGTTCATGACTATTAGCTAAAAGGCTAGCTTGCTAAAGACAAAGTTATAACCTATTCAACTTTTGTAAAATCAACACAATGAGCCAGGAGCTTCTTGTTGAGTTGTTGTGTAACAGATTAGCTTTGCAGTTGGTTAGCAATTAACTGGCTACCCAGAGTAGTAGAGTTGGCAACCTTTTGAAACTGAAATATGTGAGAATAACGTGGAGGATGTTTATATAGATTTTGAACAGAAATGAACCTAGGGTAGAACCCTGAGGAACACCCTTTGATAGGGGCAAAGAGTAAGACTCCATTTATGATTATAATGTTTTGTTAACTGTATCCATACTGCATGCTGCCATGTGCAACCACAGCCTAGAGGAAGAGAAACTTCCCTTCATGTGGGAGACCCGTTTTCAAATCCCGACCCAGCCCGACTGTCTCGGAGTGTCCTTGGACAAGATACTGAACCCCCAACTGCCTTCTGGGTGCCATTCTGAGATGGCAGCCCACTGCTCCTCAAACAATAATGAGGATGGGTCAAAATCAGAGATGAATTTCCCTAAGGGCATCAATAAAGGAGACAATATTATTATACTGTCATGTAAAAGTAAAATGATTGTTCAAGGGAGCCTTGAGTCTCTACTTAGAAAGTCAAGACACCCACTACAACACACATCTAATAAATACAACAGGTATAGCTATTAACTGGTCGTGGGCCACAGAACTCTTGACCAATGAATGATGGATTATCTGGATTGAATTGAAGTGAAACATACTGATAGCTTGAAGAGCATATTAGAGGTTAATCTATGATCCATCTACGTCATGGGTATGAGCTTTGGGTAATGACCGAAAGAACAAGATCACAAATACAAGCAGCCAAAATTAGTTTCCTCTGCAGGGTGGTCGGGCTCAGGCTTAGAGATTGGGACTTCACACTAGCTGCTTTCATAAGACACACCACGCTGGCAAATCAGTGTATTACTGCCGCCACAAAGTGTCTTATGCAAGCGCCGTGGCGGCATGGCGATGCGGGAATTTTGTGGCATTTATACCACCACGCCTGGTAGTAATATTGCTGCAACACCGGACTTGTGAATGAAGGTTACGCCTTGGTGCAACAGAGGGAGGGGTCACTAATAACGTGGCAAAGGTCAGCCGACCCCCAATCAGAAAGAGTGTTTAAAAATCAGGTAAACATGGGAAAGTTATTACGCATCTGTAAACACTCAGCAGAGATGGCAAACTGGAGCGACACCAAGATCTGGGAGCTGCTGGCCTTAAGAGCAGAAGCAGAAGTCATCTGACTGTCTCTTTAATACAGGCACCTTTTTCTGTGACAGCGCATGACCCTGCACGTCAACAGCGCAAAGACCGCCCTCATACCCCTTTCATACCACCATCACCTAATCTTTTGTGGAAAGCACATGATTGTACCACATTACCAGCACAGTCTGACCACTTATAAATGACCAAAGGCTCCCAGATACCGGCTCAGCTTTGCAACAAATTGGCGACATTGTTTTATGAAAGAGGCTATTTGGTCAGGATGCCTCCTGGGGGAGGTGTTCTGTAGTCAGGAGGCCCCTGGGCCAACCCAGAACACACTGGAGGGATTTTATCGCTAGTCTGGAATGGTTACGCCTTGGAGTCCCATCGGATGAGCTGGTGGATAAGCTGATGACCACAATGACAAGGAGTATTGGTATAGAATTCACAATGACTAGTTTCAAATATGAAACAAAGCCTTATTTTTTAAGGGATGGTTGTCAATCTTATAAAGTACCTCCTTTAGCTTTATATATTAAATACTAAAGGACATATTACACGTCTACGCATAACTGGAGTTTAATCTCTGATAATTTTGATTAATTACTTACAATAGACAAAAAGATGCAAGTAAGATTTGATCAAAAATACCAAAACATTCACAATCAGATGCTGAACTTTAAATACCCTTTAAAACAACAGATTATTACCTTTAGTCAGTGATTTGTACTCTCATAAAGGACAGTGTTTGCTAAACAAATGTGAAGAACCTGTGAGATAATTCATGTCTTTAATCCTGCTTCATCCACTCAGACACCAGCTTCAATATCGGTCTTCTCATCGAGCTCACTAAAGCTAAACTATCTGTTCAATGTTGTGCCAGCTTCTCTGACAGGAACTGTCCAATTTATTTTTCACAAGTTCACCCAAGAATTTGCTGAACAAACGGATAGAAGCGCAGCTCGAGAGTGAAAAAGAGAGTGATAAAATGACAGTCCCAGTTGGCGAGAAACAGAGAAAGAGAAGAAGGAGAGCGGGTCATTAATGTCAGCGATGTAGCTCGCTCATCCTGCCAGCATCTAGCAAGAAAAGGTCAGGCGGTGGAAATGAGACCGCCGCTGTTCGACCACGCTTCATTTAGACAATGACCTATAACACTCTGATAATACTTGCCTTAAATCACTTTGCGTGGCCAGTTGTCTGCCTTGTCGGTGTGTGTGTGTGTGTGTTCATGAGAATGTGTGTGTGGTCATCTGGCTTGCTAATGGGGGAAAAATACTGACACAGGCGGATGTGTGACAAGAGCTTCCATTGAATAAGTGCTGCCCTGCACCTAGACTGGATCTCATGGTTATTAGACAGAATTGAATGACTAAGAGGGTTAAGAGTCAGAACCACCGACTGGAACAAAGACATTTCTTCTGAGTTTCAGCAGCCAACCAAAGAAACAGTCCTGCTCTAGACGTGATTAGGTGGTGTTTGAGTCTCGTGGTACCAGGTCAATGCTAATTACCTGAGATTGGTCAATATGGTATCAGAAGAGAGGACCATTAATCATCCAATTAATCTGTGGATGATCTTAGAGGATGAATCAGGCGACTGATTAACCAGTAGAATTATTCATTGGCCTTCCACTAAACACGGCTATGTCTGATTATGAAATCTGCTACTAACAATAGTGGAAGACTCAACATAAACACTAGTTTTGTAACCCTATAGGTCAATATTAGAAGCAGAATAATCTGCCTACTGATTAATTGTTCAGCACAACCAATACTGGTACCAAAATAAACCCCAACATATGGATTTGTAGATGTCTGAATGGTCTTTAGGGGCTGATTCATCAGCCTGCCAGTTGGTTGGACAAATATTTGGTTGGGGTTTCATGGTGATGCAGTTGGTAGAACTGCTGCCTCGCAGCAAGAGGGTTTGACTCCCTGCTGCAGCTTTTCTGCACACACAGGGTTTTCCTGTTCTACCCATGCATACATGGGTTTTCCCTGGAAATGCTGGTTTCCTCCCACCAAACACAAACATGCACATAAGGTTGATTGGTGACTCTAAAGTGTGAGTGACAGTGAATGGTTGACTGTCTCGTTTGTCCCTGTGATGGACCAGCGACCTGTCCAGGGTCCAACCATGAAAATGGTTGTTTTGTAGCAGTGTTTGTAATTTTTTTAGGCTAATTAACTCCTCCTAATGATCAGTCAGTTTGTGAATTAACCAGGTGATAATTTGTTTTGACGTTTAGTTGGCCTGGTGACTAAATACACACCCAATGGTGTCAGTCATTACATAAACAATAAACTGTGGTTTTGTTGCAACTTATCTCATCTTTAAAGGATATCTAAATAGTATACCAAATATCTAGATAAATAAATTTATAAATATTTAGCTGATTAATCAGTTAGACCAGGGGTGTCAAACTCATTATGGTTCAGGGGCCACATGCAGACATACTAGATGTCAAGTGGGCCGGACCAGTACAACCCTAAAGTAATTACCTATAAATAACAAGTGCATGTTTTTCCCCATGTTTTCATGCAAGAAAAATTACAAGTACATTTGAAAATCTTCACATTTATTCAAAACTCTTTTACAAAACACAAGATAAACAAATATTTCTTAAGACAATTGTGCAGAAGTACACAAAACTTTTATTGTCTTAAAATATTAATAATAAAAAATTTCCAACATGTGGAAACACCTGGATGAGAGAATCATTTTTTGCAGTGTTCAAACTGACCCAGGGTCTGGTCTGGAGGCTCTGCCTCGTTTTAATGAGGGTCTCTATTGTTTATAGACTAGTTCAGTACTGGTTTATCTTTTCAAATAGGGTCTGGGTTTGAGGAACTCAGTGTTTCATCTAAAACTGTATAAAACCAGTAAATCCAGGTGATGCTGACTGGACACCATCAGTTTCACCATGGTTTCATTTAGACCAGGTCTGAAGGAAAACCCAGATCTGGATCCAAACCCATTCAGGTCTTTGTTCCTCAGTGGCAGCAGAACGGTACTGATCTGTGCGCCCAGCTGATGTCCAGCTCTCTAGTTAAAATGATCAGCTTCAGCTCAGAGCAGCGATGCTGCCGCTGGCGTGCGTGTCAAGTGTTGAGCCAGTAACGAGCCAAACGCGCGGACCAGGACGCACAGAGCGCAAACGCTCCAGTTTGGGCACTGATCTCTGTGCGTAACGCGATCGGAAGCCCTGGCCTCACATTCCTGTGACTAGATGTACGGAGGATTCATCACTAGCCAAGTTGACAGGCACAGCGCGCAGGACGGCAAGTTCAGTGGCGCGCTGCAGCTCTTCAGCTTGGCTCAGTCAGCTGTCATGCAACAAATGCACTTTGGATGCGACGCGCCGTTTCCACTGGCTGGAATAAACCTATAAGGCTAGAGAGGTCCAGTTTCACCGCCGATCCTTTTCGGTTTTTGTGGTGAAAGGACGGAGCGGAGGGCTGAGTTTTACGGCGACCGCGTAGACAGGTGAAGCGAGGTCGGGCTGGATCCTCCGAAGGAGGACCTTGGCACGGGCTGCGTGCGTCAAAGGTCTGATTAGTCTGGACAGCAGGAAATTATGCTGACAAGAGCTCAGCCTTGCTTCAAACGCAAGTTGCGTTAATTGCGTTATTTTTTAACGTGCATCATAATTAACGCGTTAAAGTCCCAGCACTAATTTTTTTATTTTCAAAACTCATCCAGCGGGCTGGATTGAACCCCTTAGCGGGCCGGTTTTGGCCCGCGGGCCGTATGAATGACACCCCTGAGTTAGACAATTAGTTGGTTGGAAATTTAACTGGCAAATCTCTAAACATGTCCTATTCTAATGATGAAATTCACGACAACCACGACTGGTAGCAGAAAAAAAACCTAGTGTTTTTTATCAGTATCTGTGAATTTTAGAGACTGATTTATCACACCTGATTTAAAGCTGCATTGTGATTATTTCATCAAGAGAGCAGTTTTTGACTCTAACGTCCAAAGGCTCCTCCTCAAAACACCTCAACACGCGCGTCCAGTCACGTGCACACGGCGCATTACGTTGCGGGCATAAACTGTACAGCTCAGTGTGTAGGGTTTAATCACTCACAGTTCACAAATCTTATTCCAACATTGTACCAGGATAAATTCTGTCTGTCCCTGCTGCTTCTGATATTAGCTCTGTTAGCAGAGAGCTGCTGCTGGACTCTGAAGCTGAACATGACTCGGCCCTGGATGAACTTTCTGACCAAAATAAACGTGTATCCTTGTCAAGCCTTGCCATTCTGTGAGGTGAAAGGTTTAAAAATAAAAATAAATTCGTATTTCGCTGGGAAATGGGTAGGTTTTTAGTAGAAATGAGCCGTGAGTCCTCAGTGAACGACTGAGATGGCAAACAGAGAAACACACGGAGCGTCCTGTACGACAGCGCCCCCTACTGGTACAGGTTTGCTTGATGCACCTGCATGTTGAGAGAATGCCGACAATACAGAAATTTGAATTTTATTGGCTAAAAAAGGTCGGCGGCCAGAAATAATGGAAAGGGGTCTCTAGGAGGAAGGAGGGTCTTCATCAGAATGACAGATGTTGTGGAACTCTAACCATAGATCATAGTTTAGACCTGAAATATCATTTAAAACATTTAGAAAACTTTGATACAGAGAAAAATAATCCTCCTAGCTGCTTTAAATGTTGAATTACCTCCTCAGTGAGCCTTCAAGGCAACCAGAAGGCTCCTAATCACCCACTAATTCAGGTGTGTTAAAGAGAAGAGATCACAAAAATGTGCAGGACTGTGACCCTTGAAGACCAGGATTCCCCCACCCCTGGTTTAGAGGATAACTAATTAGCATAACGATTAATCAGTCAGCTGACTAATCATTGGATAAATTATTCGACTTTAATCGACCTACCTCTATAAAAGACAAGAATTATTTGTAATTAACTGTGGGTTTATGACAACTTTTACCAATTAATCACTCAACCTACCAATTAATTGGTTAGCTGATTAATTACTTTAGTTCCTTGGATGGACATTTACCTGGCTGGACTATTCTGATTATGAAATCCACAACAACCAATAGTAATTGCAGAAAAACAATGAACTGGTTTTATAGCTTTATCTGTGGTTTCAAATAACAATTAATCATCCTACAAATGATTAACGGATTAATCAGAGGAATGTTTGGTAGGACGTTCAATTGGTCAACCTCCAAAAATAACTTTTTCTGATCAATAAATCCATAAAAAGTAATGGTGGCAACATAAACACTAAACTGTGGTTTTGGAGCAGTACTTGTGATCACACACTACCTTTTTCAAATAGAATAAAAAGTCACTTTACTTTTATAGAATGCAATAAAGTAGATATACAGTTCTGATGAAAACTAAGCACATTGTTCCTTACTGGTTTTATAATGGGTTTAATGCAACCTCTGAATAACAATAACTCATGACTTATTACAGAGTCAAACTATAGCTGCAAATGTGTGGAAAAGTAAGTACGCCCTTACCTCTTCCAATTAGGAAGGTAGGTAGCAGCTAGATGCTGCTACACAAAATGCATTGATTTAGTGATCATCAGCAAGTGTGAGCACCTCAATAAGAAGCAGAAGTTTTGGCAGTTTGCTGGTTAGGAGGAAAAAAAACATCAGTAATGATCTTAGAGGAGTAGTTTGCTGCTTCCTGTCAATCTGAGACAGGTTCTAATGCTGTTTCCAAACTATCTACAGTACATTGTTCTATAGTGAGAACGATTATTCTACAGTTTTCCAAAAATGAACATCCCAGAAAGTTTACCCAGAGGTGAGATGCTCAGAGAGATGACAAAAACCTCAAGAGCTTCACCCCAGACGGCCTCCGTTAAGTTTTCACATTTTACCTTAGACTGTGTTTAAGGGATATCTGGGTCATTTTAATATACCTTTATTAGGTTCTAAGGATCAAAACTGTAAAGGTTTACAAACAGACGATAGAACAGAACTTCAAAATGACAGGAATATCCCTTGAAATAAATAATAAAGCAGAGAACTAAACTGTGCTGCTGTTAATCAGGACTATACAGTAGATGGTCTTACCATCAGTGTTACAACGACAGAGCTAATAATTCATTCAGGCCTGGCCATGTGCCCCCAGACCCACTCATAATCTAGTAAATCAGTGTAAAGTAGTGCTTAAGTTCTGCTACTTTGATGAGTTTCTGTCCCAAAATGGCCAAACTGATAAAAAGAAAAGTAGCAAAAACCTGTTTTGTTTTATGATCTCTGACTCTGATGCTGCTGCTCAACAGATGACTGGAGATCAGATCATGATCTCCACAACAGACTGATAGAACATCTGTAACATTTTGCTGCAAATAATGAAGGATCTCATCTTTGCTCTGTCTTTAGGAAACAGCTTCACTGTGTCTCCAGTCCAGGTGAACACCCTTGGATTCCTCCATCACCTCTTTTGTTTTGTTGACATTTAAGATGAGCTGATTGTTATCACATGGCTGCATGGTGGTGCAGTGGGTAGCACTGTTGCCTCGCAGCAAGGAGGTCACAGGTCCTGGCTCTGCGTCCTCTGTGTGGAGTTAGCATGTTCTCCCTATGAATGCGTGGGTTTTCACCAGCTTCCTCCCACAGACCAAGAACACGCTGGTTAGTGACTCTAAACTGTGTGACTGGTTGTTTGTCTCCATGTGGTCTTGTGGTGGACTGGCGACCTGTCCAGGGTGTCCCCTGCCCCTCACTTCGTGATGTTGGAGATAGACACCAGCTCCCTGTGACCCTCAGTGGAGGATAAAGCGGTTTAGAAGACGGACGGATGGATGATTGTTGCCACCATTCCACAAAGTGGTCCACCAGGTCTCTGGTCCATCTCTGGTCCACCAAAAAACAGCTGAGTCATCAGAATATTTCTGCTGATGACAGGACTCTGACTGCAGATGACAGTCTGAGGTGTTCAGAGTAAAAAAGAGTGGTGAGAGTTCAGTTCCCTGTGGTGCTCCTGGTCAGACACAAAACCCTTCAGTCTCACAACCTGAGGTCTAGAGCAGAGATGAGGTTATGCTCCACTTTGCCAAAAGCAGGTCTTGCAGAGGAGATGTATGCATCCCTAACATTAGCATATAAAAAATAATTGTAACATTTTTACATAAAAATCATTAAAGTTAAACTAAATTTTAACCAGGGGAGAATTGAGACCTGTCAGCGACGATGGTTCAGATGAAACCATGATTGGATTCATGTCAGGTCCAGATGTGTCAGGAAATCATGAAATATCACTTTTAGTTTGCTGTGTCTGAAATGAAACAGCATTCTTATGGAGACCATCACATTTAATGAAGGTAATCAGTTTAATAAAGTTGAACCTGTCTTCTTCTGATCTTGATGGATGAAACATCAGATATTAATCCTGTCGTCTTGTCCAGAGTCATCCTAACTTGTCATTGACTGGTTTTCTATTCAACCCATGTATGTCCACTAAATATTTTTCTGTATATTTGAGATATTTTTCTGAATCTGGTCACATGTTTCTGATCTCAGCTGCAGTGGGACGGAAATAAAACCGCGACAAGTCGAACCTGGAACCAAACGTTTTTAGGGTTTTTTGGAACTCTGCGTCTTGCAAACATCTGTAATGAAACCTAGCAGCTCTGCAATGTGCCCCACTATATTAGTTGTAAGCAGTTTTTTTATTTTTTACCCGCCCTCTCGTGTTTGCAGTGGCGGAATGCGCCAGCTGCATTAAGTGGGCCATTTATACGATGGGGGCAATTCATCTTACAAAGCCGTCTTATTAGACTGTCACTTACAGAGTATGAACGGTGCCTTCAAAACACCCCGAGGGATTTATCTGTTATTTTACTGCGAGAGAGAGAAAACAACGCCTAATTGGACTGAGTCATCTCATCTTCTGCAGCAGAGAAATACAAAAGACGAGAAAAAAAGAGCTTTTCTAACAGCGCTCCTGGAGTTTGAGGACGGTGTTTTGAGCTAAAACAAACAAACAGGTGTCGAGGTGGACGGAGCGACAGACAGGAAGGGAAAGAGGGGGAGCTAAAGGAAGGAGAAGAAGAAAAGGAGGAGGAGTGATTGCCTGTCTGTGCTGTGCGGAAAGTAATCTCAGAGCAATCAAGAGGCGGGGGCGGCCGGCAGCTTCTGAAAACCGCGGGCAGGTAGAGAAAAATCATTAGGCGCCGCTCCTGACCCCATAGGTCACTTTTATTGGACAACCACTGGGTTCTGTATTAGACCCCCGCTGGTGCAGACAGACATGTAACTAATAAACCAACAACAGGACGGACGGGCAGAGGGATTTTTATTAAACTATTTGGTACATTTTGGACTAAAGGCGTGTGACTCACTCTAGACGTGAGCTCTGTGGATACCATCTGTTGCTATTTTTACTCGTCTTTAACGACTGTCGAAAACTTCCCAACACGACTGCAGACTGATATTAGTTGTCACCAAGAAAAAGAGTGCGTCTAAAGGGCGCGTTGAGGAGTGGGGCGGGTGGGGGTGGGGTGTTGGGTATCCTGCAGCGCCTCTTTAGTGCTGCCATTTCTGATCGACAGTGAAGCTTTTATCTCTCCCCCAGAGTCAGTCTGAATAGAAGCGTTTTTCTTTTTTTTTTTTCTGTAAGGAAAGCAGCTTTCACTCACCTTTGGGGTTTTTTTCGCCTGCGAGTAGGGGGGCGAGCACAGAGTGCAGACGGCGCTGCAGGGGGAGCAGCGGTGGGACTCCATCGTGGATCATTGGGGGGGCAAAGGTAGCTACAGAGATGGAACATGAAGCACTCGACGACGTGGAGGTGTGTGTGTGAGGCTCTGCTGAGGTGTTACACACTGATCTTATTATGTTAAAGGGTAATGGGCCCTTATAGTTTGCATGTTAAAACCTTAAAGGGACAGTTCACACATTTCAAGTAGAAAGATTATTAATACTTAATATCTAAGCTGTTGTAGGTTAACTAGTCGAGATCAAAGAGAATAAATTAATGAATCATTACTAACAGTTTAATATTTCATAATCATTTAAATGGCATTCTATGGTTATTTGTAGCGCAAATCAGCAGCTAGCTGTAGCATGGACGTAATTATGGGGGGACAAGGGGGCATGACCCCCGCACTTTTTTAAAAGGCAGTTTTACCATCTAAAACAATGCTCCACTATATTAAATGGCTACTGGATGTTTTTTTAGGTGTAGTTGATATCATGGGACTGTTTAAACAATTCAAGCCCCCTTCATCCACCCCACCGTACTCAAGCCAGTTGCCTCCCCTTCACTGCCTTTGAAGTCAAAATTTCATCCTTGAGCTGTAGCATTACCCAGTAGGAATTTCACATTTTTCCTAAAACTAAAAACCCCATCGTGAACAATGGTAAAAAGATGTTTCAGTTATTGTTGTAGAGGCATTTTATCATTTATTAGTCTACAGTAAAGACCACACCCACTGAGGTAATAGTCTACAGTAAAGACCACACCCACTGAGGCAATAATCTACAGTAAAGACCACACCCACTGAGGTAATAGTCTACAGTAAAGACCACACCCACTGAGGTAATAGTCTACAGTAAAGACCACACCCACTGAGGTAATAGTCTACAGTAAAGACCACACCCACTGAGGTAATAGTCTACAGTAAAGACCACACCCACTGAGGTAATAGTCTACAGTAAAGACCACACCCACTGAGGCAATAATCTACAGTAAAGACCACACCCACTGAGGTAATAATCTACAGTAAAGACCACACCCACTGAGGCAATAATCTACAGTAAAGACCACACCCACTGAGGTAATAGTCTACAGTAAAGACCACACCCACTGAGGTAATAGTCTACAGTAAAGACCACACCCACTGAGGTAATAGTCTACAGTAAAGACCACACCCACTGAGGTAGTAGTCTACAGTAAAGACCACACCCACTGAGGTAATAGTCTACAGTAAAGACCACACCCACCGAGGTAATAGTCTACAGTAAAGACCACACCCACTGAGGTTATAGTCTACAGTAAAGACCACACCCACTGAGGTTATAGTCTACAGTAAAGACCACACCCACTGAGGTAATAGTCTACAGTAAAGACCACACCCACTGAGGTAATAGTCTACAGTAAAGACCACACCCACTGAGGTAATAGTCTACAGTAAAGACCACACCCACTGAGGTAATAGTCTACAGAAAAGACCACACCCACTGAGGTAATAGTCTACAGTAAAGACCACACCCACTGAGGTAATAGTCTACAGTAAAGACCACACCCACTGAGGTAATAGTCTACAGTAAAGACCACACCCACTGAGGTAATAGTCTACAGTAAAGACCACACCCACTGAGGTAATAGTCTACAGTAAAGACCACACCCACTGAGGTTATAGTCTACAGTAAAGACCACACCCACTGAGGTTATAGTCTACAGTAAAGACCACACCCACTGAGGTTATAGTCTACAGTAAAGACCACACCCACTGAGGTTATAGTCTACAGTAAAGACCACACCCACTGAGGTTATAGTCTACAGTAAAGACCACACCCACTGAGGTTATAGTCTACAGTAAAGACCACACCCACTGAGGTAGTAGTCTACAGTAAAGACCACGCCTACTGAGGTAATAGTCTACAGTAAAGACCACACCCACTGAGGTAATAGTCTACAGTAAAGACCACACCCACTGAGGTAATAGTCTACAGTAAAGACCACACCCACTGAGGTAATAGTCTACAGTAAAGACCACGCCTACTGAGGTAGTAGTCTACAGTAAAGACCACACCCACTGAGGTAATAGTCTACAGTAAAGACCACACCCACTGAGGTTATAGTCTACAGTAAAGACCACACCCACTGAGGTAATAGTCTACAGTAAAGACCACGCCCACTGAGGGGAGTCTCTTGGTTTTAAAAGTCATGCTGATGGATTAGAACATTATATTCAGGGGTGTGAATGAGCATTGCACATGAGCACCAAAAATATTACATGCATACCAGTTTCTCTTGCCCTTATGCTCCTTTGCGCACCGCTGTTAGGAGTACCGTCTACAGCGTCTAGTCTATATCGTCTATTGCCCATCATTACACACTGACAAGCTGCAGCCTGCGCCTCCCCTCCCTGACTTACATACTGTAGATGGTGTGAGTACTCACTTGCGTACCTCACTGAATAAATTATGTGCACACCTGACTATATGACCTGACCTCTACAATTAGGCATGAGACTGTCTAGTTGACAGTGTTTATGTTGCTGCTGCAGCAGAACGTGGAATAGCATAGTGATTCAGACGATGTTTGGTTGAAATGGAAGAAGATAAAGAGCTAAGTGACCTTTTGTCATGAGATGATAGTGAGGCTGCCAGAACAGAATGTTTGGTCATGTATTCTCATTTTTACACTACAAAAGGTCACTAAACTCTTTCTCTCCTTCAAAACAAATGCTCATGTTTAAAGTTGTAGAGGTAATAGAGTGTTGTAATGCATCAGTAGGTTTTTTTGAGCAAGAATTGTTTTAAAGAACCTAAATTTTGCCAGTGATTTTCTCAATGTTTGGCAGCAGTGTCTCTCCTGATCTCATTAGTCATTAGTAATACTCTGTTCAGAGGACTGCTTCCTGGTTCTAGAGACTCCTCCCACTTTGAGTGATGTCACCAGTGGGTGTGGTCTTTACTGTAGATCGGGGGGGGTCCCAACACTTTGATTGCAATCGAACGGGGAGGCAATGCCAGTAGATCTATGTGTCTAAACTGACTTTAAACCCACTTCAAAACTGAACTTTATAGACTTAGAAGGTGATTTGCTTGCCCAGGACCTTCAGTATTCTCACGTATCTTTATTCATGAGTGAGCAAGAGAGAGAAAGGGATCTGACTGAACTTTTTTCCCTTTTGTCCCAATTGACAGAATTCCATCCCCACGACGAAGAACTGTAGCCCCTGATGTATCCATACGACTCCACAGCAAATCATGTGTCTCCATCTAACCCTGTCCTCTACATCAACAGTTCCCAAAGTTAAGCTCGGGACCCCACTGTAGGTCCTGAAACAACAAACGGGGGTCCTGGGATGAAATTAAAATCCTTGTTATGGCTGTATATTTGCCCTAATTGTTACAAACTGACGAATAAACATGGTATAATAGTTGTAGATGTGTGTGATGGCATTGTGTTCTTGTTTAATTCGTTTATTATCAGTGTTTGTATCATTTTGCCAGTGATGTTGGGGTCACAAGTCTCTGCCACTGTTATTTTGTAGGTCAGAAGCCAACATGTCTGGGAAACACTGATCTACATCCTCTACTCTCCACCAACCAGCTACATGTCCTCTTACACTGCATCCATAAATCTCCTCTTTGGTCTTCCTCACACCTCAGCATCCTTCTACTGATATATTCCCTATCCCTCCTCTACAGGTCCAAACCACCTCTGATCTGATCTCATCTAACATGGTCAGTCCCTCTGATGGACTCATTCCTGATCTTGTCCATCTTTGTCTCCTGAAGAGAATCTCAGCAGTTCTGCCTCCCGTCTTCTCCTCAGAGACACAGTCTCTAGACCCTACAGCATCACTGGTCTCACCACTGCCTTCTACACCTTCCTTACTCTCTGACACTTTTGTCCATTCGCTCCAACCTGCTTGAACACGTTAGTTTAGACGAGAGGTAAAGTTAAACCTCCATAAGAAGGGGTCTTGTAGATATCCACAGTGGTTGCATTGCGTCCTTGAGCCCCCGTCCCATCAAGTCCAACACCCAGGTCACGAGCTTTTCTTAGACTCTGCAAGTCTGGCAATTTTTTAGTTTTGTTTTGAAAGGTCTTCATAGTGCAAACGTTGTAATTAGTTCTATGTAATTAGTGCAATTTATTGCTTTGTGTATCCCTCTGAGACACAAGCACTCAAACACAGAGGTCTTAATTTGTAATATTACACACTGTGTAATTGGGAGTTCGGTGGTTGTTGTTGTTTTTTTACATCCCTCAGAGATTCCCAGACGTGCTCACGTCTAACCGGAGTGGACGTGGAGAGCAGGTTGTGTTTCAGGGAGGAGCAGGTGCGACGAGGGAGCCGGCGAGCCTCTTTATGTAATTAGCCCTCAGTCAACTTTATTAAAAAAGCAGCTAATCGGAGGCAGGCCGGCCTGCCGGACAGGGACGGAGCCCGAAACCGCGCTGTAATTTGTCAGGTCAGCTGAGATTAGTCAGGTTTTACTTAATATCTCCTGCAGCCGACGAACGCAGGAGTGAGGAAATATCTCTGACTAGATGTGAAGAGGAAATAAGAATAATAAGCCCGAGCCCCATATGGAATGAGACGTGTTCCCTTATTGGGTGAAGTGATGATATTAAACAGCATTATACGGGCAGGTGACAGTGTGACACCCGCCAATTTCCCTAGAAATGAAAAGGAAAGGATTACCCGGTGTGTGGTCAGGGAGGAGGCAGCTGCCACCGACAGCCACGTTGTCTCTTCTCTCCTTTACTGATTGTTTGCCTTTGAGCCACAGCGCGTCTTCTTCCTCTGCTTCTCCTAGTTTCTGTTTGTCTTTTGGAAGCTCGCCCTCCCTCTCCTCTCCCTCCTCCTCCTCGCTGTGTTTGCCTTTGTGTGATCTCGGAGGCCGAGCTTGTCCCTGGCTGAGGGCGACGCAATCCTGGCTCCTCTCGACAGACGGGGGTTGAGGGGGCCTGGGTGGCTCTGGGCCGACAGAATGATAATAAGAAAAAAAAGAAGAAAATTACTCCGCTAACTGAGTTGCACAATGTAATCAGACTTTGAAGAGTTTCAGTCCCCTGTGAGATATCCATCATCTGAAAAGTGTGACAAAACGACTGCTGACATGAAAGTAAAACTCAATATGGCTCATTAGAGACGTTATTACAGGAGGGATCATAAGTCCTTCACTGACAAGTCCATCGGATGGGACCGTGTGAAATGAATGAACATCAGCGGGGGTTGCAAAGGAATGCTTACTCCCCGTGTTTTACCAGAACCGCCAGTATGATGCATTTGGCCGATTGTTGCGCCGTTAGAAACACCTCGTCTTAAGATAAATCCTCAAATCAGCTGTGATGCAGAAAACAAAACACCTGCCATCCACTCTCCACAGACTCTTGGATCAATCAGCCAATACCGTTTGCAGGGAGAGTGAATTACGCTCGCGTCCCATTGTTTTTCTTAATTGCTCGCCTGCATCATGCGCAATCAAAGCGAAACGAAATAATTGTGAGCGATTGCTGCATCTGTGGAGGTCTGCAGTCGGGGGAAAGGAGGGGTGTGGGGGTGTGGGGGGACAGCCAGCAGTATTCTCACAGCTGATAATGGCTGAACGCCAGGGGCAGAAACATCAGCTTACAGCCCCTAGAAGACGATCGACATTCCTCCATCTAGATTACCTCACTCCTTCAAAACGCTGAGAGTGTCTGCCTCCACGCAGATTTCTTCTGTTCGGGATTTTTTTGTTTCTTTGTCTTTTAAAGCCAAGTTTAGTTCCACCAGCCTGGAGAATCAATTCAACATGAAGGAGGCTAAAAGATCTCAAGAAGCAACACAGCATGCCCTGTTCTCAAGAGCAAATCAGAACTCACTTGATTAAAGTTAAGGTCAAAGTAGGCTTGGGCAGTATCCAAATTTTAATACCGTCAAATTTCCTCCATATTTTCCCGCGGTGTACGGTATTACCGGTGGACCATAATTTGGCCCGGACATTATCGGTCATGGCTCCCACCATGAGCACTTACAGCTGGTGTTCGGTTCCGACGATTACGTTGTAGGTTGGGGGGGGGACGGATGATTTTTCGGCTGTTAACTGAAGTGTTGTAAGCGCGTGCGAACACACCCACAGCCATACGAGCTCACGCCGCAAAAAGGAAGTGCCGATTAAAGAGAACTGCTCATATCGTCGGGTGCGCGACCGGCCTGTCCCGATTCGTCTCACATTTACCAAAAAACACAGTGAAGATCCTAAAGACTTCTGGGAAAATATTCTGTCAGCTCTGTAACTGATGGAACCATGAATTCTGCTCGCTACCAGAAAATCCTGAAGGAGAATATCTGACCTTTGACCTTAAACCGGCCAATAATGCTGGAAAACCCTTTAATGTGGCTGAATTTAAACAATTCCCTAAAGAAATGTGGGGGGAAATTCCTCCACAGCGTCATGAGACTCGTTACTAGTTATAAAAACACTGGGTTGTAGTTGTTGCCCTCAAGTGTGTTACTACCAGTTATTAGATTTAGGGGTCAATTACTTTTCCACATAGATCCGGGTTGGATTGGATAATTTAGATTCCTTACAGAATGAAACCACAATTTGAAAACTTTTAATTTTATATTTACTCAGATTACATTTGTCTGATATTTTATTGTCTGTTGCTCTGAAGAAGGATAAATCCATAAGGGGGCAAATACTTTTCCATAGCACTGTAGAAGTTTATTATCAAGGATGAATTTACAGACCGAGAGCTGCACAATTATTTATGGCCAACTGCAAATGTCACAGTCTGAACGAAACTTCTTAAACAGAAAAGAAAAAACACAAATATATGATCCCGTTTCTCCCACTTTCTCTCCTGGTTATATTTAAACCACATCCTTTCACAATATTTGTCAAAACTCGAGGTGTGAAATCTAACAAGACAGTAAGTTGTGAGACTCGAGGACGCAGAAGGCTAATTAGTGATCTCGCCTCTCTGTGGCTTGTTTCTTCAAAAGGCCAGCTCTCGTCGGCTTCCTCAAATGTCACGCGAGTCTCTGGGCTCCCGGCCCCAGCGCTACAGCCCCCCCTTCCTTAACAAGCCGACCGAGGCCACAGAGAGACGGCTCAATTTGTGTTACGTTGTCCCCACCGAGGAAGATGTTAACAGTGAATCCCTGCCGGGGCCGTGCCTCGACTTTACCACGCGGCCCCCTTGTTTTCCCACCCATCAGGACCCTTATTACGCCTGTAGAGGCTTGATAAGGTTGTAGAATTGACTCTCAAATCCAGACACATGAGAGCCCTCCACACAAACACACTGTAAAGACCTGAAAACAAACAGGAAGATGAAGAAAATTCTGAAAATCCGTTCAAAAGAGAAACAGGGATAGAGCGTGAGCTGTGTGGAGTAAGAGCCAGGAGATAACCAAATTACCCTCTTCCTCCATCCATCTCTCACAGCGGGTGCTGAGGGACAAATTGCTGGTGAAAAGAGCTGAAGGGCTGAACCATGCCCACGCTCCCGGCCTCGAGAGCTGCAGAAACAGGAACTCAACCGACCGAATGGGTGAAAATGGTCCTGCTGAAGTTGTCTCACTAGA
>SSNR01000079.1:2093635-2117424 GCA_006937965.1 Callopanchax toddi
TGTACCTAAAGTCGTCTCTGGAGCGATGCGGTGCATCTCAGACATTTAAAGAGCACGGACCTGCAGTCTGCCAGGTCATAACGACTTCCCTCCCCTACTCTTTGGCGAGATACAATCATAGGCTGTCAGAGATATCACCTGGAGCTAGCTCAACTTTTCCCCAACTTTGTGTCAGACGTTTGTAGCCATAGCAGGCGCCTGCTCCCTCTCTCTCTCTCTCTCTAGGCTTGACAGGTGAGAATTATACTGTGTCCTTGTCATCTAGAGGGAGAGAGGGAGATGAGATTCTCTGAGTGGAGTTATTTCAGACCTCTGGCGAGCCAGCCTCCATCTTTCTCTATCTCCCGTCTCCATCTGGTGAAATGTGTAATGCTGTTCAGGAGTATTATGTCAGCAGAGCGCTGCCACTGATGTCGACAGGGAGGAAAATAAAGACTTTTAGCTTCAAGCCAGAAATGGTGGCGTTGTTGTTGTTTAGACTAAAATCAGCCTGATTTGAATTCTTGATGTTTGTGACTTAAGGAGCTGATGGATCACCTGGTCTAGCAGCAGCAGGTCGTGGACTCTCACACATCTCGCAGTACGGCAGCAGGTTGCTGTTGCAGTAGGTGCAGGACTCACAGCTCCAGGTCACCTCCGTTTCTGAGGATCTTCTGAGGGTGGACCTCAGATCTCCGCCCAGCTGACGCCTGGGTTTGGACTTGGGCGTCCGCAGCCTCTTCAGCTGAGGCGAGAAGTCGGGATCGGGCGTCACGCGGCTCTCCTCCATGTTTTCAGACTTCTCGCTGCCGCCGGCTGGATCTACGCTCGCCTCTGAGCAGGAGGGAGATGTTTCCTCACCTTCTGCTCTCTTCCTCTTCTTCTCCTTGATGGAACTCGGGGAGAAGAAGGAGCGGATGTCGTGCTGCTTCTCCTTCTCAAACTGAGAAAAACAACAAGAGCTGCTGTTAGTTCCTGTAGAGTGGAAGAAGGTCCAGGATCAGGAAGACTGCTTCAGAAATATTAAAATATGTTTAAAAAATCACATTTATAGAAGCTTTACATTCCTTCCCTCCTTCCTTCCTTCTATCCTTCCTCCCTGTCCTTCTGAGCTTTCATTCCTTCCTTCCTTTCCATCCATCCATCAATCAATCCTTCCTGTCCTTCCAACTTTCCTTCCTTCTGTCCTTCTTTTCATCTGTCCATCCATCCATCATTCCTTCCTTCTTGTACTTCTGAGCTTTCATTCCTTACTTCTTTCCTTCTAACCTTCCTTCCTTTCCATCCATCCATCCATCTATCCATCAATCATTCATGTCTTTCCAACTTTACTTCCTTCCTTCTATCCTTCCTTTCCGTCCATGCTTATTTTCTTTCTCCCCGTTTGTCTATCCAACTTTCCTTCCTTCTGTCATTCCCTCTATCCTTTCTTTTCTTCTTTCCATCATTCCTGTTCTTCCGGGCTTTCATTCCTTACTTCTTCCTTTCTATCCATCCTTCCTTACCTACTTCTGTCCTTCCATCCATCCTTTTCATCCTTCCTTTCTTGCTTTCCTTCCACCCATCCATCCATCACATCATAACCGTCTGAATTCAGTGGTCATGAAACCCTTTGCTGACATCACTTCCTGTCTGAGGCGGTAGCTGCTCTGAATGTTTGACCTCCCCCGGTCGACTCACGTGGGTGAAGAACACGTCGTCTCTCGCGCTCTCCTCCAGCGGTAACACCATCTTGCTCGGCGTCCACGCGCTGGCGAAGTTGAGGAAGTCCCACTTGTCCTTGTCTCCCTCGTCAGCCTTCAGGTATTCCTTCCTGCCGTTCAGGGTGCTGCCGGTGACGTTTTCCTGAAGGACACGACGAGACATTCAGCCATTACCTCGTTAGCCCGCGTTACACAAAACAATCACAACTCTTTTCTCTACATCACATTTATGAGTCACTCAGCTTAGAATACACGCTGCCATAAAACCCGCCGTACCTTCCTGTTGAGCATGGACCACATGACGGTGTCAAAGGTGCCCTTGGCGATGAGGTAATGCACGTTGACGGAGGACGTCTGGCCGATGCGGTGGGCGCGGTCTTCGGCCTGCTTCATGTGTCCGGGGTTCCAGTAGAGCTCAGCGAACACCACGTGGCTGGCAGCGGTGAAGGTCAAACCCTGGAGACACACACACACACACACACACACACACACACACACACACACACACACACACACACACACACACACACACACACACACACACACGATTCACCACCAGATTTCACTGGAGATTTTCCAGTGCAAATTTACTTTTCACTCACTTTTTTGGCCTAAAATAATAAAACAACGACATGAAATCCTGTTCACAGAGGTACCTGCCCCGCCGCCTGGATGCTGAGGACGGCCACCCGGGTTTCAGGGTCGCTCTGAAACTTGTGGACCAGCTGGATCCGTTCTGCTGCCGGAACGCTGCCGTCGATTCTGATGTAGCCCGCCTGTCGGCACAGAGACGAGGACATTTAGAGGAAAAGTGTCTGTTTCACTGAGTGAAATGTTTTATTAAAGGTCCATATTCTGCACTTTCTATCCACTGAATAATTTCTTTTACATCTGAGTAACATGTCAAAGCCCTGCATTGGTCAAACTGTCCCTTACTTTAAGTGTAGCTGAAGTTCTTCCACCCCCTCATCCAACCTCCTAAAGATAATCTTTATTATCAAATTGGCGGGGCTTAGAGAAGCTCGGCTCCTCAACTTCTCATCAACGTTCGCGAGACGTCAGTGGGTCTTCAGGGTCTCAGATGAAGGGAGTAATAAAAGACTTTTGTTCTTGTTGATTCAACAAGCATCTGCCGTGCTTTGCTCGTAGCTTCACCATGACTGTTTGCTAACGTTTGTGAGGATGAGCGCTCCCGTGGTTTGTAAAGGGCGGGGTGGGCTCAGGTAGATAAAGGTGCTCGTGATTGGCTCTGTCCTCTAGTCCAGTCATTCCCAAACACGGGGTCCCGACCCACAGTGGGGTCGTTAAACATTTTTTATGGGTCGCCAAATTAATTTCAGAACAACACTATTTTTTTCTAACCAAAGCTCATTTCATAAAACAACGCCGCCGATTTGCCGTGAAGCTGAGCCGGTATCTGGAAGCCTTTGGCAGTTCATAAGGGTCAGACCGTGCCGGTAATGTTGCGCAATCGTGTGCTTTTCACAAAAGATTACGCAATGGCGGTATAAAGGGGTACGGGGCGGTCTTCGCGCTGTTGACGTGCAGCGTCCAGTCTGCATCTCCGCTGAGAGTTTACAAATGCTTACAACAGCTTTCCCATGTTTACCTGAATTTTTACATTTTCCGGTCGGAGGTCGGCGCACGTTTGCCCCGTTATTAGTGACACCTCCCTCTGTTGTGCCAAGGTGTAATCCTCATTCACAAGTCCAGCGTTGCGGTAATATTACTACAAGCGTGGCGGCACGAATGCCGCAAAATTCCTGCATCGCCGTGCCGCCACGGCGCGTTCATAAGACACACCGTGGCAGCAGTACTGATTTTTATTCATTAAGAGCAGTTCCCTGAACTGTCGGCTTTTTGATCAGCTGTGTTGCGACATGGGGGCGGAGCCAGAGCACCTGCTGTTTCACACAGAGGTGCTCTGGCTTTCCAAAGGATGAGTTCTGACCAGAGTAGATGAGCTGAGAGGAATGAAATTCATGCGTTCCTCCTGGAGAAGAAGTCCCCTCTTGCTGATCTGTTTACTGATGAATGGGTTTTTACATCGTCTTATCTGGATAGGTTTTCATTGCTGAATGAGCCGAGTTTGGAACTGCAGGGAGAGCACCATGACATTTTCCAAAACTGTAAACATGTTCTCACTTTTCAGAAGTCTCTAAAGCTGTGGCTTGCACGCCTCAAAGGTCCAAAACCACGTTTCCAAATGTGTTAAAACACAAGAAGGGTTTTTCATTGTAATGTTCAATTTGAGACATTTTTAAGTAAAAACATGTAATGCAGAGGAACAGTTGCATTCTCCATGAGTAAATAAAGCCTTTTTAAGGATTCAAAGATTGTCATTGTCATTTCAGAACATGAGATGGAACAAAATGTGTTTCCCTGGTACCGGTTACAGCCCAGACAGTAAAATAAAGAAAAATAGTGAGAAAATACTAATAAAAACAAGAATAGNTTAAACAGAAAAGAAAAAACACAAATATATGATCCCGTTTCTCCCACTTTCTCTCCTGGTTATATTTAAACCACATCCTTTCACAATATTTGTCAAAACTCGAGGTGTGAAATCTAACAAGACAGTAAGTTGTGAGACTCGAGGACGCAGAAGGCTAATTAGTGATCTCGCCTCTCTGTGGCTTGTTTCTTCAAAAGGCCAGCTCTCGTCGGCTTCCTCAAATGTCACGCGAGTCTCTGGGCTCCCGGCCCCAGCGCTACAGCCCCCCCTTCCTTAACAAGCCGACCGAGGCCACAGAGAGACGGCTCAATTTGTGTTACGTTGTCCCCACCGAGGAAGATGTTAACAGTGAATCCCTGCCGGGGCCGTGCCTCGACTTTACCACGCGGCCCCCTTGTTTTCCCACCCATCAGGACCCTTATTACGCCTGTAGAGGCTTGATAAGGTTGTAGAATTGACTCTCAAATCCAGACACATGAGAGCCCTCCACACAAACACACTGTAAAGACCTGAAAACAAACAGGAAGATGAAGAAAATTCTGAAAATCCGTTCAAAAGAGAAACAGGGATAGAGCGTGAGCTGTGTGGAGTAAGAGCCAGGAGATAACCAAATTACCCTCTTCCTCCATCCATCTCTCACAGCGGGTGCTGAGGGACAAATTGCTGGTGAAAAGAGCTGAAGGGCTGAACCATGCCCACGCTCCCGGCCTCGAGAGCTGCAGAAACAGGAACTCAACCGACCGAATGGGTGAAAATGGTCCTGCTGAAGTTGTCTCACTAGATTAGCTACAGGAAATGGTTCAGACCGACCCGATGGAGATGCCGAACCATCACATGAAGGAGGTGAAGTAATAATCTGTGACAGTTTGATTAAACACGGTGCTGGATTAGTGACAACACGGCGCTAAGGTGATGTAATTTAGACAACAGGAATATGCAATACTGTTGTCTAATACCTGAAGTTAGGCAGGTTCCCATTCAGAAATCACTGGAGATGACTACCATCGTTAATAGAAGAACTGACAAGTTATTACCTTCCAGAAAAGCTAGAGGAACAAACTAGACATAAAACTGAATGCATAACATAAACATGTAAGTTTAAGTTATTTTCATTGAAGCTAATTGCAAACTACGATTATCCAACACACAAACAATGTTTTAAATGTGTTCCTGAAGTTGCCACTGAATGTACCGCTACTGTAAGCACCGCAACTGTACGCACCGCTACTGTACGCACCGCTACTGTACGCACCGCTACTGTACGCACCGCTACTGTACGCACCGCTACTGTACGCACCGCTACTGTACGCACCGCTACTGTACGCACCGCTACTGTACGCACCTCTACTGTACGCACCGCTACTGTACGCACCGCTACTGTACGCACCGCTACTGTACGCACCGCTACTGTACGCACCGCTACTGTACGCACCTCTACTGTACGCACCGCTACTGTACGCACCGCTACTGTACGCACCGCTACTGTACGCACCGCTACTGTACGCACCTCTACTGTACGCACCTCTACTGTACGCACCTCTACTGTACGCACCGCTAAAGTACGCACCGCTACTGTAGCCACTGCTACTGTACGCACTGCTACTATATACTGTACGCACCTCTACTGTACGCACCTCTACTGTACGCACCGCTACTGTACGCACCGCTACTGTACGCACCGCTACTGTACACACCGCTACTGTACGCACCGCTAAAGTACGTACCGCTACTGTAGCCACTGCTACTGTACGCACTGCTACTATATACTGTACGCACCGCTACTGTACGCACCTCTACTGTACGCACCTCTACTGTACGCACCGCTACTGTACGCACCGCTACTGTACGCACCGCTACTGTACGCACCTCTACTGTACGCACCGCTACTGTACGCACCGCTACTGTACGCACCGCTAAACTGTACGCACCGCTACTGTACGCACGCTACTGTACGCACCGCTACTGTACGCACCGCTACTGTACGCACCTCTACTGTACGCACCTCTACTGTACGCACCGCTACTGTACGCACCGCTACTGTACGCACCGCTACTGTACGCACCACTACTATATACTGTACGCACCGCAACTGTACGCACCGCAACTGTACGCACCTCTACTGTACGCACCTCTACTGTACGCACCGCTACTGTACGCACCGCTACTGTACGCACCGCTACTGTATGCACCGCTACTGTACGCACCACTACTATATACTGTACGCACCGCTACTGTACGCACAGCTACTGTACGCACCGCTAAAGTACGCACCGCTACTGTACGCACCGCTACTGTACGCACCGCTACTGTACGCACCGCTACTGTACGCACCGCTACTGTACGCACCGCTACTGTACGCACCTCTACTGTACGCACCGCTACTGTACGCACCGCTACTGTACGCACCGCTACTGTACGCACCGCTACTGTACGCACCTCTACTGTACGCACCGCTACTGTACGCACCTCTACTGTACGCACCTCTACTGTACGCACCGCTACTGTACGCACCGCTACTGTACGCACCGCTACTGTACGCACCTCTACTGTACGCACCGCTACTGTACGCACCGCTACTGTACGCACCGCTACTGTACGCACCGCTACTGTACGCACCGCTACTGTACGCACCGCTACTGTACGCACCGCTACTGTACGCACCGCTACTGTACGCACCGCAACTGTACGCACCACTACTATATACTGTACGCACCGCTACTGTACACACAGCTACTGTACGCACCTCTACTGTACGCACCGCTAAAGTACGCACAGCTACTGTAGCCACTGCTACTGTACACACTGCTACTGTACGCACCGCTAAAGTACGTACCGCTACTGTAGCCACTGCTACTGTACGCACTGCTACTATATACTGTACGCACCGCTACTGTACGCACAGCTACTGTACACATTGCTACTGTACATACTGCCACTGTATGTACTAATTTTGTACGTACTGCTACTGTTTCATATAACTGACTAAATAAATCCGACTAGATGACTTACAGAGTTTATCATACAGGAAGAGCCAGAATCAGATGTAAAAATTTAAATGAGTAACACTGAGTAATCTAGTTGTTTTGTTGTTTCATGTATTGTCTTTTCTATTCTCTCCGACTTTACCCAGGTCTCCGTTGGAGAACAAAGACGTGATCTGAATGGGATTTCCTGGCTAAATGAAGTTCTAAGAACAAACTTATTGTCAGATCTGACGAGATCTTAAACTTCTTGGTTTCAGGTTGTCTTTAAACATGAAGGCTCCTCGTATCACATGACAGCATTGTGTGATTCCGCGTCCTTCCTCTCTGTGTAGTTATTCTAAAAATACTGTAGCTCTTGAAGGAATAACATTTCTCATGTCACACCATAGCCTTCCACCTGATTATTTTCTTACATTTCCGCGAGCTGAGGATTTCAGTGGCAAGCTGTGAGATATCTCCATAAATACAGTTGTTATTTTTCAGCACAGTCTGTCATTTACAAATTTAGCAGGTTGTTAAATTCCCTGTCTAGCGAGCTGACACAGCCTGCTGCTGTGAATGCAGAGTGGCGCTTGTGACAAAGACGGGTGTGAATGCTGAATAGTTATCAAGCATCTGCTGCAGCTGAGGATGAAAAACGGGGGTGGGGGGCGAGCTGTGTGTGTGGGCGTGAGCTCAAACGCTGAGGTTGTTTGTTCTCTGCTTGTTTTAAGTGCGTCAGCTTCAATTCCAATGGACAGAGCTGTAAACAGACCTCAGCACTGCCAATATTTGCTGTTCACTGATATTTAATATAGATCCAGCTGAACAATAAGGAGTCTTCAGAGTCATTACTGAAGCGCCAAGTGAAAAACTGGGTGTTTAATGGACAAGATATCAATATCAACGTGTTCAAAATTATAGTTATATGATGTTATGTAACTAGGCTAGTGCTGAGCACTAAAACCATCATTTATAGAGGGAAAAAAGAGATAACAATTGATGATAAAACAGGATTTATACGTCGATAAAAGCCTCTTAGTGAGATGAGATGGAGGGAAGAGACACGTTATGGAGACCTGAGGCTGCAGCCCGCGCCGCATTTTGGCGGATTTGGGGGTGTTTGTGTGTTTACAGTTGCTGCAGCTCCTCATCCTGAAGCTAATGTGGACTCAGTGGATTTTCTAAGAACAAGGACAGCTTGGGGAACAGTACACGGCTCGAGGGTCAGAAATAGGAGGCTCGCGGGCCGGATCCGGCCTCAGTCTCAGTAAGATTTGTCGGCACGCGATCCGACTGGAACCACAAGAAAATAAGTGTCGACGATGAAGTCAGAAACGGGAAGTTAGCTAGTGTTAGCCTTAAGTTAGCTAACTTCTATATGAAAACATCAGAGAAACATTAAATTCATTAAAGACTGGATGAGCAGAGTGAGATGTAAAAATGTAAATAAATAAATAGAGCAACATTGTTTAGCCGAAGACAAAAAACAATAATCCAGTTAAGTCCGTGTTGCTGCTTAAAGCTACGCAGCAGGACTTCTTGTCAAGTCAACAAAACAACAAACGGAAAAAACTTCAGGATCCTAAACATCACCATCATCAGTGAGTCAAACAGGACACGATTAGAAGAAAAACTGCAGTAAATATGAAACATAGTCTGACTTGTAGGTTCATATGTGATAGGTGCAATGGGGAATTAGCAAACAAGCTAGGTATAGCTAGCTATTTTACACAAACACATCTCAGAGCTCTCACCCCTCCTGTCAGGTATAATCCTTATGCCGCGCCTCAACCGGACATGGACCGCACATTGCCACAGTAACAATAGAGAGCAAAACACCAGCCGTTGAAACGTTCCCCCAGGATTTTCCTGGGGGAACGTTTCCTCTCTCTACGTCGAAACGTTTTTAGTTTTCTGTTAGCTGAAAAGGTGTTTTTCTTTTGGGGACTCGTATTTTTTCATGAAATTGAAGAGCTAAGCGTGTTTCTGTCCTTCTCTCACTTCCGGGATGTTTTGCTTTAAAATGCTCCAGCACGGATGAATGGAGGATCCGAGCAGTGAGGAAGCGAGGCGCTTCAGCGAGACAGACAGACAGCCGGATTGTCCAATAGCTGCTTTCAGTCTGAAACGTATGACTGGCTGAGGTTTTTAGAGAACTGCAAGAGAACCTTATTGATTTCTTTCGGGGGGGGGTTTAATCGCCACAATATATTTATAGCTATACTTTGTTAGAATGCATGAAAAGAGCCTTTAAAGCTACATCATTTACCAAATTCCCTATAGTACCTAAAGAAGACGTTTGTTTACACTTAAATGAAACATTGGAGTGGGGTACTTTACAGAAATATGTCAATATTTTAGAGTTAACGATTTAAAAGCAGATTACTAAGCATCTTAATGAAGTACTGAATGTTCTGTTGAACTAAAATATTTTAGTTGCTGTGTTTTTGCTGGAATTTGTCAATATTCATGAAATTTTGGGTATGTTTTCAGACTCACCACATAATAAGGAACTCCAAGGGAAAAAAAAAAAAAAAGAAGATAAAAATCATAAATCTGAGAGCTCAGGGGAACAAACGACAGAAAAACATGTAGTGGCTTTAATTGTGCTGTTATTTAAAAGGTTTGTTACTTTGACTGATGACAAATTTATTTTTGCCCAGGCAAAGATATGAAAGAATCAATAAAAACTATAGAAATGGAATTTATTTTGAGCAAAAATGCGTGAAAATTAGCTGCTAATTTGTCACCGATCTGCAGCACCGTCGCTCCTGACCTGACTAGCCTTGAGAGCTGTTCCTGTCACTTCCTGTTTCTAGAGGCTCCACCTTGGTGTGGTCCTTACTGTAGATAAATGACAGAACGCCACATCAGAATGACCCAAATATTCACCCCTGGATAGCCAGACGTAAACCAGAGTTTAATAGATACAAACCGTACTTCCTCTGCTCCAGCAGGCAGACAGATGGTCAGATCTTTATTTCTGACTCAATCACTGGATGTGTGTCCCATCCTGTGTTAATAACAATCCCAGTAAACAGATCTGAACCCCATCAGACTGGGATTTGATTTGATTTTTGTACCTAAAGTCGTCTCTGGAGCGATGCGGTGCATCTCAGACATTTAAAGAGCACGGACCTGCAGTCTGCCAGGTCATAACGACTTCCCTCCCCTACTCTTTGGCGAGATACAATCATAGGCTGTCAGAGATATCACCTGGAGCTAGCTCAACTTTTCCCCAACTTTGTGTCAGACGTTTGTAGCCATAGCAGGCGCCTGCTCCCTCTCTCTCTCTCTCTCTAGGCTTGACAGGTGAGAATTATACTGTGTCCTTGTCATCTAGAGGGAGAGAGGGAGATGAGATTCTCTGAGTGGAGTTATTTCAGACCTCTGGCGAGCCAGCCTCCATCTTTCTCTATCTCCCGTCTCCATCTGGTGAAATGTGTAATGCTGTTCAGGAGTATTATGTCAGCAGAGCGCTGCCACTGATGTCGACAGGGAGGAAAATAAAGACTTTTAGCTTCAAGCCAGAAATGGTGGCGTTGTTGTTGTTTAGACTAAAATCAGCCTGATTTGAATTCTTGATGTTTGTGACTTAAGGAGCTGATGGATCACCTGGTCTAGCAGCAGCAGGTCGTGGACTCTCACACATCTCGCAGTACGGCAGCAGGTTGCTGTTGCAGTAGGTGCAGGACTCACAGCTCCAGGTCACCTCCGTTTCTGAGGATCTTCTGAGGGTGGACCTCAGATCTCCGCCCAGCTGACGCCTGGGTTTGGACTTGGGCGTCCGCAGCCTCTTCAGCTGAGGCGAGAAGTCGGGATCGGGCGTCACGCGGCTCTCCTCCATGTTTTCAGACTTCTCGCTGCCGCCGGCTGGATCTACGCTCGCCTCTGAGCAGGAGGGAGATGTTTCCTCACCTTCTGCTCTCTTCCTCTTCTTCTCCTTGATGGAACTCGGGGAGAAGAAGGAGCGGATGTCGTGCTGCTTCTCCTTCTCAAACTGAGAAAAACAACAAGAGCTGCTGTTAGTTCCTGTAGAGTGGAAGAAGGTCCAGGATCAGGAAGACTGCTTCAGAAATATTAAAATATGNCTGAATAATTTCTTTTACATCTGAGTAACATGTCAAAGCCCTGCATTGGTCAAACTGTCCCTTACTTTAAGTGTAGCTGAAGTTCTTCCACCCCCTCATCCAACCTCCTAAAGATAATCTTTATTATCAAATTGGCGGGGCTTAGAGAAGCTCGGCTCCTCAACTTCTCATCAACGTTCGCGAGACGTCAGTGGGTCTTCAGGGTCTCAGATGAAGGGAGTAATAAAAGACTTTTGTTCTTGTTGATTCAACAAGCATCTGCCGTGCTTTGCTCGTAGCTTCACCATGACTGTTTGCTAACGTTTGTGAGGATGAGCGCTCCCGTGGTTTGTAAAGGGCGGGGTGGGCTCAGGTAGATAAAGGTGCTCGTGATTGGCTCTGTCCTCTAGTCCAGTCATTCCCAAACACGGGGTCCCGACCCACAGTGGGGTCGTTAAACATTTTTTATGGGTCGCCAAATTAATTTCAGAACAACACTATTTTTTTCTAACCAAAGCTCATTTCATAAAACAACGCCGCCGATTTGCCGTGAAGCTGAGCCGGTATCTGGAAGCCTTTGGCAGTTCATAAGGGTCAGACCGTGCCGGTAATGTTGCGCAATCGTGTGCTTTTCACAAAAGATTACGCAATGGCGGTATAAAGGGGTACGGGGCGGTCTTCGCGCTGTTGACGTGCAGCGTCCAGTCTGCATCTCCGCTGAGAGTTTACAAATGCTTACAACAGCTTTCCCATGTTTACCTGAATTTTTACATTTTCCGGTCGGAGGTCGGCGCACGTTTGCCCCGTTATTAGTGACACCTCCCTCTGTTGTGCCAAGGTGTAATCCTCATTCACAAGTCCAGCGTTGCGGTAATATTACTACAAGCGTGGCGGCACGAATGCCGCAAAATTCCTGCATCGCCGTGCCGCCACGGCGCGTTCATAAGACACACCGTGGCAGCAGTACTGATTTTTATTCATTAAGAGCAGTTCCCTGAACTGTCGGCTTTTTGATCAGCTGTGTTGCGACATGGGGGCGGAGCCAGAGCACCTGCTGTTTCACACAGAGGTGCTCTGGCTTTCCAAAGGATGAGTTCTGACCAGAGTAGATGAGCTGAGAGGAATGAAATTCATGCGTTCCTCCTGGAGAAGAAGTCCCCTCTTGCTGATCTGTTTACTGATGAATGGGTTTTTACATCGTCTTATCTGGATAGGTTTTCATTGCTGAATGAGCCGAGTTTGGAACTGCAGGGAGAGCACCATGACATTTTCCAAAACTGTAAACATGTTCTCACTTTTCAGAAGTCTCTAAAGCTGTGGCTTGCACGCCTCAAAGGCCCAAAACCACGTTTCCAAATGTGTTAAAACACAAGAAGGGTTTTTCATTGTAATGTTCAATTTGAGACATTTTTAAGTAAAAACATGTAATGCAGAGGAACAGTTGCATTCTCCATGAGTAAATAAAGCCTTTTTAAGGATTCAAAGATTGTCATTGTCATTTCAGAACATGAGATGGAACAAAATGTGTTTCCCTGGTACCGGTTACAGCCCAGACAGTAAAATAAAGAAAAATAGTGAGAAAATACTAATAAAAACAAGAATAGTAATAAAACAATTGATTCAAATAGGTTAATAGATTAAAATGATAAAATAGATTAAGATTGGGTCACGAAGTTTTGTCTTTTTCAAAATGTGGGTCACCTGAAAAAAAGATTGGGAACCTCTGATCTAGAGAGGAGTGGTCTTTTCCCTTCTTGACATCAGCAGGAGAAAGATCCATTAGCTCAAAACACATTTCCCAAAAATGAGAACCAGGAAGTGAAAACAGTGAAAATATTTGAACACTTTTGGGTCTCAGACACAGTCTTTGGGACTATATGACCGTTAGAAGATCTTTAGAAAGTGAATTTTGCATAATATGGGACCTTTGAGTCTTAAAACTGTTCTAATTAAAATGTCTTCATATCAACTGTAGATTCACTAGTAATCAAATACATAATTATTGTGGTTTCATCCATTTCTTTGAAATGTTCTGCTGGTTTTAGTCTGAATTTCTTTATTTACCAACTCATTTATTCATTTTATTACCTACATTTCATTTTGTCTGAGAACCAAGACAAGAAATATTGTGTCCAATAAATAACAAATAACGTTATTCTGCCCATTATTAGTGTTAGCTAGCTGCTGTTTGCTAACAGTAGGAGGGTTTTGAGCGACTGAGTTCATTCAGCTCTGAAAAAAAAAGTTTACGTTTTACAAATTGAGCGTGTATTAGAAGTGGCTTTTAGTAAATATATAAAAAGACAAAAAATGTAAGTGAATTAAGTAAAAAAATGATCCAACATTTATCCCCTCGTATTGGTTTCCTAACAGATCAGTTCTGGGCCTCACGGGATAACTCAGGCTGCTGGATGAAGGCTCATTCTGACGGCTTGAATGGAGCTCTTTATGAGTAAAGGGTTGAGTCCTGTATTATCCAACACTCTTTTATCAACGTACTTTAGAAAAAAAGACCAGGAAAATAAGTGGATGAAATATGTTGCATGTGTCTGTCTGCACCCTCCACTAAATGTAATTAATATGAAAAGAGACTGCCATAGCTCAGCGCTGGGGCATTAACAGAGAGTAGTATTTTATTACCCTATACTGTAAATATTCCTGTAACAAACGTCTGAATGAAGGGACCTCGGTGAACTGGGCATTGTTGGATCAAATCAGATAGCACAGTATTTTGATAAATCCAACAAAAGCAGTGGCAGCTACGTGTTCATTAGAGCTGACATTCAGCGAGGCGCTGATGCATTGTGGGGACTGCGCTCTTTTGATTTGGGTCCGTGGGTCCAGCTGAGCAGCACAGTGGCCGACGGTGGGACGGCGGGCTCCTACTGTGCTGTGGAGGTAACGTGACTGAATTAATGTGACGGAGAGTCTGGCCTAAAAGGAACACATGAGGTCTGTTTAACGTCTCTGATAATAAAAGGTCAACTCAACATTTCCATGGACCACAAAACATCGTCAACACGAGTAAATTAAAACAGATTGGTGTGTTTTGAGTTGAAATCCTAGAAAATTGAAGGACAAACATTTCATGTTAGAATTTAAAACTAAAATCTTGAATATTCTGCGCATTTTCACGAAATATCACAAAATCTCAAGCAACCAGTTAGCCCTCAGACTATGTGATGGGAATGGCTGTCAACATCTATTACAGGTGACTATAGCTCAAAATCTGTCAAGCTGACTGAGTTGTAGCTAATTTTGTGGTAATGTTGACTAGCGGTGGCGGCCATCTTGAGTTGGGTTGATTCCAATAGTTGATCCGTTGGAGATCAACGTCCAATGAGTTTTATCAAAGTCCATCCAGTGGTTCATGAGAGAGTCTACAGTTAAATTAACAGAACTGATGGAATTAGAATGAGTTACAAATGACTCTCAGCTAGTTTCTCATCAATTTAGTTATTTTGCTAACAAACAGTTGGTTCAAACTGTTAATGGCTGAGTTTTAAGCAGAGATCTTGTGAAGGACTCAAATAAATTGTTGGGGGAGTCTTTCAGCTTCTATGACATCAAATCTTAGCTCAATGTCTGTCAAACTGACTTATTTGTGACCATTTTGAGTTTCATAAACTCAGCTAGCTGTGGGAGATGTCTTGAGTTGGGTCGGTTCTAAAAGCTAATCATTTGAACGATGGAAAGTTTTAGAGATTTTCATCAAAACCCAATTTGATGATTCATGAGATATTTGGGCTAAGAGTCCATTGACTCTAACAGTTGAGGTCTAAAGTTTTAGAGCACTTAGAGAAGAGGTATTCAATTACAAACCTGAAAGGACCAGATGACTATCCATGGAGGAGTCCATGGGCCGAGCCGGGGTTGTGTGCGCTTTGTGCGATGGAACGGAAGGGGGGCGCAGCTCCACTTCCTGCAACAGTGCGAGAGACGCTGGGCCCATTTGCGGTGGATTTTATGAAATATTAACAGCTTAGGAGGAGGGTGATTGGTCCGCAGGGGGATCGGGGTGGGGGGATGCGTGTCACCACTCGCCTGCAGTAGCTCCACTTCCTGAAACTGTCGCGGGAGTCATGTTTTGTGGTGGATTTTAAGAAATATTGACGGCTTTGGGGACACAGTAATTGGCTCGAGGGTCAGAAACAGGAGGCCCGAGGGCCACTGATTGAGTACCTATGACTTAGAGCATGTGATAGGGATGATCTCAGGTTTGACGTCTCCAAATCTTAGCTCAGTATCTGTAAAGTTGGCTGAGTTTTAGCCGCTTTAAAAATATATATGTATTTTATTTAACCTTCATTTATACAGGTAAGTCTCATTGAGACACGAGGTCTCATTTTCAAGAGTGACCTGTTTGAGTTTGCTAAAGACAGTTAGCGGTGGCAGCCATCTTGAACTGGGCTGATTTCATGGATTAATCAAGTTTAGACGTACGCCCAATGACTATTTGAAAGTTTTATTGAAATCCATCTAAAATATGTTACTAATCAAGGTTTGAAAACATGTTTGAAACAGCAATCCTGCGTGCTACATTAGCTCCTTAGGAGTTTTTGGGGATGATTCGGCGCGAAATGTTAGCTCAATATTTGCAAAACTGACAATCAGTTAGCATTGGTGTATGTTTTAAACAGGACTGACTTTAAAAGTTAATTAGATAAACATTCAGTAGAAAGTCTGACCGTTTTCTTTTAGAATTTTCCCACTGTTTTGAGATATTTGATGGTTCCAATAGTTAATGCTAAAGTTTTAAGCTAAGTTCTAGCACTACCTGTTAGTGCTCAGACTATGTGTTGGAGATGACCCTCCTGTACTGTACTATGACACCAATGTTTAGCTCAATAGCTATAAAACTGATTGATCTGAAGGCATTTTGTGTTGTATAAAGTCAGCTGTCACAGGCGGCCATCTTGATTTGAGTTAATACCAACATTGATCAGTTGGAGATCAACATCCAATGATTTCGCTTTATGAGTTTCATCAAAGTCCACCCAGTTGTTTGTGAGATATTTAGTTAACAAACACCCTCGTGCGTTATGTCTGACGGCGATAAGTTTTTTGTCCGATTCAGTGACAGGTGAAACAATGCAAGGAGCATAAAACCGATGACATCATGATTTCAGTCACTCATCTCATCTCACTGCTTGTCGTTCTGTTTTTAGCTCATCTGTTAATTGGTGAGCGCGAACACACCAGAGAGAGAGCGCGTCTCAGGGAGGAACGTGTTATCACACCTCGCACCACCACTTTACATTCAAACGACAACTTCTCGACCCCTGCGACACGCACAAACACGCGCGCAAACACACTTAAACTGCTTCGCAGGTTGCTGGCGCCAGCCTAAGAGAATTCATTTGCTTGTAATGAGTTGAGAAAAACTTGGAGGAAATTGGCTTCAGGAGAGAAAGTTTGTTTCCTGAGAGAGAAGGTAAATTAAGATGCAGTCTTCTTCAAGATTTCATCGTCAGAAAACGTGTGTGATTTGTTAATTATTTAAATGTCGCTCTCGCATTCAATTATGCACCTGAAATTGGCTTAAAAGCAAAAGGTTTTAATAATTCATGGCTGCTAACATCTGCTGTCAGAATGAGCTCAACTAGAGATCATTACTCCGGGCTATGATAAGAATCAGCAGGACTTCGGATGAAAGAGTAAAACTAAAACATGGGGCCAATTACCTTTGGTAAGGAGGGATGGAAGTGAAATAGAAATGCGTTTCATACGTTAAGTGTTGCCTGGTTGCCTTTAATAGGCAATGAAAACCTCCAGAGACAGAAAAAAAAAGGAAATGAAGATGTGTGGGAGAATCATAAAATGGATTTCATTTCTTTTAACAAAGAAGTGACTGATAATGTCAATAAAAACACATTCTATTCAGTCTCTTAATATTTGTGTTTTGAGTTTTGTCTGAGTGCAGCTCAAAGTTTAAGTAGGTACAAACAGTCGTAGCAAATACAAAACTGATGTTTAATGTTGAATTCTTAGAAGTATTTTATAATTTCATAGCATCAAATCACATGTTTTTGATTTGTAACAGTGACAAAACCTAAAAGGAGGGTTTTCTGGTAGTCAGCAGAATTCATGGTTCCATCAGTTCCAGCCAGTGGTCCAGGTCCTGAAGACCAGACCATCACACTACCACCACCGTGTCTGACTGTTAGTACGATGATGCTTTTACGAAACAGTCTCCAGATGGAATGGGACACACACCTTCCAGGAAGTTTTCCCAGAAGTCTTGGGGGTCATCAGATATTTTAGACGGGTCTTTGTTTATTTTCTGGCCTGCGAGCAATATACTGCGTCACCCAAGCTGCAATTTTCAGTCTAAATCCACGGTGCCATCGCGAGTCGGTGCGGTGTCGCCCACAACGAGGATCTGCAGTCGCTAATGTTCGTTTCACTTCCACCATTAGACCGGCGACCTTCGCGATCTCTCTCGTATTGCAGAGAGTTTAGCAGCCCCCTCCCCCGTACTTGTTCATGGATGTTGCTGTTGACCTTTGAGATTTATATTTGAATAATCTGGTGTAGATGTAGTTCTGGGTTCTTTTGCTTTTGATTGCATTTAGTATGATGTGTTGCTTTTTGAAATCTTTTAGCCTACTTTATGTCACCTTAACAGGCATTGCTTTATTATTACTTTACATCTCGCTAAGCTCCCGCTGCCATACAAGCACGCTGTTGCAGAATGCTGTCGCAGCAAGCCACAGCGAGAAGTGATAGTGGAACTTAATGCCAGCTGCTTAGCTCAGGTAGAAGCAACACTGGTGCAAGCAGAAGGAACTGGTATGCACACGTTATTTTTTGCACTCATATGCACATGTTCATCCCTGTTTTTGAACCTTCCATTATTGTTTATTGTTATAGAATCATTTAAATGGATTGCAGCCAGACTATATAACCACATATATAGTCTGGCTTGCCAGGCTAGCTGAAAGCAGCTCTGCCAGAAGACGTAGCTTGTTGTTTAGCATTTAGCATCTGACTCTAGATTAAAATGGGATATGAATGAGGTTGAGGGAGACCAGGGTCAACTGCAAATTCTGATAAAGGTAAAAAGCATAACTATGACCAACAGCAGTGAAATGCAGCCCTTCTGATGCATCAATGTTTCTAATATTCCTGCAAAAATAACCATGGTATACCAAAATAATGGTGACGAAAGGTTTAACACTGTGAAACTTTGGGAAATGAAGCTGTCCTAAAACTCTTTGGTATTTTTGGTGCTGTTAGCCCATTGGTCTCAGGACAGGATGTTATCCCCAACAGGTAAGCTATTCACTATTTATAACTTTTACACAGAAACCCTCTCTAAAAGGGAAAAAAATTTCACAAGGCTAGTGGAAAAAAGGGAGCAGAAATGTAATACAGATTGATGTGCTCTAAACTACACATCTATTTTGAAGAAAGAGCAGTTTCAGTAGCCAGCGATGCGCCGGAGGTTACCTTGGCCTCGATGACGGCTTCAGTGCAGGCCTGCAGCATGGTGAGGTGGTGGGCGAACACCAGGAACTTCAGCTGCTCCGCCTCCAGCATCATCTTAATGTAGTCCTTCACAGCTCCCGCCTGGCCGCACACAGAAATAGACACAGATGAAAGAGAGCCACTGAATCCATCACTTCGCTGCTCGACCACACAGCGGCAAGATCAGTAAAGAAGTCAATTAATCACCACTGCATCCTTTCCCCGTGATCGATTCACTATTGAATGCCAGGGATCCAGACTTTAAAAGAAAAGCGCGCTCACGGAGACTGGGGCGCATTTGTCAGCTCGAAGATAGTGAGAGCAAATCAATAGGTGTGGAGATATGACTGGTGTGTGTGTGTGTGTTCTTTTGATTCTGATGACACTCAATACTAGAAAATCCACCTATTGATCCTCAAACAACCACAACTTTATCACTCGTTCAGCTCCTCAGGTTCAGTTTAGGAGGTGAAAAAAAACTACAGCACATTCGTCTGAGGAAATTAAATGAGGAGGAAGATTTATACTTGGTTTGTGTTTATATACCATGTATATATATAAAAAATATTAATACATACACATATATATGTGTATATAAATATATATACACATATATACATTAACACACACACACACACACACACGCGCGTATATATACACATACACACACACACACACATAAATGTATGTGTATATATACAGTATGTATGTGTGCAAGTATATATATGCATATACACACACACAAACATAAATATACACAAATACACACAGACGCACACACACATATATAAATACACATACATACATATACATACATACATACATACATATAAATTGTGTATTTTGTTGTTTGTAATAAAGCTCTAAAATTGAAAATTGAGTCAAAATGTGAAAAGATTCATTTGAAATATTTTCAATGAATGCCGGGGCCAAAAAACCAAAACTCTCCTAGTTCTTCTAGGTCAAAGCTTTGATTTCCAGAGTTATGTTGAGAACAAAAATCTGATTATTTTCTGAATCAATTCAGCCTGTTGAAAACAAAGTTTAAATATATCCAAACCCAAAATAACCCAAAGTTGAAATGATGAGAGAACAAAAGTCAACATGTTCGGAGAAAAAATTCTAAATCTTTTCAAAATAAATTCTTAAAATCTAAATTAGATTTGTTTTCTAAATATTGCCAAAATGTTGAAAAAAAAAAAAGCTGCAATGTTTAAGAAAAATAATCTAAATGTGTTCAGATTACAGCTGAACTGAAAACAGTTTAAATAAAAAGTCAAATCTCAACATTTAGATTTGACTATTTTATTTACATTGCTGAATCTCCCAGATGAATTTTTCCTGAAGGATCAATAAAGTTACCTATCCATCCATTTTATAGTTAATCTCAACATTTTGATTTTAAAGGGATACTCCAGCAACAAGTGACATTTTGTCTGTTGCCTATTCCCCAAAGACACCTACACCCACACTACACAAGCAAGAACCATTATTTCGAATTACAAACGTAACTTACTCAAACTACTGAAGATAATCTCTATGCAGCTTTGTCTTATTTTTCTTTGTCTTTGAGGTTTCCAGCTGTGTGGATACGTGTTTACAGACGTAGGCGTATTTGGGACCGCTGTGTCATGTCCTTGCGCCTTTCTGCGGAGGCTTACAGCTGTTCTTTGTCATAAAAGTAGTCCCAAGTATAAGATAGTACCTGTAATTCCTTCGTGTTACTTTTTATTTTTACTTACAGTCAACATGAACATTGAGGTCACTAAGCAGAATTAGTATCACTACTAAGTGATTTTTAAGGACTTTTTTCTCACAATGCTAGTTGTTACCATTTACTTACAGTGTTTGTGCTAAGCTAATGCTAAAGGAGTACTGCCGGATCAGGATAACGGCTGGGCTGGTAACAAGTTGTTTTTACCCACATATCTAACTATGAGGAAAACGGCAATAGACCAAAAAAAATAAAAATCACTTTTGGGTGGATTATCCCTTTAAGCTCAACATTTCAAAAATAATCTTAAAATGTTGGTTTTTATAAATTCCTAATTTTAATAATCAACAGTACATTTTAAATCTTAATTTTTCCACTTTGATCTTAACATAAACATTCATCTCAAAACTAGAACACAACATATTTTCTACCTCGTTTTTTATTTTCCTGAGTGGCCCTAAAATGCTTTTATAGTACTTTTAGTACACATATATGTGTATTTTACCAGGATGAGTGGATTTGGCTGAGATATTTGAGCAGATTTACTGCGACTGCTTTTGGAACATTTTTGTATTTTTCAGGGCTTGAAATGTTAAAATAGACTGAGCTGGTTACCTGTCAAAAGGAAGTTTCTCAACTATTTTTTTTCTCAAGTTTATTTTGTCTTTACTTGCATAAGAAGGTTTTTTTTTCCCTGATAGTTTTGTTTTATTTAGGAAGTCGATCAGAGCCCACGTTTACCAGACTGTTGGTTTTTTGTCTGCTGAAGCCTTTGACCTTGATTGACAGCGTGAAGCTAACGATTTTAAAAAAGAGAGCAAAGTGAGTTAACTGTAGCCTGCAGGGATGTGGATCCATCATGTCAGTGAGCGTGGCTGTTCCTGCTACCTTCTGCGATGCTGCAGTGGATGAACGTGTCACCCAGCATCCGGACTCGGCTCATTTGAGAGCCGCAGGCCCCCTCCCCGCCCCGACGCGGCTCAGAATAGCACCAACTAGTAAGAAATGTTGAGGTTTGACTTGAGTCCTTCCTTACGAGGCGGTTTTGGGAAGAGACTGGTGTGAATCCCTGCAACCTGACAGCTCTGCAGCCATCACACCTGCTCTGAAGGAGGAGAAACCTCTGCTTCGCCTTGCTGATAATTAGCAGCTGATAATGAATCAGTCCGCCGGGCCCGTCGACCCTGTTCTGATCAGAGGGGTCCTCATTACTGACGGCCTGGCTTTCGCCTGCTTCCTTCCGCTTAGTTTAATTAGTGCATAAACTTCTCGGCTGTCTGAAGCGGCCCGTTATCTCGCTTTAAAGTCCGGCATCAGAGCCGTCCTCTCTGGGTAATTGGGAGCAGATGCTTGGCGGCTAAAGCAACAAAAATACCCCAAAGGCAGTTTGGCAGCTCTGTCGCCAGGCCGACTGGCAGTCAGGAGGCCCGCTGATGCTCCCTCAGAGCGACATAGATCTGTCGCACCCCTCCACCACCCCATGATCCAAAAAAAGAAGATGGCAAGCCCCCCCCCTTTTCTCTGTTTTTCTTCCTAAAGTAGCAAAAGTGTGTCTGACTGGAAGAACCGAAAGGGGAGGAAATGAGATTGGTCTGGACGTGTTGGCTTTGTTGTGAAAGGAGGTCCAGAGTTAGGCTAAACGGAGCAGAAATCCAATCAGTAAACAACCGAGTTCAAAAAGGATCCGAGCTGGGAGGCAGGCAGAGCGTGCGGCGTGTCAATGATTGCGTTTGGTGGTTATCTCCGGTTTTTGTTAACCTCGGGGCGATGCTCCTCACGGCTGGAGGAGTTTTTTGGCTAATTGAGAGGAACGCCGGCCCTCGGATGAGCCACATGGCGGTTTATTTACCTACAAATATACGAGATGGAGGGAAGGCTTGTTCTGATCAGTGATGTAAAGGATTCTAGTGGCTCTGACCCTCAGCCTCCGTTGAGCCGTCCAGCCACCTCTCCTCAGCGCTCGTTTCTCCCTCATTAAAAAAACATCTCTTTAAAGCTGAGAGCGGGCCGAGTTTCCATGGCAACAGCATCACAGAGATGCTATTTTAGTGCAGTGTGTAACTTTGATATAAGGTGTAATCATAGCAGGCTGGACGCGGCTAAATAATACCTCCGTTATAACTCCCTACTTTGTCTAAGTGCTTTCGCTGCTGACCATTAGGCTCTGTTACCATGGCGACGCTTTCCCAGGAGATCTCGTCGAGTACCCGGCCAAGCACGCTGAGAATGATGCTGTGCCATCAATTCACCATTGTCCTGTAACATTAGAGTGGAAGGAAGCTGTTTAAATGATTCTGAGGCTATAAAAGTGTTGTTGGGTGATTAGTAATGTCGGGTTTTTAAACGTCTAATCAAATCAAAATTACTTCATCAATACTAGAGGGAAATTAAATGTTTTAAGAACTTTTAAAAAAGTGATTGTGTGCTGTTCTAGCTGTAAGGACCTTCTGTGCTGCAGCAGGTCTGAAAGAACCTCTGACTGAAGACACTTTATTATGACATCATAACTGTGATTAAACACATTATTTATAAAAAGTTCAGTTCCACCAGACCTGATCACTATTAGACCTGATCACTATTAAACCTGATCACTACTAGACCTGATCACTATTAGACCTGATCACTATTAAACCTGATCACTACTAGACCTAATCACTATTAGACCTGATCACTACTAGACCTGATCACTACCAGACCTGATCACTATTAGACCTGATCACTACTAGACCTGATCACTACTAGACCTGATCACTATTAGACCTGATCACTACTAGACCTAATCACTATTAGACCTGATCACTACTAGACCTGATCACTATTAGACCTGATCACAACTAGACCTGATCACTACTAGACCTAATCACTATTAGACCTGATCACTACTAGACCTGATCACTATTAGACCTGATCACTATTAGACCTGATCACTACCAGACCTGATCACTATTAGACCTGATCACTATTAGACCTGATCACTATTAGACCTGATCACTACCAGACCTGATCACTGTCAGACCTGATCACTATTAGACCTGATCACTACTAGACCTGATCACTACCAGACCTGTAGATTTAATAAATCACTTCAATAGAACCTGTCTGACAACATGAAGGAGGCTAAAAGATCTCAAAAAGCAACACATCAGGTCCTTTTCTAAAGGAATTCAAGAATAAAAGAACCCAGAACATCATCTAAATTCATTAAATGTTTGTGTCAGACCAATAGGTTGATATATAACAACAAAAAGTGTCATTATGAAGTCATTTATTGTGTTTAACAGACTTGAACAGATTCAGTTCCAGTGTTGCTGAAACCTTTACTTTGGTCACTGGACTCAGTTTGTAACAGCTCTGTTAACCCCTCATCTATCTAGAACTATACCTTACCATGATACTTTATATTCTTAAAACTTTGATCACAAAGTGTTGGGT
>SSNR01000079.1:2117854-2170314 GCA_006937965.1 Callopanchax toddi
AGGTAGGGATGTCCCGATCAGGTTTTTTTGCCCTCGAGTCCGAGTCTGAGTCATTAGATTTTGAAGATCTGCCGATCCCGAGTCCCGATCCGATCTTTTTAATATGTTGTTGTGATCAACTTTATAACGCCTCCAGACACAGACAGACTCACACTTTCTGCTTCAAGCTGCTTCTGTGTTCCACTTTGTTGATGTTTAACTAATAAAAACAAACAAGTAACAAAATGATGTCATGCTGCAGACATAAATCCATCCATCTGTATACTCTATCATATCCATATATGTTTAAATACTTAAACATAATTCTCTGTGCACAAAATTAGTTTGTGGTTAAAGCAACTTTTTGAGGAAAATCTTTTTTTCCTACAGCTGTTCAGGTGCAGAAATGTCAACATTATTTTAACACTCTGCTCCATTTTTTGCCCAGAAAGAACAAACTTGTTAACTGACAATGACCCGGATCATTTCTTAAGTCATCAGCTCCTCCTTCACTCCTCCTGCTTTATCCTCTGACTGCAGCAGCTCTGAACAACTTCTTAATTAGATTATTTGGAGAAATCGTTTTGGAGCGACATTTAATCAGGAAACTCCTCCTCAGAAAGCGCTTTTTAAAAATCTTAACATCGCTCAATTTATTTCCCGACGGAGGGCGGGTGTTGTGACGTGGTGTACCTGCAGCACTCAGCAGAATCCCCTCTGAGCTTGGAGGGAGACGCGGCGTAGGGGGAACGAGTTAGCGCGGGGATGACTCGCTCCACGCTGGCCTCGCCGCCTCCTCCAGACCGAGTACTCCCGTCGGTGCTTGGCTGCTTTCCGTTCAGGGGGAGGACGAGTCCCGGTGGGTGTGGAGAGAGCAGCGAACTCGGTCGCTGCTGGATAAGTTCACGTGTCTCCCGGTCCCGGCCCCTCCCTCCTCCTGGACCGGCGGAAACTGATTCAAACTCTGATTATGGTTAATATAAGTGCACAGATATAGACTATATATAAATCCCATGTGCTTTAGATTGTTTAACATATATTTAAAAAACCCAAACTTCCTTCTGAAGGCATAGCGGCTTTTATTTTGGCGGGGCGGTGCGCATGTAGAGGAAACCCGAGTCAAAATCGGGAGGTGACGTCCGATTCCGATCGAGTCCAAAATCACGTGATCGGGGCCGATTTCCGATCACGTGATCGGATCGGGACAACCCTAATCCAAGGTTTTGTTTAGTTAAAACAAGTAAAAATCACATCATAATAATCTAAAGAAGAGGAAATAAATCATGTAAAACATCTCAGGTTCACAACTAGACACCAGCTAATGTGATCTTGAGGAATTTCTCCAGCCAGTTTGTTATGGATGTGAATGGATCCTCAACAGGCTCCTGACTGTAATGAACTGTTAAAACTGTCAACAAGTCCTCAGACTTTAAACATCTGATCTAATAAACAACACCAAACAGGAGCCGGCAGCTGATTGGCTGAGAAGATTTAGAACAATTTTTAAGGTCTCGACCCACAAATTAATGTTTCCTTATTAAAGTGTCTCGATTTAAGGAGGAATAATCAGGCCTTCTAACAGTAATGGGTCACTACTGAGAAGTACTGGTACATTGTTATTTATTGTGTTGTTGTTTATATTTTGTCAGCTTATATAAATTAAAACAAGCATTCACTGCAAAAACTGATTTCTAGTTAAGTAAAAAGCCTTGTTTTTAGACATTTATATTATTTTATCCTTAAAAGAAAACATATTCTTGCAGCCCTACTTTAAATGAGCCAAACCTTCTTAAATATGGTCAAATTTTCTGAATTTGAGTAAAAAATTCTGCAAAAGTTGGTTGGCTAGATTCCTTAAAAATTGCAAATTATTCTAAATTTAGAAAGATGTGCTATTTTTGAGGAACCTATCTAAGTAACTTCTTACCTCATTGGCAGATTATTTTGCTTAAATCTAGAAAATTTGACCATATTTAAGAAGATTTAGCTTATTTAAAGTAGGGCTGCAAGAATATATTTTTATCTTTTTGGACAAAAAAGATAAAATGTCTAAAAACAAGGCTTTTTACTTTTCTACAAATCAGTTTTTGCAGTGTACAAGGTTGGTTGATATGTTATTACTGGTATTCGGGCTATTATTCTAAACTAAGTGTGGGCTAAACCAATCCCTTTAAGGGTCAAACTTTATAATAAATAGATGTTAATTTGATATTTTGATCTAATATCTTGTGTGTTTTCTGAATATCAGATAATTTATTTAGCATTTCATCAAAAATCTTGAATTTTATTTCAAAAACTACATTAAACCATATTTTAGCTTCTGTTCAACTCGTCTGATAAAATGTAAAGTAAAGAAGGTCTAGTTTGAGTTTAGCGTTAACAACTAAAACTGCTGTAGATAGCTCTTTGAAGGACCTCAGTTCAGAGAAATAAAGATCATCTCTGACCAAACTGACAAGCTAACGGCTAATCACACCAGGGCTGGATTACTGCCATCTTAAAACAACTCTAATCACTAAACAATCACAGCCGTTAAAGTAAATGATCATTTTTAGACGTAGCCAAAAGGTTTGAGGATTACAGACATAATATTTGTCACAATGTTTGCTGCTTTAGTGTTTTTCCATCTTTTCCTTTCAAAATGCTAAAACACACCTTTACATGCTGTAACTTCGTAAAACTGTCTTGTAGATTTATCTCAAAGGGTTTTGATGACATCCTGGAGGGAAGTGTTAGCGATAGCTAGCTCCACTGCTAACTTCTGGTGCTAATAACCATAAACATCAATGTAGTAATGGTATAAAGTAAAACTAGTGAAGGTTTATAACATATTTTGAGGTTATAGTGGTTTTAAGATGGTAGAAGTCCTTTTTGATCCAACCAGGAATTAGATCGTCAGCCTGGTCAGAATAATCTGTTTCTCCAAACGGAGGCTGTTCAGGTAAGATTTTAGTCGTTTAGAAGAAAAATACACGTTAAAAACCTGAAGTGTTGCTTTAATATGAGAGTGGATTTAAACAGTGATCTGAGGAAAATGAAGATGTGTATTTTCCTTTTAGAAAAGTAAAATGGAGGTGATATTTTTAACTTAACCTTTGCTCAGCGGGAACGTTCAGAAAGTCTGATTGAAGAACCATTACAGCGGAGTTATTATCTCTTTGATACGTGTCTGTAATGAGAGCGGACGTATAAATAAAACTAGATGGAGTTTAAATGGTTGATTACTGGGAACGTCTTCATATTTCTTAAAAACGATGAACCAGATGACCTGAGTCTACCTATATTATGATCTCGATGTCAAACTAAAATGTTTTGGTAAACACGAAGTTCTTTACGTTCCTGGTAATAAGTACGATTTTTTGGAAGCTTTTAAAAAAGGCATACATTTAGATTAAATGTTTATGGGTAAAAGAGGACGTAACGCCACCTGGTGTGTCATTACCTTGGCGATAGCCGTTTGCTTGTACATCTGTGTGATCAGGCCCATGACCTCGGTGAAGGAGTTGTCTGTAGCGGCGACCCCTGACCCCTGTCCCTTCATCAGCCTCTCCCACTCCTCGAAACAGGCCGAGGCCTCCTGCAAGCAAGGAGAGCACAAAGACACGGGGTGAGGCTGCGTCCTTTCATCCTCCTCTTGTTCTCTCCTGTTATTGAGATATAAAGGGCAAAACAATTAATGGTGCTGCTGGGTGTCCTACTTTTCCTGGAATAGAGGGAAAGAAGAACGGGAGGCAAGCTTAAAAGAAAAAACAGAGAAGAGATGGAGAATTCCCAAGGATGCCTGCCTGCCTCCCCCCCCCCAGATTGGGCTGCTGTGCTAGGTGGGTCACGAGCGTCTCCCAATTATAGCCGCCTTGTGACAAGCCGGGGTCGAAGATGGAGAAGCAGCCCGGTCGGTACAATAAATCAAAGGCGCCTCGCGTGCTCTCAAGGTGATTGGCGAGAAGTATTTAAGGTGGTAGTGGAGATCGCAGCGGGGGAAGAGCTGCCGGTGAGTAGCAGCATACGCCTCCACCTGCTCATAAACAAGACGCGCAGAGGGACTCGGGTTTTACCAACATGTAGGTTAGCAGTCCATCACAGGCGGGGACTCGGAGGAGTTCTTCATCAAAAGCAGGCGCTGGGACTTTTCTGCAGCTCCTTTTAATTACAGGACACCGAGAACAAAACGAAGAGGCACACAATTCTACTTTCATGCTGTAAAGTTCCTTAAAAACACTTTTGTTAAAGTTGAATCACTTTTATCACTAGAAGTGACTTTGCATCAAAACCCCTGTAACAGCTATGATGGCATATTAGGGCCACTCAGAAGAAATGAGAAGGGATAAGGTTTCTCGGTGTGAGAATAAAGTTGAAACATCAAGAAAAAAGTATTTCATGAATGTCCAAGAGTCAAGAATAAAGTCAAAATATCCTAAAAGTTCAAATACTGATTCCAGACATATTTTTAAAAAAGTTTTAATGTCTAGAACTGGGGTATTTAATTAGGAATCAGAATGGGTCACATGACACTCCGCGGGCCGGGGTGGGGTATCCACTCTGACTCACCGTGGATTTTATTTCATGATAAAATAATTTTGCTACTGTGAAACCAGTAGTTTGTCATATTTGAAATATAAATGTAATCTAATCCAGTTCTTATTATATTTTCTCTAAAAGTCTGAAAAACCCTATGACTCACATTAACCCTCAGGCTTCATTCTAATTTACTATACTCTTGAGTCTTTAGTGGACAAAAACATCCATTCGTAGAAGTGGCTATAAAAAATGTATACGTTCATATTTTTTTTCATTTTTTTTTCATAGATCTGTTAAACACCTTCAGCCCTGCTCAAACATATAAAAACTTCAATCATTTTGAGGATTTTAACTCTTGAAATGCCAGTTTGAATACTCAAAGTCATCGATGTAATTTATGAAAAAACACAAAACATGAGTTATTTTCTAAAAATATAATTTATTGTGCACGGGGCATTTATTACAAATCAGTCATGGTTATGTCATGAAATATCTAAAATTTTTTATTTTTTACATTTATAGTTTTTGCGTAGCGACAGATTTGAAATTGACTACCCTCTTACGGACAAAAATGTCCACTTCTAAAACTGCTTTAAAAATGGTCTAGATTAATTTTTTTTCTGCTTTTCAGGCATAAATCTTGTGAACAACTTCAGTTCTGATCAAAACTATCAAATATTGAATAATTATCTAAATGTTAACCCTTTATATGCCAGCTTGATTGTGTGATGCTCATTTTTTCATGAAAAAAGCAGACAAAAGAGGAGATATTTTACATAAAACATGTTCTGGGTGACTGAAATATATTTTTCTAAATCAGCCTTGGATATGTCAATAATGTGATAAAATTTCATATTTCATGCTTTATTAGTTTTTGCGTAGCAACAGATTTAAAACTTCCCTCCCTCTTGTGCCTCTCCAGGACAAAAACGTCCCATTGACTTCAATGCAAACCACAGGTTTTGATCCTGTCGCCTCTGCAAAAAATAATGCATAAAATCCTCAAAATGATTGAAATTTTTTATATGTTTGAGCAGCGCTGAAGTTGTTTAACAGATCTAGGAAAAAAAAGCAAAAAAACAAAAAAGAATGTATACATTTTTTATAACCACTTTTACGAGTGGACGTTTTTGTCCACTAAAGACTCGAGTACGGTGTGTTTTTTTCATAGTGTTCCCTTAATCTATTTTCAAAATTCCAAATTGAATATCAAAATTTGTCAAGAGAGGGGTTTTGCGACAGAAATTTGTACCATTTGCACAAACGGTGTTAAAATGGCGTGCAAACGAACTTTGAAAAACTGCCCAAACGGACAAAAATGTCCTCAATGAAGCCTGAGGGTTAAAACAGTATTTGTTCACTAAAGGAGACCGCGGCCCAGAGGTAGAGCTACCTACCACCAGGGTGACTGGGATTCAAATACTGGCACCAGCATCCGACATTAGATGGTAAAAAGTTATTTTTTAGGTCTACACACACACACACACACACACACACACACACACACACACACACACACACACACACACACACACACACACACACACACTCACACTCACACACTCATGCAAAATAAACAAAAAGTCCGTATACGGCTGGTAGGGCCAGATATATGCGGCCCGTGAGCTGTATATATCTGTCTCAACAGCCACCTATAGAACAGCGCCGGCTAAAATTAAGGCCAAAACGCCAAGAAAAAAGTCAAACTACTTTATTTAGGAGGAACTTAAAATGTCTAGATTTAAATCAAAATTAAGTTCGAACAAATGTAAAAAATGTTTCCAAAAGGAAGTTGAAGTGTTGAGAAAAACAACAAAATGTCACAAAAAAAGTCAAAATACTGTTTTAAAAAAAGAAAGAAAATTTAGAAGAAAAAAAAAAGTAGGAAAAAAGTGAAATATTTCTTTCATCATAAAGTCTAAATGTAAAAAACAAAAGTGAGATGACACCAAAAAAGTTGAAATGCCTCTTTCAGGACTAAGTTGAAATGTCAAGAATAAAGTTTCAAAGTTGACAAAAAGGTCAAAAAAGTTTTTTAAATGTCTCTGGGATCAAACTGGAATGTCAAAAATTAAATCAAAGATTCAAAGAGAAAAAAGTCAAAGGAAACTGGATGTTAAGGAGGTCAAAATGTTTGCAGAATAAAGTAGAAATGTCAAGAGAAAAGTCAAAGTACCGTTTCTAGAATCAATTCAAAGTATCGATTAAGCAGTTAAAACACTGTTTGGAGTTTTATGTGGGGGTTTTTGTGCAGGTTGTTGATGTGTTTTTACTGAGTAAACAAAAAAAAAGTCAAAATATCAAGAAAAATGTCATGATACTCCTTCAAAATAAAGTGAAAATTCCAGAATAATGTTGAGAAAATGATGAAATGTCAAGGACAAAAGTTAAAAGACAGATTCAGGTTAAGATGTCAAGAATGTCATCAAAATGTTGGGAGAAAAAGCTGAAATACACTCTAGAATAAAGTTTAAGTTTTAGAATATTTCAACGACAAAAAGAGTCTAAATACTGTTTTAAGGATAAATGTCAAGAATGAAGTGAAAATGTATCCAAAAATGTCAAAATGTTGAGGAAAATCTGAATGTTTTTGCAGATTAAAGTTGAAATGTCAAGAAAAAAGTCAAAGTACTGAGAGATAACTCTCAACTTTGGAGACATTTATTATAATTGAGAATAAAGCTAATATTTCAACAGCAAAAAAAAAAACAAAAAACATCAAAATACTGTTTTTGTAAAAAGTTAGAATGTCTGAAAATAATTTAAAATTTAAAAAAAGTAAAATGTGAAGGAACATTTAATTTTGAGGAAAAAAGTCAAAGTAAAGTTTCCGGGAAGTTAAAAATGTCTGGTAACGTTTTATAACCACAGCTTACGGACGTGTTTTTACTGATTAAATTACATAAAAACAAAAAGAGTTGCTAAGGTCTAAAATCTACAGCAAAACCCACAGAACTTCCTGCAATCTTTCAAAATAAGAGCTTCAAACATATGCATGTATCTGAAAATACTCAGTAAACGTGAAGTTTTAAAAATCGGTCATTATTTTTGTTCGGTAGTGAAACTCCAGATGCAGGTTAAAGTCAATTCCTTCATTTAGTAAAGTCACTGTAGTTCATTTACCCAAATGAATTATGGGTATTGTAGGTCTTGATTCCTTTAAATCCACATGATTTTGACTTTTTTCTTAAAATGAGAACCAAAAAGAGTTTTCCCCTCTTATTTCGTTTCCTCTTCTGTGGCCCTAAAACGCCGTCGGAGCCACCTGACAACACAAAAACACGTGAAACAGCTGAAACTGAATCAGACGATGAAAACCCATAAAGCCTGTGGCGTCCTGACAGAAGGCAGAGGTGGGTCCTGCCTGATTAGGCCTCCACATAAAGAGGAAGGAGAAGAAGAAGACTCTCATTACTATGAGCCGACGACATATCAGGATAAATATAAAGTCTTGGACGCGCCGTGTTTACTGAACTGCTACAATGAGAAGATTGTGGAGGAACATGAAAGCTTTTGCACCATTTAGTGGGGAAAAAAAACATTTGCATTTCAGTGGAACCTCGTCAAAGTCAAGGACGGCTGAATGAATAAATAGTATCATGATGCAGAAGCACAAAGCCTGCGCCTCCTTCATGTTCCTCCTCAGATGCTTCACTAAGGAGCACCTGCATAAACACAGCTACTGTCTTCCCCCCTAATTAAAAATTATACATTCAAGCTTTCAAACGTTCTATATATTCTGCTGGAAAAGTAAAAAATAAATAAAATGTCTGAGCGGCTCAGCACTCCACCATGATATTCACCAGACAAAAGGCCAGGCCTGAAAACGTAAAGGGCAGCAGGGGCATAAAAAGTGTCTGCCGGTGGAAGATAAAAGCCGTCATTAGGGAGTGAAATGAGATAGAGGGAATAAACCGGTGTGGAGTGGTCCTGGCGCTCGCTATATATCGTCAGTTAGCTAAACTACGCTTCAAAGGACGCCTTGTTTAGAGGAAAATAATGTCCACTCAGTGGTTTATGTCCACTAATGTTCAGCTGTTTCCCTCTAACTGAGAGGACGTGTTCTAGAGTTCCCACTGGACAAATAACTCTATGGGATAAGGTTTGTGCCAAAAGGATCAACCCAAAAATACAGTTACACACTAAATATATCAAAATACAGTGACCAAAAAGAATGTTCCAGAAGCAAAAGTGCAAAATTCAAAAGCAAAAAATATTTAGTTTTCTAAACCAAAAACTTATTTTCACTTCTTAACCATTCCTATTTTATTTTGTTGACACACATTTTTGATTCTCACTTTATTCTGCTTCAGTCAGATCATTTAGGCTTTTATTCTGAAGGGCATGTTTTGGTGGTGCTGTACCTCGGTTTTGCTTCTGCTCTAAATTTTTGCTTTTGAAAGAAAGTCTCAGGGGGAGGGGCTTTCCAGTGCTTCAATCTCATTGGTTATGAGGGCTTGGAGTAGGTGGCTCCATACCAGTGACAAACAGCTAAAGCCACCTACTCATAGCCCTCATAACCAATGAGACTGAAGCACTAGAAAGCCCCTCCCACTGAGACTTTCTTTGAAAAGCAAAAACGCAGAAGCAAAACCAAAACATGTCTTTCAGAATAAAAGCCTACATGGTCTGAATGAAGTAGAATTAAGTGAGAACCAAAAAGGTGTGTTAAAGAAATAAAGTTACGAATTGTTCAGAAGTAAAAATAAATTTTTGATTTAGAAAAACAAATATTTACTTATTAAATAGTTTATTTTGTTTTTAAGTTGTTTTTTAGCTTTTGAATTTCTCACTTTTGCTTCTGAAATGTTCTTTTTGGTTGCTGTATTTTGATATATTTTGTGTGTGACTGTGTTTTTTGGTTGATCCTTTTGGCACAGATCTTATCCCATACGGATGTCAGTAAGTGGGGTTTTTAGAGAACTACAAATTAGCTTTGAGCAGACTGATACGCTAATGGCTAGTGACAATTGTTGCTATCTTAAAACTACTCTGATCACAAAAACGTTTCACCGGTTTACGTGATAGCTTTTGCTGTGAACCTTCCTTGACGTGGTTACTTACATACAAGTCTGTGGTTTGTGCTAGCATAATTAGCGATAGCATCAGCTATCCGCAGCACTTCCTGTGTGATCCATTTTAGTGGGTATTTGTCAAAAATGTTTTAAAGAATCAAAAGTCGTCAATTTAAAGAAATAGATTAGCTGTAGCTGGACCAGCTAGCTATAAAATCAGAGCAAAATGGATTGCCGTCGTCTTAAAGCAACTCCAATCACAAATGTTTTACAGCAGTTCACACGAGCACTACTCTAAAAACCTTTAAACTGCTCTTGGTTTATAAATATTAAGTTATTTACATTGAAGTCTGTGATTATTTTAATAAACGCTATTAGCAACAGCTAGCTGTAGCACTTCCCGAGTAGGCTAGGTCCATTCCATGACCTTAAAAGGAATAAATGGAGAAAATATTGAAGGAATTAAGATTCCCAGTTTTTGTTTTCTTAATAGAAATCAATAAATATACATAGATTTTTTTTTTATTGCTTTAACTATTTGTATTGTCAGCAGATCCCCTAATAGTGCTTCTTTTATATCAAAGTGAAAAAAATATCAACAAGGAGAGATGAAAAGTGAAGATTATTAATGAAGCGGACGACAATAAAATGAGACGGTAAATAACTAGAAGAGGGATAAATACTGCGTTTTGTAGAAGACCTGAGCTAGAATGAATTTGGTTCAAAAAGACAAAGAAAAGAAAAAACTTGTAAAGCAAGTTTTAGTTTGTGTCTCATGGATGCAGTTTAACATCAGTGAAGACATGACGTGAACCTAATTGCTGCTGCACAGAAACACATTTAGCTCCCAATTAAAGCCTTCCTTTAACATTTAGAGAGAACCGGCCTGAAAGCCTGAGTCAGCACTTTCCTCAGCAACTTCCTCATTGTTGTTGTGTCACTCCTGACTCGTAATTAACGCTGAAACAGCACCTGGGCTGCTTCCTCACACCTGCTGATATGAGGCAAAATATAACAAAAGCCTCCCGTTGGGGGGGGGGGGTGATGGAGACGCGTCTAAGGGACATCCAGGCCGCATTAACATTTAACGTCTGAACGCGTGGAGCGCGGCGTGGGAGGCAGGAACCGCAACGATAGGTTTGAGGAGACTAAACCTACGCGCCAAACCTGACATTTACTCTAGAAATACCCTGGTATTCACTTCATGATGGAGGAGAGGAGCAGCGCGCCCTGAGGATCAGAGCTCAGAGGAAGGAGAGGTCGGGTACATCCTGAAACTTCAGAGAGCCGATTACCCACAGACGAATGGCAGCTGGGTGGTTTCCTGTTTTCTAATCTCAACTCGGTCTCTTTATAGCGAGTTGTCCATTTTCTAGTGGCTCAACATCAAAACCATAACGCTTCATCCACTACGTAGAGCCCTAGAAACTCATCGTGGAACAACTAAAGGAGCGTTGTTCACTACTTCAGTGGAAATAGACCAAACCATTAGATCTATATTTAATAGCTGGTTCTGAATGATATGAGTTTAGAATGTTTGAATGCATCACTATAAATCAGTGTTGTTTTCGTTGACGAGACGATAACAATATTAACGCATTAACACACCTTTTTTCAAGACGTTAACGAGACGCAGACGACCTAAATGTGGCTCTTTAATGACGCAAATGAGACGCCAACCCCTGCGTTAGCTCATCAATCTGGTCGGAACTCATCTGTATTTCTCTAAACGGAGGACAATCAACAAGCTACCTACTCCAGGTATGATAATAAACCAAAAAGTCACTAGAAAAGATCTGAACCATCATTTTAAGGCCAATTTCTCGGCAGATAAAACATAAAATTTATTGTTTTTTAAAATCAAAGAAATGACCGTTGTAACATCAGGTCATTAAACTCCATTTACTCCAGTTTGGTACCAAAAAAACCTTAAAATCCCACAACAGTTCAGACACTACCAGCTTTGTGTTTTTCTTTTATTATAATTTATCATAAACATTCATATTTTGCCATCTTTTTTGTGAAATATTATATGTAGGCTATTAGTTTTTATTACTCAGTTTAATTAAATTACCTCATTTAATCCTTTAAAATAAAAGCACCAATAAAAACTAGTTTTACCATCAACCTTCTGATGAAGGGATTTTTAATGTTTCCTGGTTAAATAAAGGCTATAATAATAATAATAATAATAATAATAAAAGTTTATTTCCATAAAGCTTAGTCAGATCTTCTACTTGTGCTACTTTAACCACGTTTATTCTAATAACTTTAGTATTTAATGTATTAGACGATAGATTTCTGTTAATGTTTGAACCTGAAGCCTATGAGGCTCAAACGCTGCTGCAGGTTTATCCTTCACATGTTTTACGGAGCTGATTTTGCTGTAAAACACTTTGGATCATTCAGGTTTAATTATTTCAGCTCATTTCAATAAACATGTTTAATTATTCATGACAAAAGAAAGGAGCAGTAAGGACTGTTGGAATGACTAAACTGTGTGATGGATATTCTTAATCTGGATCCAGATGTTTGACTGTCTGTACCTTCGCCGCCTCCTTGGGCAGGTCAAAGGGGATCCTCTGGCGGATCTTGGGCGGCAGCTGACTGAGGACGTCGGCTTTGAGTCGACGGATCATGATCTGATTCAGACGCCGGTGCAGCTCCTCCAGGTTCGACGCCCCGCGACAGTCCCACTGCCTGCGAGTCCCAAAATACCTGCAAACAAATGCAGCAGAACAGCTGATGTTTTTCTTCAGGACACACCTGGGAGCTGCCGGCGCTCCACCATTGTTAAAGCCTCTCTGCTGAAGATGCCCCGTCTCTGCTTTAGGGCTCTTAGCAAAGAGCAGGAAAGTATTCTGTCTAATGGCCAAGGCGATAGGTTTATCCCAGAACTCAACTTTTACGTTTCACAAGCCAAATGAATTGTTAGAATAGCACTGGCCCTCTACACAAAGGCTGGTTTGCTGCCATGTTGGCTCAAGCTGTGGACAAACTTCACATAGCAAAATGTGCCGTTTCACACCTCGGCCCTTAAAGTTTTTGTTGGTGAGAAGTACTAAACTAGTTAGAAATGTGTCGTTTGAACCAGCAACCGTTGCTCTGTGCTGAGTGTTGCCTCTACGTCTCCACGAGACGACGCTCAGACCGCCTCCTCTGTCTCAGACCGGCGTTCCCCCACCACAATAAAAGGCTTCTTATACAAAGTGTTACCACCGATGGCGCCGGTCCCATCCCCCGGCCGAGCTGCCATTTTTGATGGACTTCCAAAACAATGCATTTGATGTGTTAGTTCACAAGTGTAACTGATCGCTACTGGCAACCAGGAGTCAGCTGGCAGTCCACGTTTGGCTTCAACGGCGGCCTGGCTCTCACAACAAACCCTCAACTCAGCATCAATACCGCTCCAGTCTCAGGTACAGCCCGCCTCATCCCCACAGACACAATTAAATATGTCAGATAAAGACTTCATCAATCTGACCAAAGGAAGGAGCTAATTAATACCACTCCCATGTTTGCTACATAAACATCAAGCTACGTCCAGCTGGAAAATAGTGCCTGAAGATCAGGAAACTAAAGGATCTTTAGCCTAATATAAAATGAAAGAAGCACAAAGTAACAACTATGAATGGCAAACTAAGGAATAGGTCTGTTAGCTTAGCGTGAAAGGTAAAAACAGAAAAGGAACAACCAAAAGCAGAAAAGTAAAAGTCTAAAAACTGTTAGCTTAGCATAAAAATAGTACAAAAAAGAAACTAAGAGCAGCCAAAAGAGTGCTAGCTTAGCCTAGCGCAAAAAACAAAGCTAAAAAAGAATTAATAGCAGCAAGCTAAAACCTAAAGACTGCTAGCTTAACGTGAAAGGTAGAAACAAAAAAGTAACAACTAAAATCAGAAAAGTAAAAGTCTAAAAACTGTTAGCTTAGCATAAAAATAGTACAAAAAAGAAACTAAGAGCAGCCAAAATAGTGCTGGCTTAGCCTAGCGCAAAAAACAAAGCTAAAAAAGAATTAATAGCAGCAAGCTAAAACCTAAAGACTGCTAGCTTAACGTGAAAGTAGAAACAAAAAAGGAACAACTAAAATCAGAAAGGTAAAAGTCTGAAAACTGTTAGCTTAGCATAAAAATAGTACAGTAAATAAATAAATAAATATTTGCACGCAGTCTATTGAGAGATGGTGCTGTCTGTATTTTAGCTAAAAGAAACAAAGAAAAGAAGCTCCTGCTGGATCGTTGCCTTCATGAAAAGATGTGTCAAAAATAAACTATGTATTACTGTTGATATTAATTTAATTAATCTGAGTTAATTACGTGGCTAACTCTTTTGCCTGATGCTAAATTGAGATGTAGGTGTAGTTAGTGTTAACCCTTTATGGGCTAGTGTTGCTAATTAAAATCAAACCACTTACAACAACCAGATAAAGTATCAGGATTAGTACTTTCATCAAAAACCTGCTGTATCCAGTCCTATACAGGTCTGCTGCCCCCTGGTGGAGGATCTACAGCTGAAAAAACAATTGTTTTTCTTGATTACTGTAATATTGTTATATAATTACATAAAAACTGATCATTATAAATATTTCAGTCTAAAAACTTAAAATGATCATCATTTAATGATTCATGCTTTAAAGTGTTTTTAAAAAGTATGTATTGAAGATTTGTTTCCATAATAGATTTATCCACACAGAATTCTCTACCAACAAATCAAAATGAGGTTTTAAAGTTTTCTAACTCATCTATGAAAGTTTTCATTGTTGAGCTCCGGTGCATTTTGTAGATGTTTCTCCAAATGTTTCTCCGAGTACCTAATTTTACCTCACCGAAAATAATTAGGAAGGCGCATATCTCTAAGGTCTGGGAATTGATTGTCCGTATCAGGGTAAAAACCAGGCCACGAGGGTGAGAGGATTGTCTATAGATCTGTGGGAAAAGATTGTGTCTGGGCACAGATGTGGAGAAGGATACGAGGAGATTCCTGCAGCCCTTAAATCGCCTAAAAAAACACGTTTCTAAAAGTTTGGAACCAATAAAAACTTTTTCAACTCCGGTGGGCAGCTAAATTGGATAATTAGGGACAATGGGTCTTTGTCAGTCAGGTGATCAATAAGTAAAATGTCACTGTGAATGACAGCCGGGCTTCCTTTACAGAGATAGGAAGGAAGCTTTTATTTTGAAATGTCATTAAAGCTTAAATATAAAGTTCTCATTGTAAATTAGAGGTTATTTTCATTAAGAAATATTTTCTACATGTTATTTTAATGTTCAGAAAGGAGCTTTTGAAAGTTTAAACTGCCTGGAGGGTTGAGAGAAGCGCTGCATATAAACCAGAACAATTAGAAACTATGAAGACATTTGGGAAATGTCACCTGTAATGGGCGTTGCAGTATTTCTTGGCGTAGTCTGTCCAGGTTCCAAACCTTCTGGGATAGAGGGCATCAATCTGCATGAAAAGCTGTGAAAAACAGAGGCAGTGAATTCAGAGAACAACTTCAGACCTAATCTCATGTGAGCTTTAACGGAGAGAAACCAGGATCTGCTAAAAGCATTCACGTTTTTACAGCAATATCACTTTTATATTAGCATTTTAAACCATTTCCAGCTTTAAATATTTAACAAATTAAGACAGCTAACTAATTAAATGATTTACCTTCATTTATAAGGCTGAGCTTAGCTGTTCTCTTAGTAAGTTTGAATAAATGAGCAAAAAGAACCAAAAGTAGTTCAGTAGCTAACAGCTAACGAATAATTAGCTACCTTCAAGTGTGTTAATTAGCTTATAAATGTTATTTAGTCATTTTAATGTTATTATATAATAGTTAAGTTCAACACAAACTAATTTTCTAAAGCAGGTGTTTTATTTACTTTATGCTACTTAGCTAGTACAACTACAACATAGACCACGCACTAGCTAAAACGAGTTAGCTCTGTTAGCAGACCCTAAATACAGTGCTGTAAAAAGTACTTGTCCCTTATGAATTTCTTATGTTTTTGCTTTTTTGTCAATAAATGTTTCAGATCAGCAAATAAAAATCTGAGTAAATATAAGAATCAGTTTTCAAATGATGATTTTATTTATTAAAGGAACAAAGTTATTCAAACTGACCTAAATCTGTTTGAAAAAGTAACGGACTCCTACATTTAGTAACTAGTAGTTCTAACACTCCTGGCAGCAACAGCTACAATCCAGTGTTTGTGATAACGATTTTTTTTAAATTAACGTTTATTTTACCAGGAATAGTCCCATCGAGATTCAGAATCTCTTTGTCAAGGCATGTTGTGATCTATTCCCACGTCTCTGTGGAGGAATGTTGTCCCACTCTTCTTGTTTCAATTCAGCCACATTAGAGGGGTTTTCCAACATGAACGACAGAATTCATGGTTCCATCAGTTCCAGCCAGTCGTTCAGATCATGAATAAGCAAAGCAGCTCCGGACCATCACACTACCACCACCATGTCTGACTGTTAGGATGATGTTTTGATGAAATATAGAGTTAGTTTGACTCTAGATCAGGGGTACTCAAAAATAAACCTTAAAGGACCACAGCAACATCCACGAATTAGACCGGGGTGGGATGGAGTGGTGTGGTCAGTGTAGGACTGCTCTGGGTTGGCGGTCCAACAGTGAAAGTGATACTGAACGACTCACGATGGCATCGTAGATTTTAAGGATGCTCGATATTGGCTTTTTTACCGATACCCGATATTGTGTAACTCTTAATTTCCGATACCGATATAAACCGATACCGATATAAGCGGGTAGCCCTCATAAAAAAAGACAAACACAGTATTTAACGCAAGGTGTGCCAAATAAATAAAAATATCTCTAAAACTATACATCAGAATTTGTTATATTTTGATATTTTGGGAGAGAGGAGAAGTAGCCGAACACTTTGATGTATAATATGTGCATGGTATGTAAAGTCATGTGGGTCATCATTACAAAAACCGATACCGATATTTACCGATATTGCTAATATCGGCCGATATTATCGAAAACCGATACCCATCCCTAGTAGATTTAGTAGAAGAAGTACAGCTCTGGGGACATGGTATAGATCTCAGGCCGGATTAAGTAGCCCTGTTGTAGATTGAATGGGACGCACACCTTCTAGAAAGTTCCACCGTTGTCTAGTCCGTCCACAGGTTCTAGTGAAGTGTTGTCCTATCTCTACAGGTCTGGAGGTAATAAAACCTGGCTGTGATAGTCATGATTCACCAACAGGATAATTACTTTTCCACATAGAACCAGGTTGGTTTGGACACTTTGTTCCCATAATAAAAATTACAACCCAAACTTTGTGAGCCATTGCTAGGAGAAGCTAAAGAGCAGCTAGCTTTACGTTTACCTCCTTGATAATATAGCAAAACATTGTAAAAGCTTGGTATCGTATTAGAATTTGTAGAAGTTTGCTCGTCAAAGCAGTAGTCGTTCTATCTGAGATACGTAGCAGTGATCCACTGTACTTTGTGATGTCGTAGTGATCCGATTCGTTCATGACCGCCACCTGAAACATCTGAAAGTGACCTTTTCTGGCTCACGTTAAGTCACCAAGTAAAGCATTTCTGTAGTTTAGTCAAGGTCCTGTTGTCCTTCGCCTAGTTTACAGTCCCGTGTTGTGTAACCGAGGGGTAATTTGTGTCAACACAAACTAAGTGGGTCAAACCACAGCATGGTGCAGCTCAGATTGTGGGTTTAATTTGAGAATCAGGTAACACTAAGACAATCAGAGAGCTGTGTTTTTTGGGTGGTTTTCCAGAGCTAACGAGTGCATTTCTACCACAGGTTGTGACTCTGAAACAGCTCCTGCCACAGCCAGAACTCGACATCTTGCCAATTTTCGGCATTTGCCGCCATTTCTGCAATAATGACGGGTAATCTTCCGGGAAGGTGAGCTGAATAAGCAGCGCTGTTCTATATTCAGCACCTGCTCAACAGCAGCTTTGCATTTTCTCCCCACACAAAGTTGATATAATAGGGTGGGAGGAATGAGGGCACATCATGGATGGCGCGGCGTGCCCTGAGCGCCGCGGTGAGTAATGATGGCAGCCAGGAGACTGGCACAGGGCTGCCGATGAGAAAATGGTGGATTCGGTTTCAGATTCCAGAGAGAGAGATGAGAACTAAAAAAAAAAAAAGAAAAGAAAGACGTGAACCTCGCCACCGCAGGCGGGCACTGGCACAGACAGCACGGCGATCGTCACACGCCCATGTGCCAAGTCTCTGAGTCCCGATGACACACCTTCTGGAGATTTCTAACAAGAACGAACTTCATTCTGGAATTAATTAGCTGTCAGCTAATTATCATGATCCCAGCAATAATGAAGTTTTTATCATTCCTGGTGACAGAGCAGATAAACAGATAGACACATCAAAATAATAAATCTATAATCTGTGATGATTTCAGGTCAGGAGGTTGATTATCAGCTCATTATGACCCACCTTAAATTACACATATTCACTTTGTAGTGGAATAAATGACAAAAAAAAAAAACAGCACAAGAGCACTGATTGAGACATTATTCTGCTTGTTTTACGATCGTGAGCCCAGGAACAAAATATTCTTTTATAAAGTGCTCCACTCTAACCTACGAGTTGTTATTTTTTACATCCTAGAAACAATCCAGGATGATTTTAGAGTCTATAAATAATCCCTGAGGCTGAATCTGATGAACGGTCTAAGAGCTCTAACTCTTTAACAGGATTAGTACGTTCCTCAAAAAACTTCCATCAACACCTACATACATTCTCTATCCTCTGATGGAAGATCTATGTTGTACAAATGGTAAGCGCCAATTTTATTATTAGTTAAAGTGCCAGAGCATGAACACTGATGCACTCTTTCTGCTATTTGTCCATTTCTGTTGTAACTTTTGGTTTGTATCGCCTCTCGTAACTTTGATAAAAAGCCATTATGAAAAGCTCCTAATTTTTCCTCAATCAGGAAGTGTACTACGACTTTATGTAGCAGTCTTTTGTATGTTGGAGATGAAATTTGCTAAAAAAAATTAAAAAAATTAAAAACTGGGATCTGAGTAATAATTTACAATAGAAACTTCACTAAAAGTTTAAACGAGTCACAGAAAGTTGAACTTTCCACAACTGACCTGGTATTTTAAAGGTGTGGTTTACACTTTTATTGAATACATTTGCAGTGTTCTCTAGTGTCTATCAATGTCTTACGAGTCATTTTTATACAGAAATAAGCTATGATGCTTCTATTCTCTGATGCAGAAGTTTGCTGATTTGTAGGTCTGCTTGACACAGCAGGTTTCCTCATTATTAATAAAGAGATGCACACCCCTCGCTTCTGATTGGTCTTACGTTTTTTTTTTCCTGAATCTGAGGGCGAAGGAGAAATATTAGAGGAAGCACTTCCTCAGTGTTTGTCAATGAATATGTCAGAATGGTAATACCTACATGTGAACTGACATTTTCTCCTAAAAGCGCAGAACATTCTGCTGTCACACCTAAACCGAGGTGAAAGCGGACTGTGGCTGTGTTCGAATTCAGGGGTAGGACGCTTATGAGGACGCATTTCGAGGCCGATGACGTCACAGCGCCGCGACGAGTGCTGTCCGAATTCGAAGGATACTCATCCATGCGTCCTCAAACGCGTCCTCGCTCCACCCCAATTGCGAGGATGGGTCTGGTGTATCCTCGCTGGCCAAGGCTATCCCAGGATGCTTTGCGTGCCGACCGTTGGATTCTGCTTTTTTTTTCTTCTCAACTTTATTGAATTTACAACACAAGTGCCGTTGGATTCTACTGGTTCAATTTTGCAGCAGTAGCAGAAAAAACTAGAGAGCAGTTCAGTTTTAAATGTCAGGTTCTCAAAAGATGATAAAAAGCTTGTGTTTAGGAATGTTTTGCTTATCTTTATATGAAGTTTAATAATAAAAATCTCCACAAAAGAGGTTGAATGTTTTTTTTTTCATGTAATTTAAGACAAGAAATCAATGTAAGCTAGCTTGAATGTTTTAAATGTAAGTTTAGGAAATAAGTCACCATAAAAGAGCATAAAGTTTTTCTTTAGATCCATTTTATTAGCTTTAGCCTGTCTGTCGGCGCTGTCACGGTTGCCAAGCAACTGGACTGAGGGGCGGGGATAAGTATGAGGCTAGACCGTCTGAATTCAGAGCCGCTTATTTCCTGTCTTAGTGGTCGAGCAAGGACCCAACCTAGGTAGACCAGCAAGTCCACGTCCTCAGAAGCATCCTACCCCTGAATTCGGACACAGCCTGTAGGACGTGGGAGTTGCGATGTTAACATTAGCATGTGTGGCTAACCACAAAGACCTCAGAATAACTTCTAATATCGCAGCACAAATATGTTACAAACTTTCCCAACAGCTGTTCCTAAAGGCTTTCTCTATGGAAGATAATCAGTCTCACCAGAATTTGAATTTTTATATGACATTGAATTTTAAACACCAAAATTTTATGCAGTGAATTTAAAACATCAAATTTTTATGCTGTGAAATAAAATTCAAACATTACTTTTGCCAGTAAAATTTTCAGTGTATCATTTTTCAGTATTAAAATAAATTCAAAGTGTTATTTTTCAGTGTTAAAAAAATTTCAATTTAATATTTTTCAGTGTTAAATATTCAAAGTCAAAATGCAATGTGTTAAAAATTCAATTTAAAAAATTCAATGTGCTTATTTGTGATTGGTTTATTTCGGATCCCTAAATTCTTACCGATGAGCTATAAACACGGTGTCACATGACTACAGGAGCAGGATTTGATTGGCTGAATGACGCTCGACTTCATCCGAAGTCGATTGCTTATCCTTGCTCCAGGCACTTATACTGAATTACAGCAAACACTGAATTTAGGGATCCAAAATAAACCAATCACAAATAAGCACATTGAATTTTTTAAATCAAATTTTTAACACATCACATTTTGACTTTGAATATTTAACACTGAAAAATATTACACTGAAATTTTTTTAACCCTGAAAAATAATACTTTGAATTTATTTTAACACTGAAAAATAATACATTGAAATTTTTTTAACACTGAAAAATAATACACTGAAAATTTTACTGGCAAAAGTAATGTTTGAATTTTATTTCACAGCATAAAAAATTGATGTTTTAAATTCACTGCATAAAATTTTGGTGTTTAAAATTCAATGTCATATAAAAATTCAAATTCTGGTGAGACGGATTATCTTCCATATTTCTCCTCCTTGGTGCAAAAAAAAAAAAAACACATTTCTATAGAAAAATGTATAAATCCACACAAGCCCGGCCTGGGACTCGAACCCAGGTCTCCCACGTGACAGGCGGTGTCTTAAACCACTACGCGACGGCTCAGTTGTTTTGATTGTATTCTGTTTCTATACATGAACATTATGTGTCATATAACGTGAGTCAAGACTGCAAAAAATCCGCATTGTTTAAGAATTTGTGGGTCATTTCACTTTAAGAATATTCTTGAATGTAAATTTAAAATTTTTATTTATTTTTTTTCTGACCAATGAGGCTCTCAGACCACATTATCTGGGCCTGCCAGTGGGGCGGGGCGAGCCAAGAAGGGACCATGAATGTAAATTCACATTGTGACGTAGATCTGTGAGGTTAGCATTTCAGCCTAAAAATACTTTGAGAAGCTAAAGCTGGAGATCCATGTAGAAAACGGTTTTTATGTTCAGCCTGCATGAAAAGCTCAGGGTGACCAATATTAATCAGGAAAAAAAAGGGTTTTCAGTAAACCACACCTTTAATATCTTTGATGTTTTTTATACAATAAAAGTTTATGAAATCTGGAGATTTTAGTGATATATTCGCCTTATTGTGATGATGTCATACACTCTAATAGTTCAGTCTAAACGTTGCAAGATATTTGCAAAAAAATTCGTCATTCTCCCAATTTTTTACTACTAATAATTACACATCAAGACATAAATATTTTGTCTTATTTTACTGGATGCGTCTCTCACTGCTGTAAGAACTGTGTGTTTTTCCTAACGCTAACAGAGTGCATAAAGTAAACAAATTCACACAAAACTCCTCAATATCAAAGCTCTTCTCTTCAAAATGAGAACTGAAGGGTCTTTTTAACTTGTCGTATTTCTTACATGAAACAACATAGACAGATCAAATTTTAAATGGTTGATCACCAGATTCTTCTAATGTTTACAAATAAAGATTTTTTTTAGAAAACAACTTGTAGTTTTTGGACAGTAACTGTTTGTGTCTCAAATTCTATTTGCTCTTTGTGTCTTTGGCCTGTCTCTCAATGATGAGTGGTTACCAAAATGATCCTATGCTACTGATGGTTACCATGGTGACCCTAATGAGCCACTGACAGCAGCTTCAACATTTCTTGGTTCTATTTACGCTTCTTATACAGTTTATACATCAAAATGTAAACATTTTATTAGACTAAGACAAATCGCAAAAAGCCATCATATGACAGGAACTGAATTACTACATAATACACTGGCATACTTCAAAACTTCTTCAGATTTTGAGTAATAAATTTATTGTTACATAATAAAATACTTTAAAACTATATATTGTCATGAGCTTTCTCAGATCCTGTTCAGCTGATTAATATTATAAAGTTCTAGATGTAGAAAACTAATCCTAGAACAAAAACAGTTTGAGCAACAAAAACTTGAATTAAACACAGACTGAGTACCAACAGCACATCGTTTAGGTGACGCTGGTTGTTATGGTTACCGTACCATCTCTTCACGCTGGATCTGCAAAAAAAGATTTTCAATTCACAAAGTCGCCTTCAATTTCCAGCACCACCTATGATGGAATATGGCCGTAACCCACAATGCACCTGCAATCTAACATATATAACAATGGTATAATAAATCATTATGGAGACGTGGGGGGGATCAGCAGCTCCCCAAACACAGTTGTCCTGTGAATAGCCCTTTCTTATTGTTTCTAAATTCAATAGTTCCCCCCCACACACCCCCCTCTTGTGCTTCTTTTATTACTTGTCTCATTTATTGCCGAGCCGTGTCTCTTCATATCGGCCTTTGTAAATGAAGTTTTTGCAACAAAAGGTTATTGAAATAAGACCACGGGATCCAGAAGGATGAGTGACGCTGCAGAGAGTTAATTGGCTTTTTGAACGTTGGATCTGAGTATGACCCGGCTCTGGAGCAAGTTACCATGGCGATATACCTGCATGGGAACACCTCAGTGAGGAAAAAGGCCTACTAATCTCTTTTCACTAGGTAGGACTCTGGTTTTAAACATTATACTTTTCACATCCTACTGCGTTGGTGTTGTTTTCCCCTCCTCTTCAGCTCTGTGTTTAATCTTTCATTAAATATGTAAAGCAGGGTTTTAAGGAATTTGGAATCTGCAAGGTCCATTTAATCTTTAGGGAAAACAAAACAACCTGCTTCATTTACTCTTTCCCCACAAGGCGTCATTAACTTTTCATTTCATCGAATCTGATTACCTCTTCAGGTCTGCCCAGAGCCGGGGTGCCAGTGAGCAGGACGGCCCGCTTTGCGCTCTGAATCAGCGGGACGAGAATCTTGGTCCGCGCCGCGTTCCTGGACTTTAGGTAATGTGACTCGTCCACCACCACCACGCTGAATCGTTGCCTGGTCAGAGCCTCCACTAGGGGGCGTGCGTCTGTGGTGAGAAGGCCATAACCCAGAACAGTTACCTTGCTGCTGCTGATCCCCCTGTTGAAGAAAAACAAAACAAAATCAATCAAAATAGGCACAAAAATGTTTTAATTATGAAACAGAAATAACTCATTCAGTAATGTAGGATTAACTCTTAAATTAGTTTTACTTACCTATACTAGAACAAATACATTTTAGCTAGACTAGCTTACATTAGTTTGGCCAAAACTCATTTAAGACAGTCAAGATAAAAATTATTTAAGACAGTCGAGATAAAAAAATTTTAAGGCAGTAGTGCTAAAAATAATTAAAGACATCAAGATATAAACTAATTTAAGACAGTCAAGATAAACTAATTTAAGACAGTCAAGATCAAAAATGATTTAAGACAGTCAAGATCAAAATTATTTAAGACAGTCAAGATCAAAATTATTTAAGACAGTCAAGATCAAATTTATTTAAGACAGTCAAGATCAAATTTATTTAAGACAGTCAAGATCAAATTTATTTAAGACAGTCAAGATCAAAAAAATTTAAGACAGTCACGCTAAAAATATTCAAGACAGTCAAGAGAAAAATGATTTAAGACAGTCAAAATCAAATTTATTTAAGACGGTCAAGCTAAACATAATTTAAGACAGTCAAGATCAAATTTATTTAAGACAGTCAAGATCAAAATTATTTAAGATGGTCAAGCTCAAACTAATTTAAGACAGTCACGCTAAAAATATTCAAGACAGTCAAGAGAAAAAATTATTTAAGACAGTCAAGATCAAATTTATTTAAGACAGTCAAAATCAAAATTATTTAAGACGGTCAAGCTAAAACTAATTTAAGACAGTCAAGATCAAATTTATTTAAGACAGTCAAGATCAAAATTATTTAAAATGGTCAAGCTAAAACTAATTTAAGACAGTCAAGATCTAAATATTTAAGACAGTCAAGATAAACTAATTTAAGACAGTCAAGATCAAAATATTTAAGACAGTCAAGATAAACTAATTTAAGACAGTCAAGCTAAAATATTTTTAAGACAGTTCAGCCAAAACTAAAGACAATCCAGCTAAAAATTATTTAAGATGTCAAGATAAAAAATATTTAAGAGAGTCAAGATAAAAACGATTTAAGACAGTCAAGATAAACTAATAACTAATAAATGTGGCCTCCGTTAACCCCTGCCTTTAAATTGGCTTAATGTTTTTTATTAAATCAAATTTATTAAAATATTTTTTGATTTTTTTTCCAATGCTAAAGAAGAGCATCACATGTTAGTTCCTTTGAAAATTGTAATAAGCCTTGATGAGTTTTCAACAGTCTATTTGTTTCTGAAGGTATTAATGATAATTAGCATGTCTAGCATTCATTTATCTTGAGTTTTTCTATAATTTATTGACAATTAGAAGACTGTGACTTTAAAAGTATTCACCTTTAACACTAAGAAACGAGTGTTACAGCTAAAAGTAGACTGAACATCTGTTATGCTGCTGTGTTTATTGGTTTGGCAGCTGACGCCCCCGAGGTAAAGCAAAGCAAACTGATAAAAAATATCTGTAACTGAGGTGTTAAAACAGACACGCTGCTTGGCACAATCCTTTCTTATACCTCCTCAAAAATCCTTTTCTGGGATGTTTCAAATGTTCTATATTTTTCAGCTCATAATGCAAACACGCAGATAAACAAACAAACAGACTTCCAGTGGCTGGAAACTCAATGAGCATCTGAGAGGAATCAGAGACGTTCCCAGCATCTGTCGCTGCTTTCATTCGTCGCCTTCGCCACAGCGAGCAGAAACGCTGGAATAAAGAACCACTGATGTTCTACAAAAGCACAAGCGACTCAAAACAGAGAGGAGAGGAGGTGCTGCTGCTTTTTTCTCCTCTCTCTTGACTCCGCGCTCAGTCATTAACACATCCAGTTCAAGGACACGTTTTCCCCAGAAGGCGTTCACAACCTCTTTGCACCTCATCTGTGATGTGGGGTGGGGCGAGCCCCGCCACCTCCTCCTCCTCCTCCTCTTCATGGATAGAAAGTTTGGATCATTCAAACTAAAAAAAGAAAACATTAGGGTACAAGGGGAAAGTTGAGATGATAGAAAATGCTGTTTTTTATGCTTACGCGCAACATTAGTCCACCATGCAGAAGTGCAGAGCAGACCTGAATAAACAGCAGGGGAAATGAGGCGCACCGCACCCCCCCCCCCCCCCCCCCCCCCCCCCCCCCCCCCCCCCCCCCCCCCCACCCCCCCACCCCCTCCGAAAACTTCCAGCTCTTGTTCAATAATGCAGACGTCGCCTTGACATGATTTGTCTGTCAGCGCTGTCAAGCATCGGCCCCTGCCGGCTCCTGACATGGAGGGACACTCTGAGATTAATTTATCGGCCCCGCCTCCGCTGTCCGTCACGCCGCCGTGGTCTCACGCCCCGTGCTCTCGGGTTTTATTATTACGTCTCTTTAGGGTAAATTATTACCACCAACACAAGTAGGAGACTCTGCGGATTGTTATGAGGACGACTTCCCCTTCAGCTCCAACAGCAGCTGCAACCTCTCTGTTTCATAACCGTTCTTATTGCACTGATCTCAGGAACACATGAGGAGCTCGTCTTCAGCAGAACGCTGCTCTTTGCTGCTACGCTGACAAATATTTGGCCTCAAGCTCACGACAAATATCATTTAGCTTCTTAAATGTTGACTTTTGTAATAATAAATGAATTTAGTTATAGAGAACAAAAAAAAAAAGCACCAATCTCAGTTTTTAGGCCAATTCTGACGTTTGATTTTTCCACAGCTCTAACCTGCTGATTTACATTTTCTCCTGAGAACTATAATTAGCAGCAAAAAATGTTTTTGTTTCTCATTTTTAGTTTAATTGAAAGTTTAACCATCTTCATAATTAAAATATTCATTTTTTTATGCAAAATGTTGCCAATTTGCAGTTTTCCTGCCTTTTAAAGGGAAACTCCACCAAAAAAATGATTTTTTTATTTTTGTCTATTGCCATATTCTTTATAGTTAGATAAGTGGGCAAAAACAATTTGTAACCAGCCCAGATCCAGCAGTACTCCTTTAGCTTTAGCTTAGCAGAAAACAATGTAAGTGAATGGTAACAACTAGCATTGTGAGAAAAAAAGTCCTAAAAACTCACTGTGGACTGAAGGAAGTTGTTGGGAATGTAAAAGAGCAGAAACGGCCTTTGATTATTATTTTAGCAGTCAGAGTATACACACCAGTGTTAATTTTGGCATGAAATTTTAATTTAGTTTTAGTCTTAGTCTTTTGACTAAAATTCTTTTTCATTTTAGTCTAGTTTTAGTCGTCCAATTCATTTTAATTTTAGTCTAATTTTAGTCGACTAAAATTCTGAACTATTTTAGTCGACTAAAATAGTTCCGAATTTTAGTCGACTAAATATAAAATAGGCATATTTCACTAATATTAATATATTTTCCTCTGGTGCAATTATTTTACATTTCTTTAAATTAATTGGGGTAACACTTTACTTTTATTAACATTAATGCATTATTAAGTATTAATAAACAAATGGGCTCTTTATCAATGTTCCCAATATTTTTAATGACCCCAATTATAAGACACACCCCTTTCCAAGACTAATCTTCAGAAAAAAAAACTAAATTCACTTTTAAAATAAACTTTTTTTTTAAATTTGATTAAGTAGTTTAAATATTATCTTATTTAGAGACCTTTAATATTTTTTTTATTAATTCAATCACAAAGATCTGTAATTCATATTCTATTGTGTGTTGAGTTCTGTCAGGAAAGACACTAGTGGTCCTGAGCAAAAACTGAGCAAAATAAATACCATAATAATGCAAACTGTCAGAACTTTGCTCATGACATGTCGGATCAAAAGTCTGCAGGCTTTAACTCACAGAGTCTGATCAGCTGTTCTCACGCTGCGGTCCGTCTCCTCCCACAGAACGTGATCGCCACAACGCTCCGTCTTTGCTCATTTCACTCCATATTTCCTGTCTCCCTGACAGCTGTTTGATCCTCTGCTGCATTCATCACTATTATCTTAAATTAGCGTCGTAACTCTGCCTCTGTTCTGTTCATTTGACCCACTTTTAATAAAGTCTGTTCCTGTCGGTGTCTGTTTTGCTGTTTACAAACTCCGGCGCGTCCCGACAAGGCGGACTCTGATTGGTTCCTTTCTCATCTACTTCCGCCTGTTAGTTTGCTGATTGGTTCCCTTCTCTAGTCCCGCCTGCTCCGATTGCTGATTGGTTCTTTGTTATGTTTGTCAAATTCTTCCCGTTTTCTGATTGGATTTCGTCACTGTCAATTCTCGTCTTTCGTTCCTGACGAAATTGTCCGCCGATTTAGTCTTCGTCGTTATCTTTTTCCCTTTTATATTTTTGAATTTCGTTTAGTTTTCGTTCGGTAAAATATATTCGTGACGAAATAAATAAGGAAAATATTTCGTCTACGAAATTAACAGTGATACACACGCACTTATGATCACTGGTTACAAAAGATTTTAACTAACAAGTTACTAGTAAAACAAAAACATATTAAGAACAGTAGGACAAACAGTTAGCCAAGTTAGCATTAGCTTTAGGTTAGCTAGCAGAGGACTTGGTGTGATCCGTGTTTTTTTTCAAGACGTTCTTTCATCACGTTATGCAGATGATGAAACAATCTTTAAAATACTTTTATAGAATTTAAAATAAAGTCAACTTATTGTACTTGTAACAGCACGGTCACCAAACATGTTTTAACGGTAGCTTCATTGTAGCACAGTAAAGCTAACAGTTCAATCGCAGTAACCATTAATGCCATTTCATTCTGACTCACACAACAATTATACACCAGCTAACTGTTTATTGTGGGTATTAATTAATGTGCTAGCTACTAGCATGACCTGTGACCACACTCACAGACGTTTCCAGTCAGTAAACACATCATCAAACAGTTTGATCTGCTAACACCATCAGTAAGCAGCTAATTCATGCTAGCAATAGCACGGTACGATGAGGTATCTGTGATGTGGCTTTTAGAGGAGATCTACTGTAATTCTTTATCTTTATTTGAACCAATACCATAACCCCTACGACTATTATTTACATTATTTGAACTTTCTTTGAAGTGGCTACATTTTGAACCACTATAAATCAGACTTTAATTCATCCATGAACTCTCTTGATGGCTGCAGCTCTAACTTATTTTAATTTGTAGACAAGCAGGACACCATCTGTCCATCACTAATTTGGGCCACTCAGCCACTGCTGCTCTTAATATTTCTGAATAAAAACAGTCACCTGATTTTAATGAGCGTATTTACCCGTGGAGAAGTTGCTGTTTGCAGGTATATGTTAATTTGAGGATGCAGAGCCCTGAGATTCATCGGGATGCGCGCTTAGAAGCATCAAATCATTAATCATTGGCACCACTAATATTCATTAGGTAACACAACTAAGTAAATTAGAGCTGCTGCTGAATGTATAATGTGTTTGAGAAAGCAGAGGCTGCAGCAGCTTCTCAACCCACCTCCACCTCGCTCAGGCGGTTTGAGGACATGAATGAGGAGGGTGCGTTGACCTACATGGTGTGGCTCTTGTTCTCCACCAGATTAACGTCTCCGGGCTGCAGCTCGGGGATCCACCGCTCCAGCTCCTCGATCCAGGGGTACTTGAGGGAGGAGGGCACCACCACCAGGAGGGGCCACTCCTGCCGGTACGCGTACGCCACAGCGATGGCCTGCACCGTCTTCCCCAGACCCATCTGGAGACACGGAGGGTCAACACATGGCAAAGTGCGAAAGAAAAACAAGTCAATCGCGCGGCGAGTCCGCGGCAAATTGCAGATGACGGCCGAGCTCATGCGAGGCCCGAGAGTAATAAGGTCTGCGAACGATTCCGGTGTCAAAACTCATTAGGCACAGGGGAGCGCAGCGCCAGGATGACAAATTAATTTAGAAGGCAAGCAGCAAACTATCAGGTTCACTTGGTTTTTGTGAAAATAGATTTTGTGACTTGAGTGTGCAGGTTGCTTACCTCATCGGCGATCATGCACCTGTAAAACAGAGACAAGAGCTTCATTAGAGAGTCAGAGGCTTTAGAGCTCAAAAACCTAAAAACCTGATTCAGTTAAACGGCTCAACTTAACAAGAGGAACCCTAAAAGTACAGTAACAAGTACAAGTACAGAACCACACCCGCTGGGGATGTCACTCAAGACAAGTGCATTCACTAGAAACAGGAAGTAGTCCTCTGATTGAAGCAATAGTCATGGCTGGTTAGATCAGGAGAGACACTGCTGTAGATCAAATTAGCTGCTAATTTTAGGTTTTTAAATCACTAAATTACCTCTACAGTCTAGGTCAGGGGTACTCGATTACAAACCTAAAAGGGCCAAATAATGATCCATGGAGGAGTCCGTGGGCCGGGTGTCACTGATCTGCAGCAGTGTCTCTCCTGACCTGACAAGCCATGAATATTGCTCCTGTCAGAGGAATACTTCCTGTTTCTAGTGACTCCGACCATTTTTAGTGATGTCACCAGCGGGTGTGGTCCTTAAATGTAGATGAATAACTGATAGACGACGCTTCAAAATGACGCAAACATCCTTTTTTTAAAATTTCTTTTTCATTTGAGGCAATATGAGTTATAATACAATGTAAGGTAATAATGAAAATAGGGCCAATACCGATATCTGTATCGGGCCGATACATATACTCGTACTTTTTAAAGTTAACCAAAAATAGAACCTGTCTTCTAATTCATTGCATTTCTTTTGTGCGGTAGAAGTATCGGTATCGGTGCTCAGATTCAAGTATCGGTATCGGTTTGAAAAAAGTGGTATCAGTGCATCCCTAAATAAAAATACTAATAAAATTTAGATATTAACTGAAGATAATAATGTTTAACTTCTTTATTTAAACGTTTTCATTGGTTAAAGAGTATTTTAGTTAAGTTCTGGTTATAAAATGTGCTCTACCACGTGGTTAAAGGCTCATCGCTCCTCTTTCCTAGTAGAGCGACGAGGCTAAAACTAAAGTAACTAAAGTAACTAAAGCCTAGAGCGTCCAACTCCTCCCAGCTCTAAACTGGGAGGAACAATGAAAGTGTCTCCAGCCCCAGTAGAGGACCTGCTACCAGTCCAGTCTGCCGCCGTGTCCAGTGGGCCGGAGCCCGTTGTCGTGACCTTGCTTATTCATAAAAGCTTTCCAACACGGTGTCAGAGCAAACAGAGCAACAGAGCAGCGCTGAATACCTCAGACACTCTCTCATTATTCTTCCTCCTCCTCCCATCTCCGCCCCATTTCTCTCTTTCAGCGGAGGAACATGATTAATGTGCACCTTGCCACTGGTGGTTTTTCTAATTGCCAGCACACCGGCCCAGTCAGCGCAATGCACTAACACACACACTGGGCCTGTGTGTGTGTGTGGGGAAAGTGCACACAAAAGACATGCAAAAGTGGAAACGCATGCCAGCATTAACAAAAGGAGGTGCATGAATAAACGCAGCTATAACTACACACACATGTGTGTGTGTGATCACGTGTGTGTGTGTGTGTGCTGGGGCAGGTGCTTGCCATTTCTCAACACATTAATCATCCTCCTTTAAATAACCTGAGTGTCGTCTTGACGGTTTGAGACTGCGAGCGCCGGGGTGCTGTTGCCTGACGACGACACGCTCCCCGTCGCAGCATCTTTCTAATGTTATCTCCAAAACCCACGAGCCCCAGAGTGTCAGGAAGTGGGCTCCGGCGCTGGCTGCGATGGGTTGATGGCTGCGACCTCCGCGCGGTGATGTGTGGAGCGGACCCGGCGCCTAACCCCAATCTACCAGCCCAGCTAGAGGCTCTCCGCCGAGGATCAGGGCTCGGTGTGGGATGTCGGACATCACACGCGTTTATGGGTTCAGAGTGCAGTTTGACTCTATAGACTGAATTTACTCAAAAAATATATCAATAAATAACCTCGCGTGGGAAAGGTTTAGAGTGTAAACTGAGAGAATTCTTTTAAAAATACTAAAAGTGGAAAAAAAATTTCCTTTTAAGCCTAAAAAATATATATAAAAATGTCATGGTTTTCTAACTTTTTCCAACTTTTCTCAACAGATTTATTCCCCTTGTGTATTTTTTAATAAACTTTTAACTCACCTTGACATTTACATTTTCATATTAGCTTTTCTAGCATAGTCAAACAGAAGAAACACTATCAGACATGGTAATAATCTCTCAAAGATATTAAAACAACAGCGACCTGTTAAATATGCAGCTAGCTCCACGGCTAAAGGTGGTAAATTCACACGATGGAAAAGAGTAAAAGAATGTAATGTAACCTGTAGATGTGACCATAAACAGTAATTAACTTTGTTTAAATGTCACTGAGCATATAATCATTTACCTTGTTTCATTAAATTAATAGAGTTGTTTTGATCTCCCTCACCGACGTGGCTAACATTAGCTTAAATTTGCAAATTTTCTATGGAAAAAGCAACAACAACAAAAAGGTGCAATGTAGATTTTTCTAGGAAATCCTTTTTTTTGTTCTAGTTTTATTAATTAGTAACTTGGCATTAAAACAAAGGTTCACTCATTTCAATCAGCGGAGTTGTTTTGATGATTTAATTTTCCTTAAAGTTGTGGAAAATATTAGCTAAAGTTAGCCGTCATTTCTGTGGAAATAGGCAAAATAATGCAATGTAAATTCTGATGATAATGTAAAACAGGAATATTCCAGTTATGTTTGATTCCAACAACCATCATTAAAGCCATACTCAGTAGCCAGGTAAACAAACGAGGTCTCGCTACGCCAGCCTTCCCCCCGGGATGGGACCGCGTTTTGCGACGATAACAAAGCAGAGTCTAACTTCACTGTTCCCCCAGCTTTTCCTCTTTTCACCTCCAAACGTTTTTAGTTTTCTGCTAGCTGAAAAGGTGTTTTTTGGGGGGAATCTGGTATTTTTATCTTAAAATGGAAGCTCTAACCGACGGCTAATTCGCTAATTCTGTTCGGTCCGAACGATAGGATTGGCTGAAGTTTTTAGAGAACTGCGGGACAACTACTTTATTGATTTCTTTCTGGTTTTTTAAAATCTCCACAATATATTTATGGCTATACTATGTTGGAACGTTGTTAAGAGGCTTTAAAAAAAACGTTAAAAGCTACCTGGCTACTGAGTATGCCTTTAAATAGAGTTGGTTTGATTTTTGTCTCTTGTAATCTTTCTCTTACAAATGTGGCTAACGTTAGCAAACTTAGCACACTGTTTCCTGGAGAAGAACAAAAGAATGCAGTGTAACTTTTAATAGTGATGTTGAAAAATGGAATTCTGGTAAATGTTCACTCATTTCAGATATTAAGATTTTGTATGCTAATCGTATTAATGTGGCTAAAGTTAGCAAACCTTTTTATTGTAAAGAATAATGAAAGCCTATGTAACTTCTATGGGTAAAGCAAAAGAAAACTTTTTTCTTCATTTCTTAACTCGTTTCATTTGAGACGTGTTAAAGTTAGCCTTATTTACTGTATAAATGTGGTTAATATTAACTCCTCCATTGAGAGAGCAAACAAATGCTGTCTAACTTCTAATGGTAATGTAAAAAATGTATTTAATTCAAATCCAAAAATACATTTCATTAAGCATAAAAACTAATGTTCACACAATTCAGTAATTAATGTTTTTTTTTTTTATGTTAGCTTCATTTAATGCTCCTCAAAAATGTGGCTAATTAAGCCAACTTTAAATGAAAAAGTGCAAAAGAACACAATATAACTTCTAATTGTAGAGTAAAAAATGCTTGTGATCTAGTTATAATAAATGTCACTAACCATAAGCACAAATCTTCACTCATCTCATTAAACTTTTTTTTTTCTAAGCCTCAATAAATCTTCCTCACAGATCTGGCTAAGTTAGCTAAAGTTAGCAAACTTTAAATGAAAAAAAAAACTAAGAAATGCAACGTAACATCTAAAGGTAACTCTAGTTATACTAAATGTCATTAAGCATAAACACTAACTTAGCCTCATTAAATTTTCCTCATAAACATGGCTGCTGACGTTGGCTAAAGAGAGTCAACTTTTCTATTAAAAGAGCAAAATAATGCAATGGAATTTATTATATTAAAAACATTTTAATTAAATGAAGTGACATTAAGCATAAAAAGTCATTTTCATCCATTTCATTAAATGAAGTTGTTTTTAGGTCAGCTTCGTGTAATCTTCCTCACTAATGCAGCTAATGTTAGCTAAAGTTAGCCAACATTTCAATGAAAAAGAGCAAATCGACATTGACATAATGTTGACATATTTTTTTGTTGAATAAAAAAATAGTTCCCTCATTCAGTGTGGTGACATTATCTTTTCCTCTTTGATCTTTCTCACTAATGTCGCTACTGTTAGCTAACTTTTTGGCGACATAATTTATAGCCCTTGGTCCGGTTCTTAACCTCATCCTTTTCTCCACCTGTAATATTATCAGCACTGTCTTAGATCATAATAAATAAGATTTGAATGTTTTAGCACAATTAAAAACAAAGTATTTCTACGTACTCAGAAGCAGACATTTGATGTGGTTCACACAATTTACACAATCTACATGTGGCTAAAGGTTAGCTGTTGTTTAATCAAAGATACTTAAAAGGTCATGAAACTACTAACCTGAGAGATTCTACAAGTATTTTCAGTGTTACAGAAATGTTTTTATACTAATGTATTAAAATAAAAGGTTGTACTTTTTTATTTTGAAAAATGAACATTTGTTCACGGAAGTTTAATATTTCATGCTGCAAAGTGCACCGTTGTTTTTTTTTTAGTAATAGTTTTTTTCCTCTAATAAACAGAACAGGCTCAGTAGGCTTCGACGTGTATTTATGGTGTGTAACCTTCACGTTTTGCTTCTCTATGAACCTCTTCCTAATGTCCTGTATGGATACTGTCCAAATACTGCTAAGTTGCCTATTAAAGCGATGGGTAATTTATGGAGAGTGAAATTTTTCATGCTGGTTAACAGAATCCATCTCCTGCTGTCTGCGCAACACAAAAACGATGCTATTATAATAAAAAATTCATTACAAGTTGCATGCCTTATTAGGAAGGAATGAAAATTAGAGGAAGTAAATACTGTAAGGGAGGCACCTTGGAAATATACTGAGGTTTTCATATCATCCATTGAAATGAAATGGTGAGTTTAGTATCCAGTGTTCATACAACACGAATGGAAGGAAGGGTCAGAATGTGTTGACAGCAGTACTCAATCTATCCTAATGAGGTTTCAGCAGCTAGAACGCCCATTTTAAGAATCTATATTCTCCCAGTTAACACTCGTCTATCCATGTTCTGATGCTGCATGACTGGGCTGAGCGACCCGTCTAAGAAGAGATCCCAAGACCAAACTCTTCCTAAAGAACACATTTGGACACACCTATCTCTAAACATACAAAACGTAGGGCTAAGATGTTCAACGGGATTAGACCATAACTTCTCAGGGTCGCTCAGTGTTGTAGTACTCAAGGTTTTTCAAGGTCTTGGGTCTTTGGCGTGCTGGACTTGGGTTTTTTTACTCAAGACCAGTCAAGACTTCAGCTGCAATAACATCCTTTACTGGTGTGAAACTCCTGGCTGCGTTTGAATGCAACCAATAATGTTTTTTTACTTAGAGTACCGTCAGTAGCTGCTGCAGAAATGTCATCTAAGTCATTGGTGATACAACGTGCTCATTTAAAATGGTTTTGAGAGATGGTCTCACATTTGTTTGGTCTTGACACAGTCATCAAGGTCATGGTAATCTGAAAGGGTTACCTGGCCCTTGGTTATCTTGGACTTCTTTGTTTCCTTGAAGATGTTTCGCTTCTCATCCGAAACAAAGCTCCTCTCAGGTGAGAAGTGAAATATCTTCCAAGGAACCAAAGAAGTCCAGTTGCCGTCATTTGAAACCTCTCGTATCGGTCTTGACTTGTTCTCACCACCCTCAAAGTCTTGGTCCTGTCTTGGACTTGGTATGCTCTGGTTTTCGGTCTCAAGTTGGATGGTCTTGGCTCCTCGGTGAGTAAAAAAGCTATTGGCTGTCCTAAGAGTTGCTGTAACATCTGAGTTGTTAGGTACTAGGGATGCACCGATACCACTTTTTTTCAAACCGATACGATACAGATACTTGGATCTGAGTACTTGCCAATACCGAGCACCGATACGATACTTCTACCGCACAAAAAATGCAATGAATTGGAAGACAGGTTCTATTTTTTGATAAACTTTAACAAGTACGAGTATATGGTATCGTATCAGCTCGATACCAGTATCGGTTCCTGGTATTGGTTAACGAATACGAGTACATGGTATCGGTATTGGCCCAATACTGATATTGGTGTCGGTGCATCCCTATTACGTACTAGAGTTTGTTTTCATGGATAGTCTACTTTACTGTCCATGTTCTTGTAATTGTAAAGGCTATTTTAGAATGTTCTGTTGTCACATTTCCAACCTTCCACCTTTATCCGGGCTGCACGAGGACTGGGCTACCTGTGAGTGCTTTGGGATGAAGGAGGGGTCTAGCAGTACCCCACTGCTTATAAAGAAGAATAAGGTGGGTTCACGTTAGAGTCTCAGAACAGAAAAAGCTTCTAGCTGTGTCACTTGTTTGAAAGATGTTGCTAGAGGGGCTTAAATACTCACTAAATAAAGGTTGAATAAGTTAGCAACAGTAATTTTTCTCCAGGAGTTTGTAAGTTTGCATCAGCCTTTCCCTGGTGAGGACACCATCTGCTAAATCTGCTATAATATCAAGTTTTACAACTAAAACAACACATTGTTATGAGAAAATATACAACTCTATACGTTTACAGAGTTATGACTGATTACCAATGGTTTTAGAGGACATCATCACTTTTTTGTACTTACAGGAGGGTAATTAAACCATTAGGAGAATAACAACGGCTGCTTCAGTGTGCAGATAAGTAACGTGTTCAGCTATCGACCCCCTAGTGCCTTATTAGCTCAAACGACTTTACCGGACCACGCAGTGTACCGCCGTTATGATACTGTGGTGTAAATACACAGTATTTATCTTGTTTCATGTCAACAAAGCGCACTTCATTCAAACGGCCGGTTTCAAGCTTCAGTCAACACATTCTGAGTCATTATAGGAAAAGATCACGAGGTCTTAATGGATGTTTCTAGAGAGCGCACTCTGAAGGGTTTTTTCAAAAACACAGATAGAGATGTGTCTTTGTTACGAAAGCGAAGGGTTTATAGATCTAAGCAATAAAATGTCAAACTTCTCTTCAACTTTTTTAAACAACTCAATCAAGCACATCTCAGGGGGTTTTATTGTTGCGCTGCGCCGCGGCGTTCACACATAAACACCCGTTTAACTCCGTAGCGTTGGCTCAGCCTCCTACACAGAGCCCATACAGCAGGATCCACAAGTATTTGAATTGCAGCAACATTTGATGTTTCGGTTCGCTACACTTGATGCTCTGGATGTGGAAAGACACAATGACTGCGAGATTCGAGGGGGGGGAGAAAAAATAAAAAAATAAAGTCCGCCCACGGTTCCTCCTACGCCGGTAGATATCTAACATCAGTATATGATGTGCGGCACATTTCAGGAGTTATTTTATGACAGGCTGCCATTTATTTTCCCTCTGTCAGCCTGTCAGGACTACTGTAGCTCCATTTTAGGGGGTGATATTCTGTATTTTCCTGAGATGTTATACGCCTTCCCAATAATCCGGCAGGTTTACAGCTGCACTGAATTGCGGGCTATTCGGAGTGTGGAAATATTGCTGTCTCTGCCTTTTCTGCTGTAAAATTGAGTGGATCATCAGTTTTAGACTTAACTTTCTATTCTAGGATACGGAGCAACCCAATAAAAAATAAAAGTTTAGGATGCCTCAAAGAAAATGAAGATTTCCGTTATAAAAACTGTCATTTCAGCTGGCAATCAACCTTGATGTGTTTCTGGGCTCCCAAACGGAGGTTTGTGACCTACTTAACTTCCCTTAAGCTCACTGCAGCAAACGTAGCACAGCTGTAAATCTGAGTGTAATCAAGAACAGAACGCCTGTCAAACTTTAGCTGTTAAAGTCAGTCGGCAGTAACTACGAATGGTACCTAAATCTAGATATTTACGTACAATACAGTGTGTGGTACGATGTATGAAGCGTGTCATACATGGCTCATATATTACGTCACGTATCTCAGATTGTATCACAGATTGTAATGGATACCGTATCATGAAAGTAGGACATTAAGTAGAAACATGTCATGGTGATTTCCTCATCTCAAACTATTTATTGAACCAAAAGCCAACAACAGTGGAGGGGACGCCCCAACTAAACATGTCAATGTCTCAATAACTGGTCATGTGACCTTGAGCATCAGTTCTCATGCTGTCCACATATCCACCGATTGTCTGTTGAGTCATGACATCACACTCTTCTTGAAGGGCGGCCCTCAGGTCATTCAGGTTCTGGGGTTCAGAGTTACCAGCCTCTACATGGAGACTCAGCTGATCCATAGGTTTTCTATGGATTCAGGTCTGGAGAAAGTCCAGGTCTCTCCCTCTGAGGTCCCCCAGTCTCCAGCAGTCGATCCCTAACGATGAACCTGGATGATCTGGAGCATTGTGGTCCATGAAGATGAAATCAGGCCTGTATTAGGATCAATGACCTGATTAATGATGTTATCCAGGTAGTATGGACTTGTCTCAGAGACATTCACAAAGTGTAGGACAGTTCTGTATTGACTAGAGACACCTGTCCACACTGTAACACCTCCACCACCAAAGGCTGGTCTGGAGACAACAGTAGCTGATGGATAGCATCTTCTTGATGTCTCCAACATCGTTGGTGAGCAGCACTGAGACCCACTGGTCCCTCATCTAGTGTAAATTCTACCTGGTCCATGTAGACGATGACACCTGTGCCTGGTGGTGCGTTCAGGTACTCTACAGGTCGTCTAGAGTAGACCACACTGATGTAAACTGCTTCCAATGGTCTGACAGGGCACTTCGGTGCTTCTCGCCTCCCTTAAATGTGTCTGGAGTTGTGTAGCATTCGCCATCAGGTCACTGTTCACAATGAAGCGGTCATCAGGGTGGGATGTGGACACAGGACGTCCACCTCTATGTCTTTCTGTGTCTCTTCCGGTCTCTGCATCTCTGTAGCAACCTGTTGATGACACCCTGTGACCTCTAAGCTCAGTGGACACTTCCATCCTGTTTGAAATGTCTCCATGGTGACGTTCTGTTGATCAGTTGTTAGGTGTGGTCTTGGTCTCATGATGTCAGAATGTAAACATCATGATGAGGAGGACTGTTTAGATACCAGTTCTAATGGATCCAGGTCATTTATTGGTGGATCAAACAGCTGCTGGGAATTTATCCAATCAGCTCCTTGTTAGAGAACAGCAGGTTGTGCAAAAAGTACTGAAACATTACAACACGTCTCAAATGGCCTCGACTCGCCTTCCTCTGCTTATCCAGGTCCGGGTCGCGGAGGCAGCATCCCAAGTAGGGCATCCCAGGTCATCCTCTTCCTGATCAAGTCCACCAGCTCCTCAGCTGGGGCGCCCAGGCGTTCCCTGGCCAGCCTGGAGGTGTATTTCCTCCAGCTTGTCCTGGGTCGACCCGGGCCTCCTGCTGGCAGGACATGCCTAAAACACCTCCCGAGGGAGGCATCCAGGAGGCATCCTGACCAGATGCCTGAACCACCTCAACTGGCTCCTTTTGATGTCATAAGTTTAAATGCAATGCAAAACTGCGAAAGTTTAAAAGCATGCAATAAATCATTCTCATTTGCCACCAATCTAGAGCAGTGTCTCTCCTGATCCGACTAGCCATGAGTATGGCTCCAGTCAGAGGACAGCTTCCTGTTTCTAGGGACTCCACCCACTTTGAGTGATGTCACCGGTGGGTGTAGTCCTCCTCACTGATAGAACACTTTAAAATGACCAAACCTCTAACTTCTAGCTGATGTCATGAGATTCTCTAGTTATTTCATCATGATGTCATTCATCTACTTCGTCCCACCTGCAGTAAAACAAGCCCACAGCATGACATCGCCACCCCCGTACTTCACAGTCGAGACGCCATTCTTTGTACCCGGCGATGAACCAGCGATGTGGAGGCTGACGACTCTAAAAGTGTGTGTTTGTTATTTTTTATGTTTGTGGCCTTTTGCTGTGATAGGACTAAGGTGAAGAAACAGCAGCAGCTGCTGCTTAAATGTAAAATGATTCCTTTATTGATTTCCCCTGAAGTTCATCCATTTCTGTAGTTGGTTCACTGACCTTTTGTCACAGATTTTAAAGCAATTTTTCTCCATTAAGAACAGGCTACAAACTCAAGCAAAAGATAATAAAGCAATAAATTGTAGATGGCAACAACATCTCTTAACTTACTGCAATCTGTCAAATTGTACTCCAACTGTTACCATTGCTAGATTAAGTACTTTGATTTTTACTTTCAGATATGCTCACCGTCCGTTCCTGGACAAAGCGAACTCCACTCCCTCCCTCTGGAAAGCCATGAGGCGCTGCAGGAGCTTGTGAGGGAGTCCTGACAGTTGCTGCGACCATCTTGTATCACAGCTAGAAGCCTGCAGGGCATCATCGTCTGTTTCCATTAGTGAGTCCTCCTCAGGTTTATCCTCAATCGGACAGACAGGAGGTTATCCTGGAAAATAAATGAGACGATGTCACTTTTTTAAAATCCTTTCGCTTCTTTCAAATGTTTTTTTCCCCAAATAAAAATATTTGTATCCATTTCTAGTCAACAAACGTTAGTTCATTTGGATTTGGCCTCACTTTGGTCCATTTTAATGAATTAAATATTTTCAGTTAGCACACAAAATGCTGAAATATTCCAAATTTATTAGCAGACTCCAACTTAAATGTTAATATTTTAAATTTAAAATGTGCCTCGTTAACTTTAAACAAATAATAGTTAAAGAAAATACGCTATTTACGGTCGTTTTATGAGTAAATGTCGAATAAACTGCGCAAAAAGAGTCAAAACCGGAACATAAGACGCACGATTACCAAAATAAAAGCACATCCTCGGCTAATGTTTACGTGACACCGGAAGTGCATTAAAGTTCAAGAAAAACAACCAGTTACGCCACATAAACGCTCAAAGTTTTGAAATTAGAGTTTAAATTTAACATACATGTTATGATTTGTAACACATATTATCAGAATTGTTTTATAAAGTGAGCCGAGCTACTTTCAGACTCACGTATTTTTTTGCTATGAACTTAAATGCTACTGTTAGCCAAGCTACATAAAAATAGCCTAATGTTAGCTCTGTTTCACGTTTTCCTACCCGGTAAAACTATAACAACCGAATGAACAGTAGTTGCTGCTAACAAAAAACACACACTAACATTTCGCGGTAACCTGTTCAGTTTCAGTGTAACTTGGTGACACCAAGTGTTCCACTTTAACACAACAAACCTTAAAGACTTCCTGTCATTGTTTGGAAAAACGTGGAAATAATTAGGATTTTGTCAAGAAACCTGCACGCGACATTACTGGTGTTACACCAGCGAAAATACAGAAACGTAAAGAACGTGATGCATTTTCTGTTGCCCGCGTGTAGACCAAGTTTGGCAGGCCGTTGTAGCATTAATTCAAACACACCTATTTTAGATTATGAAAAAATCATTCCTCCTAGTAAAAAATGAATTACTTGAAGTTGAAAATAACATATAGTTTAATTACCATAAGAAAATAGTTAATATCAGATTCTCCACAAAATTACAAAGTTAAACAATTATGACAAAGTTTGGTGGTTAAAAGATTAATTGACCAAATATAAACTGCAGATATCTATATTTATATTTTTCTGTTTCAAATAGAACATTTTTGATGAAGAACAAGAGGAATTTTTAGGTCCAAATACCATCTATCTAAAACAGGGGTCACTAGCTCCAGTCCCTGAGGGATCCCATCCAGGATATTTTTCATGTTTTGTGCTCCAGCACATCCTAATCTAATTATTTAATCACCTTGTTAAGTTCTACAGAAGGCTGTTAATTACTAATTAATTTAAATCAAGTGTTAATAAGGAAAGTGCTCAAATCTGCAGGTTGTTACGAGGACTGGAGTTGTTTGACCCCTTCTTTACCACTAGGGTAGCGACCATCTGACCATCACTCACAAACAAGACTCTTAAGGTTAAATCAGTTGATACGTTTTTTAACTTGTAGCTTTTTTCCAAGGTTTGGTTTCTTTTTACACAGACAAAACAGAGCGAACCAAAATGTGTCACTAAAAACCACATGAAATCTTTCAGCCTGATGATTGGTTAGATCTCAGTAAATACATGAAGGGTGGAGTCCAGAGCCAGAGCTTGTCCACAACATGGTCATATCTTGACTATTTGTTGTCTATGGCCTGGTTTCGCGCCACATGATAATTACTCAGATTATTGACCTGATTTTCCTCTTCTGACAAACTTAAGGCACCACGATTATTGTAATGGTTCTAAAATGATGATCTTATACTCTGGTCTGCTCTGAAGGTAGCTCACTTCCATCAGCGTGTGAATGACTGACTGATGTAAAGCACTTTGTGGTCCATTACTAAGAAAACGCTATACAAATGTGGGACATTTCCATTCAAGCAAAGTTGTAGAGGTTTACAAACAAATAACACTGTGTTCAAATGCATCAGTAAGACTTTTTAAAAGCAAGAGCTGTTTTAAATACCTGATAATCTGCAGCAGTGTCTCTGAATCTGACTAACCCATGAGGACTACTTCCTGTTCCTAGAGATTCAAAAAAATAACATCACTGTTGGACAACATCTCCCACCCTATACATGATGCTGCTGCAGAACTGGAGCTCCTTCAGTGACAAACTGCTGCATCCTATAGGTGCACAAACGAGCGTTATCGTAGCTTCTTTCTCCCTGCAGCTTTATAACCATCACTGCTCCAAAAAACTCAGTAAATGTTTGGATCCCTGCTGTAATATGCATAGTATGTTTATGCATAAATATATTTGCACAAGTGGTAATTTTTCCTTCCTACTCAGTCCTTTAAAACAATAATCCTATTCACATTTATGTGAATCAGAATATGATTATGACATTTAATGTTTGCAGTTTTTATGCTATTATTTTTTATGCTATTATTATTATTATTATTATTATTATTATTATTATTATTATGGAAAGGACTTTTACAGTTTCTCATTCTTATTTTCTGATTTTTATATATTTCACCCTGGTGTGAATGCTACTACTATTATATGATAAATTTGCTTGCTACTGACGGAGCAGCCTGCTGGCCGCTGTCTTGAGGTAAACTATTATATGATAACTTGGCTTGCTGTACTCGGAGCAGCCTGCTGGCCGCTGTCTCTCCTTCACTCCGCCACAAACAGTAGCTACTTCACCCTCCGTAGGAACGACGGCTGTTCACCGATTGTAAACTACCGCGGTAAGCTATCTGCAGCATCCCGGCCAACACCGACTCCCCGGTTAGCAGTGAATAATGCTAACCGGGTGGTTGTAACCGTGTAACACGAGCTCGTTAGCAGGGAACCAGGTCTGTTCGCTGGTGTGTGACAGCTCAAGGCGCCGGTGTTACGGTGCCAGGTAAGGATCGCTAGCTTAGTTAGCCCCGACACGAACCAAAAGTAGCTCCATATTTCCCCTTGTGTTTCGCCTCAAAGCAAACAAATAGTCGCACATTTCAAACAGCCATACCTCATATCTGCGTTCGCCCTAGAAAACCAGACGGCAGCGGTGAAATAAGACGTGATAATTGAGTAACTTTCAGGCCTGCTCCGACAACGTCTCTCCCACCTATGTGCCGCAGCGGACCGTGTGCTAATGTTGACTGATAAATGAAGCCACACTTGAGCTTATTTGCTACTTGAATGAACGTTCTGTCAGCCGAATTATAGTTTTGAGTGTGCATTAACAGATAAAAGTGTGTTTTTAAGTTTGGGTTATTTTTAACCTCCTTAAAACAGAAGGAACTCTAAAAATGGTCGAGGTTCGTAATGGAGGCTGGCGTGACGGGTTTGGTGTTGAATTAAAAACCACCTAAAACCAGCTTTTAAGCTTCAAGTGATTAACTCTAGCCTTTTAATGTGAAGTCCTGGTGTAAAATAAGACATGTAATTATAAACTAATGTCTTCTAAGAAAAATAAGCGGATTTTATTGATAAATATACCAAAAAATAACATAAATAGGAGAATAAGATTGAATATAATCCTATTATTATTGCAGGTGGTGGTCATATATCCTCAAGTTAATTCAAAAGTGTTGAATGAGATGATGTAAGGTGTATATTTTTATCCCTGAAACACATTAGCACAGCTTCATTACCGGCGTAATTTTAATAGTGGACAGTAAATGCTGACGTGCACAGGATTTATCCTCCTTGTGGGTCGTAAATCAAATATCCCATAACCCAAATTTATACAAGCTTAATAAGTGGAGCCATAAGATGCACCGGCCCAGATAATCATCGCCTCATTGAGTTGAGTTGAGCTGGAATCGATGGAGATGGCAGTGGATGCGGGTTCGGTTTATATTTGTATTTTTTTTTCTCTCCCCTCCTCCTTTAGATCTGCAAGATTTCCCAACTGGATCTTCAAATAAATGCTAATAATTGTTTTTGCCCCAACAGTTTTGCAGGTTTGGTATCCGATGACATTATCACATATTGAGGTTGAGGGTTGCTGTGTAATAGCTTTCACCAAAAAGATGTGGCCTGACGTCTAAATTATTCATCGCCTTCCAGGGGCGGCGGGGGATCTTTCTAATATTTAGTCGCGGGGGGGGGGGGGTTAAATAATTCATCCTCCCATCCATAAATTGTTTGTCCAATCGGTGACCTTTTCACGGGATTAAGAAAAGCAAATTATAAAAAATTCTTCAGAGACCTGGCATAACGAATGGTACAATTACGAGGCGGGATCGGATCTGTCGCAGCCTGGTTGCTAAGTGACAGCAGGAACTTTTTTTTCCCTTCCTTCCTTTCCGCCCACTGTGTGTTTGCTGTGAATGTTTTGAGTGACTGAAAGGACAAAAACAATCACGTTATGGCGGTCTAGACTGGCGCGGGACTTGTTTGCGACCTGTCAGTATCTCGCTGACGAAGGCGCCTCTTGAAGTGTTTTTCTTTGCTTTCCTGTAGAATTCGTCAGCTGTTAATAGAATTCTAGCTGAAGAGGGTTGTAGTCGTTGGGGTTCAGGTTGAGGATTAGCCGTGTTCTTGTGGGAAAGGCAGGGTGCCAGTTTTAACGGGAAGGTAGCCCGGCGAACAGCTCGGCCGCGCAGCTTCCAGCGCCTCCCCATCGGCTCTCCACCTGCTCTTTGAGCACCTAGCTGGCCGCAGACTTGTCGCTGCTCTCCTCCTCCTCCTCCCTGTTTTGCCTCTCTTTCCCACTCTGCGCCTCTTTTTGTGCGCCATTACCTCCCACCCTCTTCATCTCCTTCAATCTATCCCATGTCCCTGGCTGCCCTCTCCTCCTCCTCCTCCTCCTCCTGTCGCCCCCGCCTCCCTCCTAAAGCAGAGTAGCTAATGAAGAGCCCCATTTAGCTGGTGACTTTGGTTCAGTCAGCACCTCGTGGTGCCGGCCGGCCGGCCTCGGCTGCAGCGACTGGCTGCTGGTGCTCTGACATCACACAGGGGCCAGCTGTTGATTTGGCGCTGTCTCCAAGGCTGGCTGAGCTGATGGCTTGTGGCAGGTAGACTTGTATTCTCTCTCTCTTTCTCTCTCTCTCCGTGACACCCACTCCTCCCCTCGCCCTCTCCCTTTACACTCCCCTCTCCTCCGTCTTCCGCTCGCAGTCAGTCGAGCGAGCGTGCAGGAGGCGGCAGGCAGCTGCCGGAGGAGCGAGCTGGGAGGCGACTCCAGCCTCCTCTCCAGCAGATTTGTGCCTCCTGTACGATGGAAACTAAACGGCGACGGAGCAGAAGGGATGGAGGGCAGAGCTGCCGGGCGCGCAGGTACGTCCCGCAGCCTCCAGTCACCTGTAGCGCTGCTTCCTCTCATTTCTTCTGCAGCAGAGTTCTTCTATTTTAAGCCATTTTCTTGCTCGTTTAGTTTAAACCTCCTGCTTTCCCTGTCTGGTGTCGGTTCTCTGGATTCACTCAGAGACTTGCAACTTGACTGCTTCTCCTCCTCCGTTAAAGCCCAGTTAGCTGTGTGTGCAACATGAAATCTCATTGCTGCTTTGGAAACCTCTCGGCTGCCTCGCAAGCATCTGCTGTTCATTACAAGGATAATTAACCCAGATCAGCCAATAAGAGGCTCTGCTCTGCGTTGTTCTGCAGGTGTTGTCTGCAAATTGACTTTTAACGACTCCTTTTTAGGAGCTCCGTTGCCAGATTTGCATGTCAGTTTATTGTTCCTAATCTTAATTGCTTAGATTAATATTCCCTGGAAGCGCTCTCTTACAGGACAGGTAATGGATTACCTGCACGCTCTGCTGTGGATTTAATTTATTAAAGCTGTCTGTACGTTATCTTCTGCTTTGAGCTCCATTGCGTCCTTTGTGTTGATGTTGTTGGCGTGTTCTTTGTCGTCTGTGATTCCTAATATAAAGCGATAATCTGGGCTCGTTTTTGTCTGTTTTCCCTCCTAATCCGAGTCCGCCTCGGTCAGCCCGGAGCGAGCAGACACTGATGCCATTCCTAATCGTCCTCTGGTCCAATTACCCCCCCGTCAGCGCTAACGCTCGCTTTGCAATTAGCAGAAAATGGTTTGAAAATGGGAGATTAGTTACAGAAATCAATTTTATTGTGACTGCCAAAAAACAAAAAAAAAACCACAGGAGGAATGTAATGAGCTGTTTATTTGATGGCTGATTTTATTAGTTTGTGTTGAATCTGCAGAAGTGTTTGTTTCAGTAACTGCACAGGATGTCAGGCTGCTTTTCTTTGGGTTAAAATGAAAATTTGATTTTAAAAAAGTTTCTAAAAATGAGGCGCTGAAAGCAGACGGAGCTGTTTAATGATTAAAGATGTTTGTTCTCGACTCATTGGAGGAGGATTGGTCCGCGTTGGGAGGAGGAGGATGGAGGGTCCTTCACCTGGTTACTGACCAGAGGAGAGCTGAGCTGTAAGAGGGAGGCTCTAGTGTGGAGAAATGTGTTTTACAGCTAAAAGTAGTCATCTACTTTCACATTTATATATTTAATCTGCTTATAAAGTATTAATTAATGGTTAATTACATACTTTATGAAGCATTATGTTTTTATAAAGCAAGAAAAGGGAAGTTTTTTTAATTTAATGCATTATAATTGCTTATTCATGGTTTATAAAGTGTTAATTGCTGCATTATTAACTAATGTTATAAACAATTAATAACCACTTCTACTGCATTAAATAAAAAACAAGTGCTTATAAATGGTTAACTATGTTATAAAGCAAGAAAAAAACTGCTTGTTCATGGTTTATAATGTGTTAATTACTGCATTATTAACTAATGTTATAAACCATTAATAAACACTTCTACTGCATTAAATAAAAAACGAGTGCTTATAAATGGTTAACTATGTTATAAAGCAAGAAAAAAAATCTATTTTTAAAATTAATGCTTATAACTGCTTATTCATGGTTTATAAAGTGTTAATTACTGCATTATTAACTAATGTTAGCATTAATAAGCACTTATACTTCATTAAATAAAAAAACGAGTGTCCATTAATGGTTAACTATGTTGTAAAGCAAGAAAAAGCTACTTTTAAAATTAATGTGTTATAACTGCTTATTACATGTTTATAAAGTGTTATTTACTGCATTATTAAAGGTTTTTTTTTTTTAAATAAGTTCCATCAGTTCACATATTTGTAGAAAATGATAGTCAAGGTCATTTTTTAATAATCAGAATAACATTTTTCCTCATTTGGTTAATTATCTCTCCCCTCTGAGCAAATCTGCATTTTAATTTGTGTTGCGAGTCCAGACATTTGATGCAGCCATGCGTGCGCGAGGCTGCGGCGTCTGAGTGGCACCAAACGGCGCCTGGGGGAGTCTTTTTAAGGGCGACGGGTTCTGCGGTGATTTTAATACCAATGAGCCCCTCCCTGGTCAGCCACAGGAAGCTGCTGGAGGATGCTTCCTCGTTTTGTGCAAAAATATTATCCTTCGTTTTTTGTTTTTGCTACAAGTCCCCGCTTTCCCCCCTAAAATCCGTAGCGCTGCTGTTGCCGGAGCGACGTTCACACTCAGCAGGTTTAAGATTTTCACCATTTCAGAGGCCGCCCTCTTCCACGGGGTAGGATTGGTCATCGCTGCTGCTTTTTGGTGAGATTCCGAGCCGCGGGCAGTGAGGCGACGCTCCTGTCACCATAAACCACCAGTTAACAAGCGCCGAACACACTCGGTGAGGAGAAGAGGAGCAGAAAATTCAGAAACTGAAGCGGGTTGTAAATAAGAATAGACGTAATAAAAGCTAAATGTTTTCTTAAATGGTCTGCAGCTCTGGAGACAGAGGACAGTCTGAGGCAGGTTTTGGGGGGAGGAAAGGGGGAGGGCTGCAACCAGATCATACTGAGAGGAGGAAAAATGAAAACGTCCAACTTTAAATAAGCTAATCGAATATTTTTACTGTTTTTGTTTCATTTTCAGCTGTTATAGTCAAAACAAGCTGATAATCTGAACATAATCTGATGTTTTTGTTTGCCATAAAAACACATTCTGAGCTAATATTTCCTGTAATGTGACATTTTTATTAAATAAAGAGGTAATTAGATAAGGATTGCATCCTAAAGCGGTGCCATTGTAGATTGAGACGATCTGAAATTCCATCAAATAGCAGAAATGCTGTCTAACCCTCTGCTCTGAGTGCCTGATGCTTGGGGTTTTTACGAGGTTGGCAGCGGCGCCTGCTCCTGTTGCCTCAGCCGCTCTCCCAATCTCAGTGCTCATCCATTATTTATGGTGCGAAGGCACGCACAGGCCCAGAAATAAGCACTCTCCACGCTTTCACCTTTTTATTTTTTTCGATTTCTGCCTCCAACGCACAAACACTTTGACACCGCTGATGCCCTGACCGCTGTCAGTCCACGCGAACTCATTGACAGCACCCAGTCCTGACCTCTGACCTCATCTTTTCCCGTATCTCTCTCTTTCTCTTTCTCTTTCTCTCTCTCTGTGTCTCGGTTTGCAGGTCGGCAGGGGTCATGAGGGCGTCGGAGGCCCCGCTCGCTGTGCAGAGCAGCTGAAGCAGACATGGGCACAGACGTCGTGGATGGCACCGGTTGGCTCCGCCTCATTGACGTCATCAGCCGCGACCACCTCAGGCTCCAAGACAAGTACGTCTCCCGTTTGTTTCAGCCTCACAGGGACAGACGGGCACAGAGAGGAAATGTGTTTCATGTCGGTTTTGATGTGACAGTTGGTGGCGCTGATCGTCCAATCAGGGGAACCGCAGGGCAAGATGATGTAACCTAAAGAGCACCAATCGAAACGCAGATATTAGAAACCAATTAACTGTTGTTTTATTGTCTAATATAAATTTTTTTTTTAATTTAAGGTACTTATTTATGCTTTAGCTAATTTAATTGAGAGCTTTAATTTTTATTGATTGACATTCTGATTCCTGCAGCTGTAAATGTTTGACTTTGAAGAAAATATTGACTCATCTCAAAGTGAGACTTCAGACCTGAGGAAGTAAAGATTCTATGGAGATGTTCTTTAGACTGGTGAACCCTTGGAATTAATGTGGTATTTTCAAGGTTTTGGAAATGCTTAGAAATACTGAAAAAGTTTATTTTTTAGCAAAGTAACATTTACTTTTGAGACCAGGAAGTGAAATAATAATTTTGAGTATATACGTGATTTCAATATAGGTGTAAATAATCACCAATGTGAGGTATAGAAAATCTTCAAAGCTCACCTTGAAAGGGTTTAAATTTGATTTTGCCAAAGGTGTCAAAACACTTTTAAACAGATGTGGATAAAACTGAAAAATATAGAAAACCAACAATACATAACCTGAAACTGATTAAAAAAAAAAGAAAAAATCAACTGGTGGTCAGAGGGTCGGGTGGCTCCAGTGTCTGGTGGCTTCACATCTGTAGCTCCATCAGACAAGACTAGAAGACCATCTCCATCAACTAAAGACTAGAAGACCATCTCCATCAACTAAAGACTAGAAGACCATCTCCATCAGACAAGACCAGAAGACCATTTCCATCAACTAAAGACTAGAAGACCATCTCCATCAACTAGAGACTAGAAGACCATCTCCATCAGACAAGACCAGAAGACCATTTCCATCAACTAAAGACTAGAAGACCATCTCCATCAACTAAAGACTAGAAGACCATCTCCATCAGCTAAAGACTAGAAGACCATCTCCATCAGACAAGACTAGAAGACCATCTCCATCAACTAAAGACTAGAAGACCATCTCCATCAGCGAAAGACTAGAAGACCATCTCCATCAGCTAAAGACTAGAAGACCATCTCCATCAGCTAAAGACTAGAAGACCATCTCCATCAACTAAGGACTAGAAGACCATCTCCATCAGACAAGACTAGAAGACCATCTCCATCAGACAACCCTAGAAGACCATCTCCATCAGACAACACTAGAAGACCATCTCCATCAGACAACACTAGAAGACCATCTTCATCAGACAAGACTAGAAGACCATCTCCATCAGACAAGACTAGAAGACCATCTCCATCAGACAAGACTAGAAGACCATCTCCATCAACTAAAGACTAGAAGACCATCTCCATCAACTAAAGACTAGAAGACCATCTCCATCAGCTAAAGACTAGAAGACCATCTCCATCAGACAAGACTAGAAGACCATCTCCATCAGACAAGACTAGAAAACCATCTCCATCAGACAAGACTAGAAGACCATTTCCATCAGACCAGACTAGAAGACCATTTCCATCAGACAAGACTAGAAGACCATCTCCATCAGAGAAGACTAGAAGACCATTTCCATCAGACAAGACTAGAAGACCATCTCCATCAGACCAGACTAGAAGACCATCTCCATCAGACAAGACTAGAAGACCATCTCCATCAGACAAGACTAGAAGACCATCTCCATCAGACAAGACTAGAAGTCCATCTCCATCAGACAAGACTAGAAGACCATCTCCATCAGACAAGACTAGAAGACCATCAGACAAGACAAGAAGACCATCTCCATCAACTAAAGACTAGAAGACCATCTCCATCAGCTAAAGACTAGAAGACCATCTCATCAGCTAAAGACTAGAAGACCATCTCCATCAGCTAAAGACTAGAAGACCATCTCCATCGGCTAAAGACTAGAAGACCATCTCCATCGGGTAAAGACTAGAAGACCGTCTCCATCGGTTAAAGACTAGAGACCATCTCCATCGGTTAAAGACTAGAAGACCATCTCCATCAGCTAAAGACTAGAAGACCATCTCCATCGGTTAAAGACTAGAAGACCATCTCCATCAACTAAAGACTAGAAGACCATCTCCATCAGATAAAGACTAGAAGACCATCTCCATCAAATAAAGACTAGAAGACCATCTCCATCCGATAAAGACTAGAAGACCATCTCCATCAGCTAAAGACTAGAATACCATCTCCATCAGCTAAAGACTAGATGACCATCTCCATCAACTAAAGACTAGAAGTCCATCTCCATCAGCTAAAGACTAGAAGACCATCTCCATCAGCTAAAGACTAGAAGACCATCTCCATCAGCTAAAGACTAGAAGACCATCTCTATCAGCTAAAGACTAGACCATCTCCATCAACTAAAGACTAGAAGGCCATCTCCATCAACTAAAGACTAGAAGACCATCTCCATCAACTAAAGACTTGAAGACCATCTCCATCAGACAAGACTAGAAGACCATCAGACAAGACAAGAAGACCATCTCCATCAACTAAAGACTAGAAGACCATCTCCATCAGATAAAGACTAGAAGACCATCTCCATCAGACATGACTAGAAGACCATCAGACAAGACTAGAAGACCATCAGACAAGACTAGAAGACCATCTCCATCAGACAAGACTAAAAGACCATCTCCATCAGACAAGACTAGAAGACCATTTCCATCAGACAAGACTAGAAGACCATTTCCATCAGACAAGACTAGAAGACCATCTCCATCAGACAAGACTAGAAGACCATCTCCATCAGACAAGACTAGAAGACCATTTCCATCAGACAAGACTAGAAGTCCATCTCCATCAGACAAGACTAGAAGACCATCAGACAAGACAAGAAGACCATCTCCATCAACTAAAGACTTGAAGGCCATCTCCGTCAACTACAAGACTAGAAGACCATTTCCATCAGACAAGACTAGAAGACCATTTCCATCAGACAAGACTAGAAGACCATCTCCATCAGACAAGACTAGAAGACCATCTCCATCAGACAAGACTAGAAGACCATTTCCATCAGACAAGACTAGAAGTCCATCTCCATCAGACAAGACTAGAAGACCATCTCCATCAGATAAAGACTAGAAGACCATCAGACAAGACAAGAAGACCATCTCCATCAACTAAAGACTAGAAGACCATCTCCATCCGATAAAGACTAGAAGACCATCTCCATCAGCTAAAGACTAGATGACCATCTCCATCAACTAAAGACTAGAAGACCATCTCCATCAGCTAAAGACTAGAAGACCATCTCCATCAACTAAAGACTAGAAGACCATCTCCATCAGCTAAAGTCTAGAAGACCATCTCCATCAGCCAAAGACTAGAAGACCATCTCCATCAGACAAGACTAGAAAACCATCTCCATCAGACAAGACTAGAAGACCATTTCCATCAGACAAGACTAGAAGACCATTTCCATCAGACAAGACTAGAAGACCATCTCCATCAGACAAGACTAGAAGACCATTTCCATCAGACAAGACTAGAAGACCATCTCCATCAGATAAAGACTAGAAGACCATTTCCATCAGACAAGACTAGAAGACCATCAGACAAGACAAGAAGACCATCTCCATCAACTAAAGACTAGAAGACCATCTCATCAGCTAAAGACTAGAAGACCATCTCCATCAGATAAAGACTAGAAGACCATCTCCATCAGATAAAGACTAGAAGACCGTCTCCATCAGATAAAGACTAGAAGACCATCTCCATCAGATAAAGACTAGAAGACCATCTCCATCAGATAAAGACTAGAAGACCATCTCCATCAGATAAAGACTAGAAGACATCTCCATCAGATAAAGACTAGAAGACCATCTCCATCAGATAAAGACTAGAAGACCATCTCCATCAAATAAAGACTAGAAGACCATCTCCATCAGATAAAGACTAGAAGACCATCTCCATCAGATAAAGACTAGAAGACCATCTCCATCAGACAAGACTAGAAGACCATCAGACAAGACAAGAAGACCATCTCCATCAACTAA
>SSNR01000079.1:2174798-2222092 GCA_006937965.1 Callopanchax toddi
TCCATCAGACAAGACTAGAAGACCATTTCCATCAGACAAGACTAGAAGACCATCTCCATCAGACAAGACTAGAAGACCATCTCCATCAGACCAGACTAGAAGACCATCTCCATCAGACAAGACTAGAAGACCATCTCCATCAGACAAGACTAGAAGACCATCTCCATCAGACAAGACTAGAAGTCCATCTCCATCAGACAAGACTAGAAGACCATCTCCATCAGACAAGACTAGAAGACCATCAGACAAGACAAGAAGACCATCTCCATCAACTAAAGACTAGAAGACCATCTCCATCAGCTAAAGACTAGAAGACCATCTCCATCAGATAAAGACTAGAAGACCATCTCCATCAGATAAAGACTAGAAGACCATCTCCATCAGATAAAGACTAGAAGACCATCTCCATCAGATAAAGACTAGAAGACCATCTCCATCAGACAAGACTAGAAGACCATCTCCATCAGACAAGACTAGAAGACCATCTCCATCAGAAAGACTAGAAGACCATCTCCATCAGATAAAGACTAGAAGACCATCTCCATCAGATAAAGACTAGAAGACCATCTCCATCAGCTAAAGACTAGAAGACCATTTCCATCAGCTAAAGACTAGAAGACCATCTCCATCAGACAAGACTAGAAGACCATCAGACAAGACAAGAAGACCATCTCCATCAACTAAAGACTAAAAGACCATCTCCATCAGATAAAGACTAGAAGACCATCTCCATCAGACATGACTAGAAGACCATCAGACAAGACTAGAAGACCATCAGACAAACTAGAAGACCATCTCCATCAGACAAGACTAGAAGACCATCTCCATCAGACAAGACTAGAAGACCATCTCCATCAGACAGCTAGAAGACCATCTCCATCAGATAAAGACTAGAAGACCATCAGACAAGACAAGAAGACCATCTCCATCAACTAAAGACTAGAAGACCATCTCCATCAGACAAGACTAGAAGACCATTTCCATCAGACAAGACTAGAAGACCATCTCCATCAGACAAGACTAGAAGACCATCTCCATCAGACAAGACTAGAAGACCATCTCCATCAGACAAGACTAGAAGTCCATCTCCATCAGACAAGACTAGAAGACCATCTCCATCAGACAAGACTAGAAGACCATCAGACAAGACAAGAAGACCATCTCTCAGCTAAAGACTAGAAGACCATCTCCATCAGCTAAAGACTAGATGACCATCTCCATCAGCTAAAGACTAGAAGACCATCTCCATCAGCTAAAGACTAGAAGACCATCTCCATCAGATAAAGACTAGAAGACCATCTCCATCAGATAAAGACTAGAAGACCATCTCCATCAGACAAGACTAGAAGACCATCAGACAAGACAAGAAGACCATCTCCATCAGATAAAGACTAGAAGACCATCTCCATCAGATAAAGACTAGAAGACCATCTCCATCAGATAAAGACTAGAAGACCATCTCCATCAGATAAAGACTAGAAGACCATCTCCCTCAGATAAAGACTAGAAGACCATCTCCATCAGATAAAGACTAGAAGACCATCTCCATCAGATAAAGACTAGAAGACCATCTCCATCAGCTAAAGACTAGAAGACCATCTCCATCAGCTAAAGACTAGATGACCATCTCCATCAGCTAAAGACTAGAAGACCATCTCCATCAGCTAAAGACTAGAAGACCATCTCCATCAGACATGACTAGAAGACCATCAGACAAGACTAGAAGACCATCAGACAAGACTAGAAGACCATCTCCATCAGACAAGACTAAAAGACCATCTCCATCAGACAAGACTAGAAGACCATTTCCATCAGACAAGACTAGAAGACCATTTCCATCAGACAAGACTAGAAGACCATCTCCATCAGACAAGACTAGAAGACCATCTCCATCAGCTAAGACTAGAAGACCATCTCCATCAGCTAAAGACTAGAAGACCATCTCCATCAGCTAAAGACTAGATGACCATCTCCATCAGCTAAAGACTAGAAGACCATCTCCATCAGACAAGACTAGAAGACCATCTCCATCAGACAAGACTAGAAGACCATCTCCATCAGCTAAAGACTAGATGACCATCTCCATCAGCTAAAGACTAGAAGACCATCTCCATCAGCTAAAGACTAGATGACCATCTCCATCAGCTAAAGACTAGAAGACCATCTCCATCAGCTAAAGACTAGAAGACCATCTCCATCAGCTAAAGACTAGAAGACCATCTCCATCAGACAAGACTAGAAGACCATTTCCATCAGACAAGACTAGAAGACCATCTCCATCAGACAAGACTAGAAGACCATCTCCATCAGCTAAAGACTAGATGACCATCTCCATCAGCTAAAGACTAGAAGACCATCTCCATCAGCTAAAGACTAGATGACCATCTCATCAGCCAAAGACTAGAAGACCATCTCCATCAGATAAAGACTAGAAGACCATCTCCATCAGATAAAGACTAGAAGACCATCTCCATCAGACAAGACTAGAAGACCATCTCCATCAGCTAAAGACTAGAAGACCATCTCCATCAGCTAAAGACTAGAAGACCATCTCCATCAGCTAAAGACTAGAAGACCATCTCCATCAGCTAAAGACTAGATGACCATCTCCATCAGCTAAAGACTAGAAGACCATCTCCATCAGCTAAAGACTAGAAGACCATCTCCATCAGCTAAAGACTAGAAGACCATCTCCATTAGATAAAGACTAGAAGACCATCTCCATCGGCTAAAGACTAGAAGACCATCTCCATTAGATAAAGACTAGATGAACGCTGAATGAGAAGAAACTTTGAGCTCTTCGATCTCTGGGTTTTTACAGGTGTAATCTAGGAGAAACGTTCCTCTGACTAAGAGTCATGTTGACCTGAAATGTTTTATTAAATGATTGCAATCTTTAGAATATTTTAATAAAACAGAAATTAGTATCATCATCCATACTGTTCCCTAGTAGCTGTTATACTCCTCTTTAAGGGTGTGACGGTGACGTCTCAGAGACTAGTTTGCTGCTGTTGAATTCCTTTGATCTGTACTATTAATGCAATCAGAACATCTAAACGGGCTTCTCACCAGTTACCTCAGCCATGAAATACATCAAAGTCCTGAAGCTCCAGCTTGTGGACTTCTCTACCGCTGTGATCAAATGTGTTTTTAGAGAATGAAGTCTTCCACGAGGGACAAAACAGCCATCCATCACCACGCCTGGCTCTTGAAAATATCTGTCCAATATTGCAAAATTTTCAACAGAGCCACTCGAGAGACTTCACTCATCAAAATGTCAGCGCCACACGCTAAATATTCAGAGACGTGCGCCGCACTCTGGAGTATTAAGCTGTTTTCCTCAGATCGCTTTAGAGAAATGAATGTAAAGCAGCAGCCGGAGTTGCTTTTGTCAGAGCTCTGACAGGTCATTGAATTTCAACATCTGACTCTCGAGTGCTTTGGCAGATTTTAGCTAACCTCTTAGCCTTTAACGGCGTTGGGTTAGCGCAGCGCCGCGGACCTCGCTAGGAGTCAATTACACAACACCTTTTGAGAGACGTCTGTTCCCCCTTGCTGTCTCAGCTTTTTTGGAGGCAGATTGGAGCGTTAGCTGTCTGCTTTCTGCTCAGTGATAGTAAAATGGCTCTGATCTCACACACACACTCAGAACCAAATGCAGATTAAGTACCGTCATGTGTGTTTCCAGTTCTGATGTGCAAAGTGAATTTGAAGAGCCCCCGTTTCTAATTAACCTATTAATCATCGCTCTCATGTACCAGATGTCTGCCCTCCCTTTTTTTTGGTGCATCTGTGTGTGCATGTTGCACCGCATGGGGCCCGCATAATAAGAGCAGATCAGCAGGACCATCTCACACCAAAAAGGGAGGTCGTTTGTGCTTCTGTGATCAGTCTCCGTGAGGGGATTCTATGAAAATCAACTTAAAGCTTCAGAAACGTGAAGTTAACCTGATCTGGACTCTATATGGAAACGTTTTAGACCAACTTACCGTTTGTGAGGTACGTTTTCTCAGAGATGTTACCCAGATGCACCCAATAATAATGTTTGACTACATATCAAATCAAAACCTTTGATAAAAGGTGTTTCCACCCTCCTATTGAAGGCCTCGAAACAGGAATCACCGCTAATGAAATGAATCTATTTTCCCACAGGAGCAAAACGCTCCATGTCCAGTCACGTCCATTGTCTCAAGTCCAACAGCTGCAGGGCTGTGAGGGGAAAAAGCACTGACTGATCACCACACGCCGCCTCCGTCAGAACCCTTCCTGCTCGTCACACGCAGGCGGCACTAATTCCATTCACACAGAAAACCATTAATAACCCGAGTGTGACGTGTGTTTATCATACAATGAAAACTCAAGGCTGTCATGGCGCTCTGTCCTCCAGAACAAGTGTAGCTCTCGTCTTATTGAAGATATTATCCACAAGGGCAACAAACAAAGAGACTTCTGGGACAAAGATTCAGTCCGCCATGTAAATAGAAACCAGATGGTTTTCTATTGCATGTGAACACGTTTTATTTAGACAAGAGCTGCTGAGTCCAACATTAGATTTTAATTGATTTTATTAGTTTTATTGATTTCAAATGATCACTAAATCAGTGTAATTAATAAAAACTGGTAATAAGGATTGGACCTCCAGGCTCCTGTAGCAGCTCTTCTCTGCTTTTATAGCAGCACCTGTCTGTTCATGTTTTCTTTATGTGGATCGATTAAGTAGAAAATTATTATTTTTTTATTAGGCCAACAATTTTCTTACAGTCTTTATTGTTTCTAGTGTAATTAAAGTATTTTTATTCACTGCTAATCAGCAGAACACTGCCACCTGTTGATGTAAATCTGTGCCTGCAGTCTCTTTAAAATGTGAACTCTGGGTGGTGTTAGTCCTAATGTGTTAATATTGTTTAATTCTAACCCAAAAATTATTATTATTAAGTGAGAAACTTTAATATTGACATGTTTCTTTGTTGTAAATGTGTCTTCTGTTTAGATTTACGTCATACTTTTTTTTATATCTTAAAATTTTAAATAATCCTGATAGTTGCAACAAATATTTATCACAATAATAATTGTTATAGTTGTTGGAGGACTTGGAGATAACTCCATTAAAACTGGTTTAAGGTGGTATTTGTTGAATTTACAGGTTCAAATATTAACAAACTTTAAATAAAGTCTCTTTAGTTTTAAGTCTCCAGAATCACTATCTCAACCCAGCTTTTTGTTAAATTCTATTCATCCTTTAAGTTTCAGATCAAGTGAAAACTAATGTGCATTTTTTCTAACACATTATAATAACTTTGTCAATGAAAACATGTACAGTATGTGGTTGATCTGTAGTTTTTTTATTTGGGGGAGGATATAAGCTGATGTACCCAAATGTTCATTTACGCAAATAAGTATTCTTATTATTAACTCCTTAATTAATACCCATCTTAATTTGGTCAGATTAGTCTAGAGGTAGATCAATAAAGTCGATTCAAATTTATGAAGCCAACTTTTATTTGTTGACTGTTTTTGGCTCATAAATATAATATTTGTAAATAGTTAACCGTTGATATTCAGTAGATTTTGCTAAATGAAAAACATTTTTATGTTTTAGATGAAATTGTTGTATTATTCTTATATTTCTGTTTGCTATAGCGCCAAAAACACCAACCTTATCCATAAAAGACTTTTCATATACTGAGGCATTTTATTAAAATCCACTTTTTTGATTATTGTAATAAGTTTAGACACGTTGGGATTCCAGTCAGAGGACTACTTCCAGTTTCTAGAGACTCCACTCACTTTGAGTGATGTCATTGGTGGGTGTGGTCCTAACTGTGGATGAATGCCTGACTTCCAAATTACCCAAAAGGTCCTTTAAGATGACTGAGTTGGTCAAATTAGTTACCAATCAGATGAGTTACCATGACAACTGGTCACAGATTTAATGGTTGTTTCCTGTAAAACTCATCCTATGGTTTGTTTTAAAGACTCATCTAGGATTTAGAGGTTAGAGTGTTAGAAAACTGGGTTCATTTCCTTAGGATTTCCTCTCACGGCTCATTTGTTTCTTCCCTTTAGGTTCTCCGTATTCGCCAGCATCTCCCTGTAAGACTTTGCGATGAGAATGTCCGATATCGTGGACACTGAAACAATGAAGGTTTCCGAGGCCGCCGACACATCCGCCAACGACAACGCCACCAAGTCCGATGTCTGCGAGCAGAGCCCGAGCAGCAGAGAGGATCAGGGCGGCAGCAATAAGAAGGACACTCAGGTAGAGATCCAAGCAGACCGTAGAGTCTGACTCTGCTCCACGTGATCCTCAGCTTCACCAAACATCCTCTCTGCACTCATTTCCATGAAAATTCAGTAAATGTCAGCGTCAAACGCCAGCTGCCCCGGGGATCTCCTGTCACCTGCGGCATTCCACATGATTTTGCTGGCAGCTCCAGCAAGGAAACTTGTTTTTGAAAATAGTAATCTGCACAGTCTGAAATAATAATGAGGACCTTGACTCTGCCTCTGAGGTCAGTCAGAGTGACATTCTCTGCAACACGCCGGCTGAGAATCGCTCATAAAGATCAAATCTGCTGGGGATTCAGGACAGCTGAGATCACTTTCAGCTAAACCGCTAATTAATTAGGTGTATGTCACTGGAACACTGTGCTTTGGGATTTCATGAAATTTGCACTTGTTAATTTGGTTTCCCAAATTAAAATGAGTGGTTTGTACTGGCAGAGGAGGGAACAGCGAGTCTCAGGAACGGTGAGACGATGAGGAATCCTTCCAATTCTGGTCAAAAGAGCCAAAATCCAGGAGAAAGAGAGGCGATTGTTTCTTTGGCCGTAGCCTAAAAATAGGATTCAGGCCAATCTGGCCTTGTGGTTGGAGGCAGGGAGAGAGAGAGTCAGGCAGGCAGATAATCAGGACTCAAATCCTGGCTTATCTACCAACTTCCTGCATCTATGTTACCCTGAGGAACAGAATGACACCAGCATGTGGGGAGCAGCAGGAGAGGGTGCAGAGGATGCAGGAGGTGGAGAGGAGGCAGATGGGGTGGAGAGGTTGGAAGGAAGAAGAGAAAAAGAGCATTTTATGTTAAATATCATTTAAAAAGACATTAAAAAAAGGATTATTAAAGTTTGGGATGATTAATCAACTGGAAAAATGACCTCCACCAGGCGTTTCTTATCTTCTCATCGTTATTAGCTTGACTTGTCAGATTTCTTTCAGCGTATTTTGATGTCCAGAATTAGTCCTGTACAAATCTCTATTTTGATTTTGGCTCCAAATCCTTTAGTCACATCATGCTAAGCAACAACAACGCACACTTCCACTCCTGAAGGCTAAACGTACAAGACTTTTGTGGTGTTTTAAAGGTCAGTCTAAGTAAAGGTGGCAGAATGACGGCAAAACACACTGGCAGCATACGACTCGTCAAAAATGTTAATTATTTTCAGTTACGAAACCAGCAACATTTCTCCATACAGTTCTGTTTCCAAGCAACACGGCTGAGAATATAGATGTTATTTACACAACTTCCATTTTAGCCTCCATGTTCCCGTAACGGCTCTTCTCTGCTTTTGTAGCAGCTGTTTGTCCGTGTTTTCTTCATAGAACTGATTGATGAATTTTAAAATAATGTCTGAAAGTTACACATGTATCCATTTGATATATTTTTTATTCTAAAGGGTCCTTAACATTTTTATTTATTGATTCTTGAAAGATTAAATTAATTTTGCTCAACTCTGCCACCTGCTGGCTGAAATCAGTGCCTGCAGGCTCTTTAAAATGTCAACTATTAACAGAACTAAATGGGAAAATCATGTTGAACTATCACCATTTTAATATTAACCAAAATAATAGTGATTAATCCAACATTTCTAATCAACATTTTCACACTTGTTTCCATTCACATCTATTTGTTGAGTCAACCAGAAATCTTCATCTATATTAGACACCTAAAATGATGTATATGTTGTTAAAAAATGATATAAACCCTTCTGTAGGTTTTTATTTATTTAAAAAACCAATAAACAAAAATGTGAGGGTGAAACTTTGATGAATTGAGCGCCATCATCTGCAAAGAAAAGTCGTTTAGAACTATCAAGAGTTTGATTCTGTCGTCTTGTATTTTGACCAAAGATTGTCAATCTTATCAAATCATAACTGTATAAGGGACATGTTGTTTATCTTTTTTTTTTTTGCATTGGCTCTGCGTTTTCATAAATCTCAGCTCATATTTATGTTCCGGTCTCAGAAACATCAACACACGCTGACAGCACAGACTCCTCCAACCTCAGGTCTTGTAATTTTCAGCATTAGAGGTGAACCCGTTTCCCTTTTCAGTTAAATGCCTGAAATGTTCCTTGTCAGAGGAAAGGTGGACATGGGGAATTGGGATAAGAAATGTGAAAAGAGTCAGCGGGGAGGCGAAAACACATTCCAGCAGAGGTAAGCGTAGGAGGAGAGACCAAATGACTTTGCCAGCATCTGCCTGGAGCGCTCCAGCGCCGTCCTCTGCGGCAGGACAGGTGGCTGGTGTGCGCCCCGCTTCTGCTGACTTCAGCCCTTTCCCTCTCCCCCTTTTTACATTCCTTTATCTCCTGCCGGCATTGTTCATTCCCCTCCAGCCCCACGCCGCTCAATTAGCTGGTGTAGCGGTGCGCTCACAGTCCCAGCCCGCCCACCCCCCTTCTCGCCAACCCTCCTCTGCATCCATACCACCCGATATAGAAAGGGCCGGCAGGTCACAGGCGTTGGAGATGGGAGAACAGCAACCCATTTCAATTTTTTATAGGTTTTATTTGGCCCTGAAGCAGTGATGGAAAGGGGGGGGTGGTTGTCCTTTTGATTTTTAGAGGACAGGTATGAAGGACGGAGCTTGATGCGATGGATGTAGGAAACACAGATTTGGGCTCGGTTACAATTTAGACTGGATTGGTTCCTGCCAGGCCTCCTCTTCCCTTCCTTCCCTTCATCTGCTCAGCTATGCGTGCTACTGAGAGACCTTCTGTTTACACATATACACACACATACGCAGCCACCGGTGCATAAAGCGCAGAGGCACCGAGGTGTCTCGCACGCCACTGGGTGGCCGGCCTCTCTCTGCGTCTCACCTTCTGCACCTGCCTCTGATTTTATATCGCGGGGAGTTTTAACGTCGTTCTCGCCAGTTACCTGATCTAAACCTTGTCGCTGTGTGCAAATCTAGAGCGGTTATGTATAATTCACAGTTCTCTTATTTATTTAAACCTATTTTCCCTTCAGGCGTGTGTATTTATTTATTTTTTTGCATCTTTGTGCACCTCTTCCCTCCCCCGCCCATGGACAGCCTGTGAAGTACTCCAAGGTATGGATCGCTCGGTTTGCATGTGGTCACTTGCTTCCGCCTGTCTCTTGTCACGCCAGCCGTCATCACTGTTAATTCATTTGTGTAGAGGTGAACCGTATCTGGACGTATCAGGCTTGCTGCATTGGCGTCTCTTTAAAATAAATACTGCTAAGGCATGAATTTTTCATATTATCTTTCTTGCATTTTTCGTTTAGCAGCTCTCCAGTCGTTTTAAGTTGGCAATTCAAAGCTGAGTTTCTAAAAAATAAAGGCCACCCCACAAAAAAAAATTAATTACAGAAACTTTATTTGCTTGCAAGCGTCGCTCACTGCCTGTTTCATTGTTCTCCTGTGGCTTCTCACTGTGATGCGTAATATTTGTGAGTGCATGGTTTCTAACTGTGCCCACCTACCTGCATCCCCTCCCCCCACTTAGTCCAACACCAGGCTAAAGCTCGTACGGAGCCTGGCGGTGTGTGAAGAATCGTTCCCTTGTGCTATCCCCGAGCCTTCAGCTGCACCTCAGGTAAAAAGTTCCCTAAACGTGGTCCGTGTCGGATGTTCTGGTTGTAGTTTGATTCTGTACTTGGAGAGAACACTGCTATCAATAACACGTCATTTTCCTTAACGAGGTCGCAATCATCCAGCGTTTCTCTTGTCTTAATTAACATTCTTGATTTTAATCAACTACAATAAAGCTCCTGTTAATCAGTCTAACCATGGATCACTTGAAGGCATTGCTTACTAATATTAACTGCATGGTGCACACTCAGAAATTAAAGTACAGAATTGTACCTTTTGTCTTGTTATTGGTGTGGTACCCTCAAAGGTACCATCAAGTACCTTTTAACTGGGGGTACAGATTTGTACCCTTGTAGTTTGTACCTTTTACAAGTTAAACCAGTACCTTAAGGGTACAGGTTGTAAAAGGTACAAACTACAAGGGTACAAATTTATACCCCAAGTTGAAGGTACACAATGGTACCCTTTGTGGGTACCACCACAGTGACGAGACAAAAGGTACAATTTTGCACTTTAATTTCTGAGTGTGTGGAAGTTTGAGCATCCAGAGAAAAATAAAGGCATGTTTCCTCTATGAGACCCAGAACCTTCAGGCCCTTGAAGTGTTGCTACTCATCCAACAGCAGGTCGTTTCCTCAGTTCTTTCATTTCTAATAGATGGTCAATGGGAACGTTGAAGGTACTCAAACAACCAGAAGTCCTTCCACTACCTTGAGAGTTCCAGGTAGTTTAAAAAGTACTGCCTCCCTACCAGGGCTGATTACAGCCTTGATAATCTGCAGTAGCTCTGGTTCCTGTAGTGGAAACAGATGTAAAGAATGGTCCCACGAAACTACTGACTCCTAGCCTGTTGTGTGAAATCACAAGGGGTCGTTGTTGAGATATTCCTCTACATAAAGAGATATCACTTCTAGAAGCCAATACACCACCAATTCTTTCAATTCCTTTTACATAAAAAGACTTGACATTGTTCTAAAATGTCATGCCAGCATTATGTAACATTCAACAGTCATCTGCATATATGTTTGGTCAATGAAAATCACCAGTAATACCCAACATGAATCATCACAATACCTCAAACTAGACGTTACGAATGTTGTGGCATTTGAATTGAGAAGTCATTTAGATGTGTGAGTTCTTTGATTTCACATATCATAACCCTTTATTTTAACCCCTGATGAGTCTCAGTTTGTAGTCCCAGTCTTTTGCCACCCCCCTACATCTCAAACAATTAGAACAACACTTACCCTCAGTGTGAACACTAAAGGTAGGGCTAAGCTTCAGGAAGAAAGTAGGATCCACCTATAGTAGTAAACTGGGACCTGTCTTTGAAGAATAACACAACCAGTTCCTTATAGTTACTTTAAATTATCTATATTTGACTATAAACACACAAAATCTATTAAATGTAAGACAACACAAGTCTTTGCATCAGTTGTTTAGACTACGGTACAATCTATTGATGTAAAATAATTTTTAAAAATGTGAAAAATATTAAGTACATAATGGCTCGCTGCCCTGTTATTAATGCATGCTACCACTGTAGGTCGTTTAACTTCATTTGTTTGTTCTTTGGTTAAAAGTAAAAGCAAAGGGGTCAGATGTTGAGCAGAGAAAGGTTGGGTCTGACAAAGAACGACTGTAACCTCAGTGGATTTACTCCAAATATCTAAAGTCTTGTTACGTCACTGGCTATCTTGGTAAAGAAGTTTTAATCTTTTCTAAATCAGTCGATGTTTCTCACTGGGTTCCTTAAACACTAGGGATTTTTGGAGTGGACAAGTCTGTAGTGAGCTTGGACAATGATATTTTCATGGAAACATAATTTTTCTACGCCAAACCCCAATTTGGACGCTACAGTTGAATCAAACCTCAACTTTTATAGTATCCAGATACTGAATACTCTTTAGAGAACAGCTTTGTTGTTGCTTTTTGCCACATTATTCGTTTAATAGAGTTTTTTTGTTGGCACTTCTCTGATTCAAACCCTTTTTTGTTCATGTGGTGAACAAATCTTGTACCGTTCACCTCGCCTGTGCCCTGAAACCCAACATAACGTTGGGTTAGTCATACCTCAGCCCTCACTGAGAAGTGCTGACCTCGGACCACGGGTTTATTTCACCTCATTAAACTGAGCAGATACACCTCAGATGCTTGATTAGCGGCCTTTGTCTGACAGCTATGATTAAATACCCATCAACCTGACGAAAGCATCGCATCATCAAAACAGAAGGCGCGGAACTCCAGCAGCTCGCCTTTGCTAAATCGACGCTTCTCTTTCTGCCGTTTCTCCAGGCGAAGGCCCCCCACGGATCAAACTTTTCTCCACTGCGCACACACTCCCTCACACACATTAACACACACACACAGGTGAATCTGATGGAGGCATTTCAACCAGTCAGCAGTGAGTTCCGTGACCAGAGGGCGGTGTTATTCCCACAGCAGTCTCGCGTCGTCTGCACTCACACGACGTCCTGTATTACTGCCATCAATCATGTCGGGGAAATTACAATTTCCACATGTCAGCTACAGAGCGCTATGGAGCGCTTTAATTGAATACTCCTGATATTTCACCCCCCCTTCACTCATGCTATTGGTCGAAACTCCTTCTGCGGCAAACTAACCTAGAGGGGTATGGTAACGCAATAAAAGAAGACCCATTAGGCGGGTACACGTTCTCACCGATTCTCCATCAAACTAGAACGATGGTCTCGTCCTATTGTTCACCACTTCACGTTACTGTCTCCACTGTCAGATATTAAGGAGTAACAAAGGACTTTACAGATCCACGGGATGCACAAGTCGTCTGAGAACCCACATCTGCCTTTTGCACCGTATGCCTGGCTGTCAGTTCCAATCCACGGTCCGTAGTCGGGGCCTCCGAACGTTCGCTGTACCTTTTTTGTTTTAGACTGACAGCATACTCATTATACATTCGCAAGACCATCATTTTCCCGCTGGTTTTCCTTTATCTTGAGGTAAATGGATGTCAGGAAACAAATGAGGCGGCTCGCAACAGCTGCACATCAACCCAAGCGTTTCCATGCGATGGTGGCATTAAGCCGCAAACATCAGCGCTTTTCCGCCTGAAGAGAAAAAAACAAAAAAATATATATGAATTTAAAACCCTCTGCTTTGACGAGCACACACAAACTTGCTGTCACTTCCAAAAGAGCGCCGTCTCGGGCTCATTCTCGCACAGGCAATTAGTCAGTCACGTCTCTCATTTGCATATTACATATTCGTCCTGAGCGACTTCAAATGGACGGAAGATGCAGCATCTCATTATCCGGCTCCGCAGCTGTTACAGGGATCAAACCGCTGACCTTTTTCAGTTATGAGCTGCTCTCCCCACCACTAGGTTGTTCTTTTTTCCCATTCATTCACTCCTCCTCCTCCCCACACAAACACACACTCACTGACTCTCTGATGTTAACTTTCCAGACTTGTGTTTAATCCACTTACAGTGCAGCAGGAACCCCTCGCCTCTCCTCAGCTTTCCTTTCAGCCTTGCCTTTCCTCTTTTTTTGTTGTGTAGAATTGCCTGAAAGGCAAATCAGATACAGCTCTGACTTGTGAATGTGTGTGTTTGTGTGGAGCGAGAGTACGGCTGAGTCAAACCGAGGCCATCCTAAATAGATTTCCACCCAGAAATCCTTTAGTCTTCCTGCCAGATTGCAACACGGTGGATTTTTGAGAATTTTTCGCTCTTTGCGGGTGGGGGTGGGATTACCGCTAACTCCTCATTCTGTTGGGTTTTCTGGAATGAAATCTGCTGCGTTGTTTAATTTCAGGCTCACATTCATGTTTTATTCAGGTGGTTTAATAAAAACAAGCTAATCTGAAAGATTAATTGCCATAGCGATTTGGAATTCGTGGACGCCGGCACGTTATCGCTGGCAAGGAAACGGTCCTCGGCGATAAACCAGGAGAGTTTATTAAGTGTCTTGCTGTGGCTTCGTGCCATTGTCTAATTAACCCAGGACCCGAGGCAAGCTCATGCACTTATTTAATGCCTTTTTTCTAAATTAAGGCCTCGTCTCTGTCATACAGAAGAGACTTGGGTCACCTTTAGCATTTGACATGCTTGTAAAACACTAACGAAACTACGGGGGGTATTTTTAACCCATCAAAATGGTCAAATCAAGCATGAACGTATGTTTTTACTCCCTGAACAGGATGGATTCCTTCAGCCGTCCTTTGAAAATGAAGAATGTGGTGCTAAAGACCAAGCTGAGAAGGAAGGTGGCTGCGACAAAGTGGACAAACCAGAGAAAGCCCCAAGAAAAATGCTGTCCAGAGGTGAGAATACAACATAAACCTACCAATAACGGCTTTAAAGCGAATACGCTTTGATGTATTTATGTCCATGTAGGACCAGAAACAGACATTTCTTTATCTAACAATAGAGGTACAAAAACTCCTTGAGCAAAAGATGTACTGAATACCTCGCCTCACCTTCCTCCGCTTATCCGGGTAAGGGGCAGCATCCCAAGTAGGGCATCCCAGGTGTTCCCAGGCCAACCTGGAGATGTATTGTCTCCAGCATGTCCGGCGGCCTCCTGCTGGCAGGACATGCCCAAAACACCTCCCGAGTCTCATTCTTTCGATTATTACCCAAAGTTCACGACCATAGGTGAGGATTGGGACGTAGATTGACCGGTAAATAGAGAGCCTTGCTTTCTGGCTCAGCTCCCTCTTCACCATGACCGATCGGTTCAGCTTCCATCACTGCAGACGCTGCTCCGATCCACCTGTCAATCTCCCGCTCCCTCCTTCCCTCATTCATCCACAAGACCCAGAGGTACTTAAACTCCTCCACTTGGAGTAAGACCTCTCTCCGGATATTTAGATTACTTTTTGAAGACCAGATGAGTTGACTGTCAGAAAACCTGTTGACCATTACAATCAGAATCAAATAAGACTTCAGAACAGCTGAGACCTCATTTATAAACATTACTCACTTGAAAACACACCCGACTGCTTCCCCCCCATCCAAAAACCACAACTAAAGTCTAAATCTATGTGTATCCAATGAGATCCGAACAATGAGCGTGTCAGCTGTGACACCGGAAGCTAAGTATTGAAACGAAGCCAAATGCTTTAATGATACTAATCACACAATCTGTGTCACTCAGCCAAATTACTGCCTTCTAATAATTATATCCTTTGCCTCGTCGCCAGGGACACCCAGTCCCAAACATTTCCCTTTTAGCTGGCTGTCCTCCGGTTTGTCCAAAAGCGCTTCCCCGTTTGAAACCATATCTCATTATGGGCTGATAATTGGTGCGATTCAGTTAATTGCGAAAAGCTCAAGGTGCGAAGCAATTATAAGGGCTCCCACAGGCGGATGGAGGTGTCTGCTTCCCTCTGTGGAGCGGCACCAGCGACGAGGCAGCCTCCAATTATAGAAACAGACACCCACAGATGGGAGCGAGCTTCAGTGTCCCCTAACTCCCACTGTCGCTCTCATCTTGACCATTTCTTCAACGGCTGTGCTACATTCATAAAAAAAAGGCTTATACGACCTGTAACGATCAGTTGATCCGATTATGTTTCCTGTCTGGGTAGATTCCAGTCAAGACTACACGGATTCAACTGGTATAGACCTCCACGAGTTCCTGGTCAACACACTAAAGGGCAACCCCAGGTAAGACTTGTGAAATATGAGCCGTCTGTTGTGTCTAATGGTCCGCTCACAGAAACGTTTAAAACCTTAATTACTCACAGAGAGATCGATTCACTTCAATCGAACTCCTTCAGCTATAACTTAATGTTGGTGAACGTTTCCCGCCTTTTCCTTTAACAGATAGTCTTCACAGCCATAAATCTGAGCCCAGTCCAAAGTGAAGGCTCGTTTTTTTTTTAGGGGGGTAAAGCACTTTTCAGTTGAACTAAGCAGTTATTTCAGGATTAACGCCCATGTTTTCCCACTCGTAGAACGGTGTTTTACGACATCCAGAGTGTCGTCACATAAATTAGAGCCCAGTGGAATCCATTTTTAGAGTTTTTTCCACAATTAAAATTAGATTTCTTTTTTTTTTCCATTTTAATTTTTCAGAATAAAGGATTTTAGTTGATACAGGATTTTTGCTGGTGATTGGAGTCCTTGAAAAAGCTTTAATGTTTTATTTTGGAGGTTTTTAAAGCACTTGATGTTTTTCTTAATAAATTGACTAATTGATTTTTTGTTGTAGCAGCTCCTGAACTGTGGAATAAATCATTATCTATCAGACTGGTTTTGACTCTTAGTTTTTAAATCTTCCTTAAAGTCACGTCAGTTTTCAGTAGCTTTTACCTCTCTGAGTGATTTTACTGTAGTTTCCTCACCAGCTTTAGGTTTCTTATTCATCTGGGGTTTATTTTTGTTTTAATCCTGGTTTTATGTCTCTGTTTTTTACACGTATGTCTTATATGTTTCATGCATTGTGCAGCACTTTGGTAGCAACCTCCTTGTTTTAAATGTGCTTTATAAATAAAGTGGATTGGATTTTACCACATCAGTTTTAGGAAACGGGAAAGTAAAATAAGTATTCTGTCATCATTACATGACATCATTAATGTGAGGGGCTGGGAAATTTTGGGAACTCACCTTGAAAGTGCTTGAATTAGATTTTGGTCTAAGAAATCTTTTTATAGAACTTGAAATTATAAAACTGAAAATCCTCTAAAACGGAAGAAACTATACTTCCATCCTATTAGGTGCAAATTATTATGAGTTTAAATGTTATGTCAATGTTTTTTTAATAGAAATTACCATTTTATACAAATACACCAACTTCTTATTGTTTTTGTATTTTACTGTAACTGGAATGAATTGCATACAGTATTATTAACAGGGGTGCTCATAACCAGTCCTGCAGTGTGCCCCCTCCCCCCCAGGGGGAGGGGGTGCCCACCAGACATCAGAATTTGAGTTTGATTTAATCATTTATCGTCTCTGTGAGGTGCTTCATGAGAACTTTTGTTGAGTTAAAACCTGATTTTAACCTTCTTTTTGTAAAAAGTAAAACATTATAAAAACCTTCAGTTTTTCTCGTTAACAGAAGTTTTATTGACGACATTCATTCATCTGAGAACTGCTTTAGTCTATCTGGTTCATATTTAATAACTAAACACGGACTGGAAGTCAAAAGTTGAATCTAAAATTAAACACGCGCCCCCTAGTGGTTGATTTCAGTATATGGTTTAAGCCCTGCTCCTTTATGTAAATGAATTGGTTGATTTTCAGACTAAAATTAAAAATTCCTCTCATAATTTTTCCAGGTATTGACCTACAGAGTTAGTTTTTCTGATATTTTTAGTTGTAAATAGTTGTTTATTTTTAAACCCACCATGATTGTGTGTGTGAGAGTAGGTTGGATTTTTACACTTTGGGAGCACATGGTCCAGGGATGCTACGTGATGGAATCTGGTCCAGATTTATTCAGTCTTTGATCTGGTGACACCAACTTCCTTTTTTCTTTTAGGGATCGAATCATGCTGCTGAAGTTGGAACAGGACATCTTGGATTTCATCAGTAATAATGAGTAAGATGTTTGGAAAATTACTTTAAAACTTTTATTTTTACTGACTTTAAAAAATGGCCACCAGAATCGACTTTAAGATGTTTTCAACCAGTGCATTCTGGGATTATTCTAAGTGGATCAGTAGAATTACTGAGGGAGTAGATTATCCCTCAGGATTCTAAATAGTTAAATATTTGCAGTTTTTTCAGATTTATTTCTCATTTTTGTTCTGTTGGTTGTTTTTTTTTATAGAAGCCAGAAGAGGAAGTTCCCCCCCATGACCTCCTACCACAGGATGCTGCTGCACCGAGTAGCAGCCTACTTCGGTATGGACCACAACGTGGACCCCAGTGGAAAGTCGGTGGTCATCAACAAGACCACCAACACTAGAATGTAAGCTCTCCTCCTGTTATTAGGTTAGTCCGTCTGAGTGAATGCTGGGTTTTTGCTGGTTAATTGTTTGAAGGAGTCGACGGAGTTGGGTTTCTGGTTTCTGACATGGCTCCTCGGTTAGCATATGCCGCTGTCAGCAGCTGTAATAAATTAAAACTCCCGTGAATTCCCCCACCTACAGACCCGATCAGAAATTCTCGGAGCACATCAAGGATGACAGGGCGGACGATTTTCAGAAGCGCTACATTCTGAAACGAGACAACTCCAGCTTTGATCGAGACGACAGCACGGTAGGATTTTTTTTATATGTATAGATATATTTTTTTTTCTCTCTTCATCAAGCTGTCACTTTCATTTCTGACATGTTGGGAAGAGTGGGACAATCTGGCGTCTCTGACATAGAACACTGTACCACTGAGCGTGTGTGTGTGTGTGTGTGTGTCCTTGCCAGATCCGAATGCGTTTGAAAGCTGACAAGAGGAGCAAATCGATGGAGGAGAGGGAGGAGGAGTACCAGCGAGCCAGAGAAAGGATTTTTGCACATGATGTGAGAGCTGTTTGTGTAGGCGGGCTGGGGTGGAGGGGGAGGCATGTTTCACAAAATCTTTGTGTCACGTCTATTCATGTGCAAATTCAGTCGATTTTTTCCCTCCTTGCTGCCAATTACCAAAGCTGGCTTTATGAATCCACGCTCTGATTTGGCCTCAGAAGTCACGTCTCTAGCTACGTTTAGGTCCAAACACCTGAAACTGGTTTGCACGTTTTAAATAGAGAGACGTCCTTTCAAATTATAGATCTGTTTCATGATTCTCCAAAATACTGGAAAAAGTGTTCTATAGAGTAGATGAGTTTATTAATAGGATGGCTTTAAAACCAGCAGGAAGCTTTGGTTGATATAATAAACTCGCCTTGCATCACTACAGAGAATAGGAACATACTGTGGGAGTATATGGCACAGTGAACCACGAGTTGGTACTAGTAAATTTACATAAATAATAAATCAGAAGTATTACTTGACTGGATAAGCAGCCATTGAAACAAATCTAAATTTGTAAAAATCAATGAAGTGTGGCATCCCTCAGGGCTCTGTGTTCAGTCCACTGTTCATTAATTTTGTCAATAGCAGATATGATGTTTCAAGAACTCTAGAGAACATTTAATTAGCAGACGATACAAAAAATATTTGCTGTATGGACACTTTGGAGCAACACAGTAGGAAAATAACTAAAAAAGCTGAAGAGATTTAAAGTGAGCTCCCTCTGGTGTCCGTTTTAAATTACTGCCATTAAAAAGTTAGCCCATTGTTTCAGCTTCTAAACGCCTAAATCTAACTTGAAATGTCTCCTCAGCTTTCATAGTTTTCTACAGGAGCGGTTATTTACTCCTTCAAAGAAATGAGCTGTGTTCAAGCAGGGAGAGATTGAAAAAATCAGGAATCATGAGCTAAAAACACTCCAGCACTAGCATAACAGCTAGCCACTTTGGGTTAGCCTAACCCTCGTGAGACACGTGACTTCCTGGGTACCGTGACGGCGATGGAGATCTTGCAATTGTGGTATTCTGAATCTAATCACCAGATGGGGCTAAGTGACTTAAAGGGTCATATTAGCACATACTGGCTCAAGGAGAAGATTCAAAAATATGAAAAAGTTGCATATTATCACTTTAAATAAACTGACACCAAAGTTAAATCAGAAACGACATTTCTTGGTGTCATAATTGAAATCGATAAACTGTCAAAGCAAAAATGTCTGTCTCGTTACCATAAGGAGGAATACTTGACTAGATAAGCAACTACAACATAATAGATATCAATATCTACTAATTAGTCAAATGTGGCGTTCCTCAAGGTTTTGTGTTCGGGACTTGTTCATTCTGTGTACTCTGTATATGTAAAGTTTCAAAAATTTGTCAATTCGTAGCACCTTTTAGACACAGTACATGAACTAAGAAAACTGAAGGATCTAAATAAATTAAACCACACTATGTATACGTATATTTGGTAATCAGGTAACTATCACATGTATAAAACTAACAGAGTATCAGAAAGTACATTATTTGGTGTAACAATGAAAATCACATCTAAATTATGTTGAGCAATGTTGGAAGTATTTTATAAAACTGACATGTTTTTATTTTTCATTCACAGGGAGATCACTTTTTATTGGATAGAAGGTAAGCTTATGTTTCCCATAAAGCTTAGATTAAGAATAGATGTTCCAGAAAACTCCTCTTTTTATGTATTTGATGATATTTGAGTATTAATTAGTTTAGAAAGTGGTGACTGTCTCCTTGTGTCTGTAACACCTGTCTCCTTCCCTTCAGCTCACAGGAGGAACACTCATGCTTGAGCACTCAGCAGAGGCGGCAAATGTTCAGGTGGGTCCGCCCCCGTCACAGATCGCGCTGCTCCCCGGAGAGGAGCCTCCTCCGAGTCCTCAGGAACGGCACCGCTGAGCTGAGGATTTGTTTTCGCTGCTTGAGGAAGCTCCTGTTTAATGAGACTAAGGTTTTCTCATGTGGGACGGCCTTTTAGACAAAAAGGGTCCAATTACAGCAGGAAGTGACTCCCCCCAAAAAGAGTTTAACGTGCAAAGATTCTGGGTTTGGTGTCGCAACTGGAGCTTTATTTATATCCTGTGAACAATATTAGGAAAGTTAGATTTTTCATTTCTCTCTTTTGAGGTATTTTCATCTTTTATGCCTAAATCCACTCTTTTTAGCCACCTCTTTGTATCCATTGGTGGTTTTATGGATGAAAATACCTCTTTTGCAGAAAAGTATTATAATGGGATGATAGTAAATCAAACGCTTTCTGTGTTCTTTAGCATTTTGGCTAGAAAAGTTTTCTAAATCAGTGGTATGAATTAGTGCTAGCATGTTTGTGATTTATTGGGATCTTTGTGATGTAGGTGTTGTGATGGGAGTTGATGATATAAAGACATTAGATCCAGCAGAATTGGAATATACTGATGAACAAAGAGTCTATAAGGACTTTTCTATCCATTCTTTTATTGAACAAGGAAACAAACTGATTCAAATCTATTTTAGAAAGTTATTTGACCTAAACGCGCAGTTCTTTTGAGGTTATATTTTAACATGAAGAAACTGGTTGTATTGTTGAGAAACCTGCAAATAGGGATGCACCGATACCACTTTTTTCAAACCGATACAATACTTGAATCTGAGTACTTGCAGATACCGATACTTCTACCTCACAAAAATATGCAAAGAATTGGAAGACAGGTTCTATTTTCTTCTATTTTTGGTTAACTTTAACAAGTATGAGCACATGGTATCAGTATCCGTGCATCCCCACTGCAAAAATAGTAAGAAGAATTAACTGAAAAATGGAGGTGATATTTTGCCCCTTTACCTTTTTTATATTCCCTTTAAACTTAGCAAATATTATCTATGTTTGTTCATTTCACAAACTTTTAGTACAATTCTATAATTACTAGATTTTTCAAGAAATTTTTAACAAAACTCCCGCTTTTGGTTTTGGTTCCACCTCAAAATAATCCATGGCCCCCATCAGGCTGCCCGTTTCAAACTTTCTAGGTTCAGCCCTGTTAAATAAACCTGTTCTCTTTTTGTTGCAGGTTGCGGGCTGGCCAGTCCGGCGCCAGCCGCCAGAGCAGCTCAGAGACGGACACGCTGCCCCGGCACGGCGAGCCTCGCCCGTGGAGCAGCACGGACAGCTCGGACAGCTCCAACCGGCTCGCCCCGCGGCCCCCCATCACCAAGGCCAGCAGCTTCAGCGGCATCTCTCCGGGCCTGGTCCGCGGGGACAGCTCGGCCAGCAGCAAGAGCACCGGGAGGCTCTCCAAAACAGGCAAGAGTGATGAAACGAGTCGACGCGTGAAACATCCGCAGCGCGGTGTTTGGGTGTTGATTAATTCAGACGCCGGTGTCCTTAGAACGTCCTCAAATCAAACAAACAAAGAAATCCCTGACTGAGGCGAGCTGAATCCTAACAACCTCATCCACCTGCGCTTTGAAGCCAGCAACAAGCTAAAAGTACAAATAAACCCCGAACGTAGACGGAGGGATTTATCTCATTAGTGAGGGAGCGTCTAATTTATTCACTCAGCTGAGGAAGAGGAGACTAACGCAGCATGAGGAGGAAAACCATCAAACCAGTCCCTAAAACAGAAGACATGTACGAAGTGAGGTCTCACGAGAACAAATATTTGTTGTCCTGCTGTAGATTGGTGTGCGTGTCGCGGAGCTGGACAGCTGTCAGGACTCATTACGGCGCCGCAGCCCGGTAATGGAAGAGGCTCGGAGAAAGTGTCGTAGCAGCAGAAGAGAAAAAGCAAACACTGAGGAGTTGGTGCATAATGTATAAGTCAGAGCACCCAGATGAATTTATCCCCACTGCTTACTCCACAATATCAGACATCTGTGACCTGATTGGCTGAGATTAGACGCTCTGCATTGTGGGCTTGTTTTCATTTATTTATCGCAGTGAGGTGAGGTCTTCATTTGGCTTTTGCTTTCCCTGCAATCATTTCTGTTGACGTTTTCTTTTTCTCACATTTGACTAAAGCGGTTTGTTTTTTCAGCAAGTTGTTTATGAGGCAGCTATCGCTCTCCGGAGGCGAAACCATGGATTTGATTGGTCGATATTTCACACTTTAGAAAATAATTGGTTTATTTAACCAATCAGCAGGCAGGTCAGACACTGTTTATGGAAATGATTCAATCAGCTTTTAGGATTTATTTTTCACAATAAAATAAAACGTAGTACAATAACCCTTTAAATGACAGGTCTCTATATCGTGTTAAAACACTAAACTTAACTGAAAAAACTACTAAATTAAAAAAATTTGAAATAAAAAGTTAAACATTATTACATTTAATTGTTATTACCTTAATAATAAAATATATTTTTTATATTTTTGTTAAGTTACATTAAATTATAACCCTTATTGCCTCCAAATGACTAAAAAATGCTGACATTTGTGGGGGGTTTTCTTGATGTGGAGGTTAAATGTTTACAGATTGATCAGGTTGACTGACAGCTTTCAGTCATCTCTGTAGCTCATTTTAATTTCCGTTTCTTTTTAATATTTGTGATGATAAATGGCTGCCACCGACATGTAAATGGGTCTCATTTAGCTCGTCAGGTTCTCTACACTGTAAAAAGTGTTTAATCCTGGTTAAACCAGAACTAAAGCAGAGTGTTGTGACAATGTTCAGACTAATTCAACTTTTTAACTCTGCTCATATGATTTATCCACCATGATGGTTTTGGAGTTGTGGATTAGAAGGAGGTGATAAATAACTGGAGCTGGACTTGACTGAGGGAGGTGGAGCGGACTAGTGGTGTGGAGGAGAACTGTTGCTGTTTCAGTTCAGCCTAAACCTGAATTCATACAAATTATGAGTCGGTTCAAAATATTAATTTATCAGCTATGATGAGGATTTGTTGCTGCTGATGACCAAGCAGAAAAATTCAGATGCAGAGCACAATTTAGTTTTTCCCAAACGGTACTGTTCTTGAACTTCTGTATGTATTTAAAATGTTTAAAGTTCTTCCAAGTGCTGTTAAATAAACGTTTATGTTTAGAAATCTTCATATTTTTGTAAAATTAAATACAAATTTGCCAAAATACAAAATTTGGTTTTGTATATTGGCTGACCTGAGTTTTACAGTTAAGGTTTTGAACTGGCTGTTTTAAAAACAGCAATAAAACAGGGACTGGTCACAGAAATGTCTAGATCAGTTCATCTGGTTTTTAGAGACTGGTGTTGAAATCAGCTATAGAAAAATGGCTTCCTTTTTAGAAATTGGCGTTAAAATCCATCGTAGAAACCCAGATTTGTTGACATAATTTTTTTTAAATTGGTATCAAACTTGATTATAGAAAATCCTGATTATTGACCTGATTTGTACAGATTTTTATTAAAATCTGCCATTAAAAAAAAAACCCAGATTTGTTAACCAGATCAGTGGACCTGAGGAGTCTCATTCCTCCTCTCTGTCTCCTCTCAGGTTCAGAGTCGTGCAGCAGCGTCGGCTCCTCGTCCAGCTCGCTCTCCCGTCCTCAGCTGCCCCTCCCGGTTCCGGTCTCCTCGCGGTCCAGCGCCCCCGTCGCCCCCTCAGCTCACCACGCCATCAACGCCAGAGGACACCTCAACAAGAGCGCCCCCTCCCAGCCACCGGCACCTGTTCCCGACGCCACCAACTATTACGTGTTGCCTCTAGAAGCCTCAGGGATTCCTCCTGGCAGCGTTCTGGTCAACCCACACACAGGTGGGTGACATTTAAAGGCACAATCACACAAAAAAAGGATTCAACTGCTTTACATCAGTTTCCCAGACTTGTAAATTTCACTTCTGATGATGAAAATTCATGAGTGGGACAGGATTCCAGCTTGGCTCGGTTTGTCTGTCAAATTAGTAGTCAGGCTGAAGCACTCTGATCAAGATGCAGCTAACAGATGGAGAGATGTGTAAATATGCATCATGGGCCCGAGCGCACAGCGGTGAACTTTCAGGCTGTAAAGTGTTCTCCAGAAGCGACGGGGTGTGAAGGAGCGGCGGCGTTTCCTTATTATTTGATTTATAAACATCCTGACGCGTCGGATCTCTTGTGACTTTACACCCGACAGGTAAACCCTTCTTCCACCCCGATGGCAGCGCGGTGGTCTATAACCCTGCTGGCAGGATCCCACAGCAGGGGAGAACTCCACCACAGCCACTACCTGCAGCCACACAGCAGCAGCCAACCAATCACCTCCACTCACAGGTCGGCGCCTTTCGTTTTCTATAAACATTCCTTTCTATCTTACTAACTCTCTGTTGTGAAAAGACTTGACGCTAAGCTCCTCCCATTAACGGCAAAGAAACTTTCCCGAAACTAAAACTTGAGAAGCTCCAAATGGGAGGGGCTTATTGTCACTGACACCCTCCGTCCTCCTGTCCATTCTTCTTCCTTCTCAGCCGGTCTGTCCTCCTCTTCAGCCGTCCTCTGAGCCTGTCCACAACCCAACGGTCTCCTATCCTCTTCCTCCTCCTCAGTTCCTGCCTGTCTGTCCTCCTAACCAACAGTACACTGTGGTACAGAACCTCTTCCTTCTCTTTGACTCTTCTTCTCATTCCATCTCCTGTCAAAACACTTTTATTTTTATTAAATAAGTTAGAAAGACAGGAGTATAACTCATGTTGAGCCTAAAGGAGACATTACTGGGTTTTCCAGCTGTCTAAATGTTTTGTTATTGATTAGTTATTATAGTCATCGGTTCACTCAGTCACACATTAAATCTTTAAGGAGTTCAGTTTTTAACCTGCTGTTAAATAAATGAGTCTATTTATAGTCTGCAGGATGAAAACACGACGCTCCCAGCATTCAGTCTGATGGGTTTTTATGTAGAGTGGATGTTTAACAGATCTTTAAATGTTATGAGGGTTTTTTTTTTTTTTATATTTAGGGCTCTTATTATGAAGGGGTTTGAAAGGAAGTTGTGGAATTGATGAAAAATAAAGACTTAAACATTCAGTTGAGTAAAACTGAAGCAGCACATCTTTTAAAGAACCAGAGCAGACTGAAACGTTAGCATTAGCGCTAACGTAGCTTACAAATGCAGATCACACTGACTATTTCCTCGTCTTGTACAGATGGACGTAAACTTCACCTCAGTTGTAAAAACATTTAAAGTTCAGTCTCACTACAGATCGCTGCCGTCTCCTATCATCTGGGGCGATCAGAGTGCCCCTTTTGCTGATGATGGAGATATTTACACCTATAAATCACTACTTTGACTGCCGTTTTAAGAAGGCAGTCCTAGCTGCTCTAGGACTAGCCGTTAGCTCATCAGACTCTGAGGCTGTTCAGGAATCAGAGTTTAGACAAAAACAAACAAACGCTTTCAGAACTCTGTGTTTTATCATCTGAACAGAGCAGGCATCAGGGACGGTGAACGCTCTGATTTATAGAAGTTTCAAACAGGTGTTTACAGGATAATACTTCTTTTCTGGACTCCTTGTTTATTTTTTTGGAGTGAAGGTGTATCCGTCTCCAACAGGAGGTGTGTATTTCTCACGTATGTAGATCGTGCATTCACTTAACCTCATTTCTGACCTGGTTTGAGTCAGAAACACGCGCCGCCTCTGTGACTAATTATGCCAGCGGAGAGTTGCGTTAATATTTAATTCATCACCAGATGTTAGCGCTGAATAATCCATGACTAAAAACACGACTCGGTGTCAGAAACGATCTGGACTTTAGTTTCAACCGGACACGTCTGGTTGGTTTAACACACATTTTCTCTCCACAGCCTGAAGTCCTCAACAGCCAGTTCAGTCACATGACTCTGTCGCAGCAACCGCCCAGCGAGAGCGGCGCTCCGCTCCCCGACGGGCGCCACTACCCCTCCGTGTACAACCTCCACCCCTCCGCCGTGATGCTGCAGGGCGCTCCATCGCAGCAGGTGGCGGGCTACGTGGTGGCCGGGCCATCGGGGGGACACCTGCAGGGTCAGCACGTCCCCATCCCGGCGCCGGGCCAGAACCCGGCGTACCCCAGCCCCGCCGCTTTCGCTGCCGGCGCGCCGGCGCTCCTCCAGCAGCACGCCTACATCCATCAGCCGCTGCAACAGGTAACTGGTTTTATCCTCAGGAGTCGGAGCAGAGGATGAACCAGAGCTGATCTTTAACTGTGTCTCTCCAGCAGACGTGTTACTGCTCCTCAGTCCACCACCCTCAGTGCTCCAACCAGCAGCAGCAGCAGTACCGACCCCCTCTCAACCAACTGACCTATAACTGCCCTCAGAGCCAAAACCTGCCCCAGCAACAAGGTACAGACGCTATGAACCAGTCGCATCCTGCTTTAAAAGCTTTCTGCTCTCAGATCCATTTCAAACCAGTCCCTTTGATTCTGATTCAACTGGAGCCACCTGGACACCAGACAGCAGCAGGTTTCATCCCTTACAGCCTCAAACGATTCAGCTCAGATCAGAAGACAAGTCGGAGGAACCGCTAACTTCTCTCCAGGATGTTTTAGTCGTTCCTCCTCCTGCTGTCTGATGGATCTGCTGAAGGACAAACGTTCCCCCCCTCCCCCGTCTGTTTGTTTGTTTTAAAGCAGATTATTCACTTCTCTTCTCACCACAGGCGCTCAGATTGTTAGCTCCTTTTGTTTTTTCTCCACAAACCATAAAAGGGTGGACTGTGCTGCCTCTCGTCCCAGCACACACACACACACACACACACACACACACACACAGCTGCACATATGTCTCTGTAAGTGGCTGCGGCACTATTCTGTCATCTCCAGGCTGCAAATGTGGCCTCCCTGCTGGGGAACCGGGGAATCGTCAGCGGACAAATGAAGCTGACCTACAAAGGCAAAAGAACAGCAATTATTTCTGAGGTAGACGGCTAAAGCAGCCTCGCCGCGGCGCTGAGCCTCGTTTCCGTCCTGTTTCTGCATTAATTAAAGGAGCACAGATGCATCATCGTGTAGAGGTGAAGACGTGGGTTCAGCTTGAGGTTTTACATGATGCAGGACTTATCAATGGAGATTCTCCAGAGGCGTGGTGGATCCTGTCAGCGTTTACTCCTAATTGCATCAGTCAGGCGCCACCTCGCTGCACCGCGGCTTCAGTCATGGTCATCTTCAGAAGCGTGTTTGTCTTCTTTCAGCTTCACTCTGAGACGTGAAGGTTATTAGGAGGTGGAACGCTTTCAACTGCTGCCAAAAACCAGAGCTGGAGACTGGTTTAGTAACCTTTAACTTATGATGTAGTTTGTTAATTTTGGAGCATTTTGGGAAGGTTTTCTATACCGGTTGTAGGTTTTCAGTGGCCGATACCAACGCCGATTTTTTTAAATTATTTTTTTTAAAAGAAATCGACTTGGCCAAATCAGGTTTTGTCTCTACTTGTTGAAACAAACAGCCGTAGTGTAGATGTCGTTCTATGAGTTGGTTATCGTAGACAGAACAACCAGTTGTGGTTTTCATTTTAGTTTTTTAGAAATCGATGTAGCTGATTGATCATTAGCTCATCAATATAACTATAATACTCATACACAGTACAATCTACTACATTTAAAACATTGAAAGTACAGTCTGGTTGTAGTGGGATTTTAAGGATGTTTAGCCTCTTGAACAGGTTGTCTAGAGGTTGATTGATCGTGGTTTTAAATGGTCGATACCGGTGCTGATTTCTAGTTTTTGCTTGTTTTTAGTGAAACTAGTTTCCAGAGTCTGAAGTCTTTTCTGTTTGTTGACTTTTGACTCGTAGCTGTAACAGCTGAATTTTCATCCACGTTACGATTTACTAAAATTTTACAAAGGAAACAAACATTTTTGCCTTTAATAGTTTAGTTGAAATGTAAAAGTTTTTTCACTCTAGTTGTTCTAGGCAGGTTTTCTGATGGTGAAAAGTGGTGTAGATTTTAATGATTTTTAAAGAGAACAGGGTGCATCACCTTGCTTTATTTATATATTTACTTTTGGCCCTTAAAATTAACAGTTTAATATTCGTACACGGTACTATGTACTACATTTAAAATGATAATCTTTATACTTCCAGTACCGACTTGTTGAAGGAAATAGTCTAATGTGATTGTCTTGGGTGACCTCAGTGACTGATACCAGTACTGATGTTTGCTTTAAGGGATTTAGGAGGCGTGTCCAATAAATATAAGTTTTATATTAATAGTTAATTAAGTTCCGTTTTAGTAGAATTGTGGTTCATTAGATGTATTTGTTTTTGGCTCGAAAATATAAAATTTTATTGTTTTTATACAAACTGATCAACAAAACTTTTAGTAGAGAAATAATTTTCCTTTGAGTTTTTTCTAACCCTGCTGCCCAGTCGTCTCTGTTCTTTAGTTTCTATGAATTCAGTGCAAATCATAAAATCCTCCATATTTTAGTCACTTTTCTAAGTCTATGGAATTTACTAATTTTCCATTTTTACCACTAAAATTTTGGCTCTTTTAAAAGTAAGTTAGCATAGCTTCCTTTTTATCAGTAATCGCCCCGGTCAGTCAGCGGATGGATCCACGGCTCTACTAAACGCCGTTTGTAGTTCATCTGATGCGCTTCCACCCTGGTAGCAGTCTGAGGTGACCTCGTCCCTCGCTTTGCTCTGTAACGCTGAGTGAGGATGGACGCCGCGGAGCCTGAGAGGCGGGACGCGGGGCCGGGACGCTGTCTGAGAGGCCTCTACGAATCTCACAGTGAACCGGTCTCTTTTCCAGCCCCTCACTTCTCACCTGCGGGAGCTCCAGTTTTTATGACCTCGTCACAAACCACACGCGAGCGCTGAAGGATGACCGCGACGAGGAGCTCGCTTCATGGACGATGTCAGACAAAAACATCCTTTCCAGTCCGATGATGGACGGACGCGCTCGCCGGGGGAAACTTCTGAAAGTAAAGGAGTCCAAATCTCCTGTCATCCGCCGCCCGCTGGAACGGACGCATTTGATATTCTGGTCATTTCATGCTTGGTTTGTGAGTGAAGGTGGGAGGCGAGGGTGGATAAAAATAGTCCTGCCGACCCGGTTCCTTGTGGAGCTCTTTCATTGTCTAGTTGTACTTTTCTCCCAGAGCGCCGGACTGTAAAGACACCTTGACAAAAGGACGCCCTCTCCTTTTGTCACCTGGATTACGTGTGTGTGCGGCACAAGAAGTCGTCTTTTTGTCCCCTTGACATTTAAGCGTCTGATATTACCCCCGGCCTCCGGCTAGAAACGGCCGCCACCATTTTAGTGACTTTGCGTCGTCTTTTGTGCGTCTTTGTCTTCGCTCCAGATAGGTTTTTAATAAGTTGGGTCGAGCCGTCTGGTTGGAGGGGTTTAATTCCCCGTTGACCATCCACTCAGATTGAAGGTTGAAGCCACTGCTGGCTAAATCAAATATATCGACATTTAGTCCAAACCCACAAACAGCTTCTTATTCTTCTTCTGTGGTTCTGCTGTATCCTCTGTGGTTGTTGTTGTATTAAAGTAAACCCTTCAAACCAGTCAAGGCTGATTTCATGTGATCTTTCCCCTCAGTGCACCAAGCCGTGATGCCAAACCCAGCGTCCAGCTACCAGACCGTAGTGGGCGTCCAGCCAACACCCAACCTCGCTCTCACTGGCAACCAGCAAAGCAATATGGCCAGCCAGATGCAAGGCATGATGGTCCAGTACCCTCCGATGCCATCTTATCAGGTACGCCTGAAAATGGACCTCATAGAATATTAACCTCTACTAATTTAAAGATTGTTTTCTTATAGATTTATGTGTTACGCTCTTTTTCTTATAAGAACCTAAAGGCAGAAACCTCCTAGCTCCAGGAACGTGCAACTTTTCAGGAAATCAAAACCTTTTTGCTCTTTTTGACATTTCATTTTGAAAAGTCATCCATTAAACCACCGATAGACGTGAAAGCTGACCAATAGAGCTGATTGATGTAACAACATAGGAGAATAAAGACCACTTTATGGAGTTTTTGCCATTTATTTTCCATAGAAAGAGAAGCTCTGCTGCCCCTGGTGGTTATGAGGTGTCATCACACCTAAAATCTGTTTTCTCTTTATCTGACAGGTAGATTTATTGGGTATTAATGAGAAATGCATTCTGTCAGGATTACATGCGTTTCAAGCTGGAGTCAGTGGGTATAAAGTGAATGTTTTTCTCTTCCTGTTTTTGTCTGTAGCAGGTTTCTGTTCCTCAGCAGACGTACCAGCAGCCGGTGTTCATGTCCTGCCAGCCGGGTCAGGGCCCCATGGCTGTTTCTGGTGTGCAGCCCTGCTACAGCCTGCTCCCCCCCACCCAGCACACCACCATGAGGTACGATTCCAACACGCTTCCTTTTCTGTTAAAAAAAAACAACAAAAAACTGACATTTTTAATGAAAAACATCATCTCCTGATGAAAGTTTACTTCTTTTTTTAACTTTCAAAATCTGTTTTCTTCTTTAAGTGTGAGTGGTGATGGTATACTTACCCATAAGCCACCATTTTTATTCAAATTTTCAAACAGCTCACTCTTAAATGGTCTGACTTCAGATCAAGAAGGGGGCGGGGCTAATAGCTTATACTGGAACCAGCCACTAGGGGGCGCTTCCATGTTACATTCTTCATCATTTTATCTATGTTGATACCCTCAATCCCAATATCCACACTGCAGCCTACAGTCCTCTACGAAGTGCACTTGGAATTATGGGTAATAACCTTCGCCGGAGTCCACATTGATGCGGTCTTCGGCGGAGTGCGTAGCGAGGGTGGAAAAGGGGGCGGGGACAATGTCCTGATTCTAGTCTCTAGAGAATCGGGACACCCGACGCTCTCACACACCTCAGCAGGAACATGGAGTTGAAGGGCACAAGGGTGGAAGTGTGAGTATTGGGACAGGGCCTAAAACTGTTTGATCACCACTGCCCCCTAGTGGTCAAACTGTATAAAAACGTTTCTAAACATAAAAACAGGTTGCTGGTGAAGGTTCTCGGTCATCCAGGTCATGATAATCCAAAAAAGGGTTTTAAATAAAGGCAACTGGACTTATTACGTCTTCAAAGAACCAAATAAGCCCAGTTGCCTTTATTTAAAACCCTTTTTTGGATCAAACCAGGTTGTTTTAAATGATATTAATAACTAGGACATCAGAGAGTAGTAGAATTACTTTTTTACAGCCTTTCCATTGATTAGTACCACTGTGTGTAGGATTTAGCTCCAACATGAACTCTAGTCGTTTTGTTTGATGACAAACTTTAATTTTAAGTCGTTTTCTAGTTATTTTCATCAGGCTTGGTTAAAGTAATGAATGAGCCGAAGGTCATTATTGTTCACTGAGGGTGAAGCTATGACATCATTACCACAAAGCTTCTGCAGAACTGATGAATTTCAGCTCCACTTCCTGAAACCAGCCTTTATTTGTCACGTTTCCCTGGATGTGCAGCTCCTCTCGTTATCGCTGATTGATAGAACTAGTTCACAGAAAAGCACAATCAGTAGTTAGTTTCTACCTTCACACGCACCATCAGTCTTGGTACCAGGTAGCAGAGCTCCTCCGGGACGCCGCTACATGCATACCCAGCCGTCACCTGCAGAACAAAAGGAAGGAGAGGTCACTTTCTCTCCGTCCCAGCTGTGGAGTGGGGCTGCGTTAGTGGGGCAGTCGGCGAGGAGATGATTTATGCAGCAGCATCCGAACGGCTCAGTGTTTTTCCCACGAGGACCCTCCGTCCACCTGCAGCCTGCTCCTCCACCAGCTGGAGACGCGTCCCTCCAGGCGAGCTGCTTACAGAGCAGATGGACTTTTAGATTTAACACTCAGCTCTCCCAGCTCCTGGACCTTATGTCTCACTTTTATGTTTTCAGCTAAATTCATCAGCTCTTTTCCTTTGATTAATTAGACCCGTTCTCAGGAGCTCTGCAGGTAAAAGTTCAACATTAAAGGTTTATTTCTTGTGGGGTATTTTTTTGCAGTTCGACTGTGAGTTTCCTGCCCGCCCCGATGATGGAGCCGCTCCAGTTTCCTCAGGCCTCGTCTCCCTGCATCTCCCAGCAGCACCCGGGCCAACAGTACGCAGGTAGACGACAGTAGTCTGTTTTTGGGTTTGGTTTGGTTTCTTTTTAAGGTAAGGTCTGAACAGGTACACAGTGAGTGAGAGAACTACCTGAAAACTCAGCTGAGAACAGCATTGTGTCCTTTAATAATCCTAAATCATTAGAGCAGAAAACGGTGGGGAAGACTTCATTTTTATGAATTGTCTGATGCTCCGCCTTGACTTTTATTTCTCTCTTACATAAATAGTAGAGACTTCTGACTGCAGGGAATCCAGTTTTAATCACAAACACATCCGTTGTGTAAATTGTCGTCGCTCTGACAATCAGCTGATCACTGACTAAACGAAGCCTTGATTCTAATCATTTTCCTCGAGGATTTTTAAATTTGAATAATTGGATGAATGGTTTCATCCTCGGCTCTGCATCCTATAACGAACCCGTCCATCCAGCTTTCTGTTTACATCAGCTCATAATTAGATTTGCGCTCCAGTGTTTTAAAATGAGGAGGAGTCCCTGGAGGGTGGCGAGTGATCGGTACGGTGAAGGTGGACCTCAGTTTGCTGCTCCAGCAGGAAAACAGTCGTCAGGTGGTTTGACTGGTTACAGTGAGGAAACTTCTCCTATGATTGATGTCAGGAGACAGAATACTGCTGCTGGGTTTCATTATTTTATCAAATAAACAAACATTTTGGTCAAAATATACATTCAGTTAATAGGTTTTTATTTCAAATAAGATTTAAGAAGTGGTTTTGATGGTTGGTTCAAGTCCTTGAAAATGCTTGATGTGATTTTTTTTTTTTTTTCAGTGTTTAGAACAGTCTTGAAACCAAAACTGAAATTAGTTTTTGCACAAAAATGTTTATTTTTACAAGACGACGAAGTGAAATAATCATTTTAGACGCATCATGTAAATCATCACCAATGTAAGGTGTTGAAATAAGTTGAACTCACCTTGAAAGTCCTCAGAATTTAATTTCAGCAAAAACAAATTGTGAACCTTTAATGTTTGATGAGCTCTAATTACTACTAATAAGAAAACAGGTAATTATGTAAAACTGGATTATACACTGTAAAAAATGTTCAGTTAGTACAAGTCACATTTTCACAAGTTTTAAACATATAAACTGCTGTTTGAAACACAAAAATCATTAAAATTGTTAAAATAAAAAGATGTTTGTTTGGTTTTTACTTCTAGATGTTTCAAATATTAACAGACTGGCATTTAATAATTTGGTTAATTAAACCAAAACTGGTCAAATTGGTGGATGATTAGTCAAAATAGTTCTAACTATATTTAAAAGCATATAAATCTAAATGTTTGTAATATTTATGGTTTTAAATTAATATAAGAAATTATAAGATGTTTTCTTCAATCTGATCCTTTTCATTTAAAATCATTTATTTTGAGTGAAATAAACTTAGAAAAAATTGTAAAAGCTACTTTTTTTTAAATTGTGAAGAAAAAAAATTCAATAATTTTTAAAACGTGTTATTATATTTTTTTACATAAACATGTAAACTAAACAAATTTTGTTCAACTTTAAAGAAATTTGGAACAAAAATTTCAGTCCAACTATTTAAAGAAAAGTAAAAATCACTGTGCCCTCTTGTGGACAGTTTGTGTCATAGCCTTTTTTTTCTTTTTTTTTTACTTTACTGGTTTTCCAAACTTGAGCTCTTTTTTAGATCCAGGTTTTACCCAGTGGAGTAAATGATTCACCAAAGAGCTCAAACCTCTAAACAAACGGACCTCGTTCTGATATTTGTCTGAATCTTTGAGTCTTTTCTCCTCTGACTTCCTGACCGGAGCTCCAGGTGGAGCCGTCTCCTCGCTAACGACCTTTATTATTCATGTGTGATTATTACGGGAGGAGGGATCCATCGGTTCCCAGCCTGTCAGTAATGAGGTCAGATGAAGGTCGTGGACCTGCAGCGCTGACCAGTAAACACTTTTAATTGGCTGGAAATAATCTGCAGACTGAAATCCAAATATCCATCGTCCTTGTTACTGTTGGAGGGAGTCATTTGATAAATCAACACCGTGGCGTTGACTAAACGACTCCCCTCTCAGTGTGTGAGCGCAAAGTAAACAGATTTTAATTAAATCAGAATGTGTTTGGAGCAGCTTTTATGTGTAATTAGGTAATTGGATCTTTTGGGTTAATTGTGGAGGATTTCTTTAGGAAGCTAAAACATTTTATGTTTTTTCTTTTTAATGGTCGCAGGGTTGTTGCCGGCGGCGCCCAGCAGCGGCGTGGTGATGCTGCAGATGACGGCGCCCCCCTGCCAGGAGCCCCGAGCCCCCTCCCCCTGCCAGAGGAAACTTCCTGGACACAAACACCCCGAGCGCGGCCGCAGACCCGCCGAACTCCCCCAGACCCCGGACAACATCCAGGTACAAACACTCCCCGCCCCCATCCATCACGAGGCGACAGCTTCATATTTATCACCGTCAGACGTTTTGACAACATCTAATTAGCTGTTTTAACTCGATCTGCGCCTCTTTGGGACAATCTGCTCCGAGTTAAGACGGCCACAAAGAAAGCAATTTAAAAGCTCATTTAGTTCGGTTGCGTGAGTCTGACAGCGATTTGAGAATTGTCGCCTTGAGCCACACAAGGCTTTTCCCCGCCGTTCCAGGCAGGTTAAATGTCGCCGTAAATAGGCTCCGCAAATGAAGCTGCCGAAACCCGAAAATGAGGAGAGAATCGTCCTGTGCGTCGGGGTGTAATGGTACATTAGTGGGACTAATGTGGAGGGAAAGCCACATTAAAGCAACGACTCGTACAACTCCATGACTTTGTTGAAGTAGTTTGTCTGAATGAAAGTGTTTGTGTTCCTCTCCGTTTCCTCCCACCGTCGGCGTGTTGCGTGTAGAGCAGCCTGCGCTCCTCTCCGGCGCTCACGCCCTCGCCGTGCCAGCCGTCCAGCATCAAGGGCCTCCCGCCAGGCGTCCCGCCCATCCCCGTCCTGTCCCACCAACTCCCCGCTGCCTTCTGCCACAGTGGACAAGGTCAGACCCCGTCGTTCTCCTACACCATGTCGGATAAGACCACGTCTAACGTTTGGGTTGTGATTTCCAGGTGAAGCTCACTACTCCCTACTGGGCCCGCCTCTGCAGTACAAACCCTCCATCAGACCTCCTCTAATCCACGCTGCTCACATGGTAACCAAACACCAGGTAACCTCGCTTCTTCTAAACGACTCTAAATGCCGTGTCCATCCATCTGATAAACATCACGCTCTTCCTCCTCAGGGTCCTCTGGGAGTTTGGCGTAGCGGTCACGCCAGGAAGGCCAACAGGAAGCCTTTGTCTTCAGATCTCAGTGTAGGTGGAACAGGAACCTAACTCTAAACTGTCACAAAAATGACTAATATTAAAATTATTTTGTCTAAAAATAATCAGAAAACCTAATTAACCCTGAAAATATTCCTGATTTTAAGCATTTTATATGGTCAAGTCACCACTAAACAGTGTAACTCTGCCCCCTGCTGATGGGAAATGGGAACTGCAGTCTCTTTAAAATGTTAACTCTGCTATAAAAAAGATTAATTTCTTATCCTAAATGGACCTATATTGATTCTAGTGTAACACAAATTGATAAGTGTAACTTCGCCATAAATCTGTAACTGCAGTAATCATGTTAAATAATCATAATTAGGATTTTTATTCTGGAATCGGTTTGAGTCAGCGACAAACTTAAAACAGGCTGAAGCATCTTTTATTCACTGATGGGCGTCGGGCATCCATCACCCCGTGAATCCAGCTGCTCTGGAGACGATTTAGCAGACGAAGTAGAAGCAGCACCCCCTTCTCGTTGGATTATGCTCTAGCTGTGGAGGGAGGAGAGAGAAAAAGCATCTGTTTGTGAATGTAAGCAGAATAAGTTACAAACAAGGCAGAAATCGCACCTGGCTGGCAGTATTTCTACAGGAAATGTGCTGAGATTTGTGCTTTACTCAGACAATCGGCTAAGAGGAGGGAGGGGCTTTTAAGAATTTAAACATTTTTTAAATTTGTGTCTGTTTTGCTGGAGATAAGTCTGAGCCGGTATATCTCAGCCTCCCGGTGGTCCAGGTCTGGATTCCTGGCTCACTCGCTTGTCTGTGTTTCAGTGAGCAGTCGGATCCTGGAAGAGCCGCACGCTCCGGGGGGGGGGGGGGATCGGCCGCTCGGACTCCCACCAGCTCCCGGCCGAGCTCGGCTCAGCGGCAGGCAGCGGATCGACCCAGAGTCGGGCGGACCATCAGAGACACCCCGGAGGACACCTGGCCTTCACCGCTACTCATTCTTTTGCCCCGGTCCCAGCAGGGACCCGGGCCAGCTTAAAACTCCGAACTAGCACCGGATACAAAGAGGGGAAGCTGTACGAGGCGCGAACATGAACCAGCTGCCTCAATCTGGACCGCCTCCCAGATTCTGTCCAAATCAACAACAACAACAAAAAAAAGTGAATGTTGACTTTTATTTTGTTTTAGTTTATTTTATCTTTTTGTCGTTCGTCCTGGCCCAACAGGTCTGTGCTGAACTTTGAGTTCTAAACTTTTCGAGAGCTTTGGGATTTACTCGCCAGCTGGTTCTACAAGGTTTTCACCCACATCAGGAAACCGCCTCCCAGTAACACCACACTGCAGCGACCATACGAGCCTGCACAGTACAAAACACTGAATAATGGATATACTACCTTAATTATTTAAAGTCACAGTTAAACACAGTGAATGTTGCGTTTGCACTGATATGTTGATCATATGGAGAGGTTTGGTTTCTCATTCAGGGCCTGGATTTCTGTTTTCTTTTTTTTTTATGAAGCCCTCATACCTGTTTGTTGCACTCGGCCAGGCCGCTTTGTTTTATATAATAAATTAAAATGTTTATATGCACAAGAAAAATGCAATCCAGTCCGTCACTCTTGGCGTCATTTGTTGTGTGTGACTCATGGGAGATGTTCTGTGTATGGTGTGGCTTTTCATCTTTTTTTTGTTTTGTTTTTGTTTTGACTTTAATAAATGTTTGCACCACACGTGTTGACAACTTTATCCCTAGTTTAGAGGTCAGCAGTGAGGTCCTAATTTTGAGAATTTAGCCTCGAGGTTAGTCCGAGGTAGCGATGTGTCTTTAGTGGCCGAGCCGGTTTAATGTGCCGACTCTTTCAGAGAACTTTTTGTCATTCAACATGTCATATTGTAAATACTATACCTACTGATAATAGTTAAAGTGAGCAGTCTCTAGGAACAGGAAGTAGTCCTCCAACTTATACTCGTGGCTAGTCTGATCAGGAGACACGAAAAATTAGCTAATTTTTAGATATTTAAACTCCTAATCAGAATAAAGTTATGTTGGTGAACTATCTATATTAACTGTAAATCTATAATTTTGCATGAGATTGTTTAGCCTTTGCTGCTTGCTTTGCTGCAGCCTTGCTCAGCTAAAATTAAACAAATAGTCTCATACACCACTGAAGAGTTGTAGTTCATGATCATAAGCCTCATGGGAGAAGCCATTTCTCAGCTTTATAGTCAAGGCTTTGAGGCTGCTCAACCTTTTGCCTGAGGGAAGGAGGGCGAATAGAGCAGTTACCATACCAGGCTGTTTTGGATTGATTTATGGTTATGTCCATTATCCACAACACTTATTCATATGTAAGGTCTGAACAGAGACAGTAATTGATGATATACTGAAGTATGTATGGGTAGGGATTTGGATATATACCCAAATAATGCATGTCACATATTGTATATTTGAAGAAGTAGCAACAACTGCAGTCTCACTAATAAAATGAAGCCATGCAACCATTTAGAAATAAAAACAGGATCATAATACTTTTACTCAGTCAACTGCAGCATTTCTGTATTAAACAGCTGTTTTAAGGACACTTTACAATTCAGAGACATCTAGAAAATGATCAGCAACCAGTCAGAAAATCACTTTATAATTAGCTGTAACTGTAAGCATTAGCATGTTCTGTTGGTTCAGGTTGAAATGCATTATGGTCCATTTCCACCAATGCAGTGCACACTTTATGTACACTTTTGTTGTTCCATGTGATGAGTTTCTAGGACCCCATAGTAGTTGAAAAAAGCTGTGATTTTGATCACTACTAAATGGCTGACTTACAATATAGTGAACATTTCAAACACTGCCTATAAAGGTGCTAAAAGAACCAGTTCTAGTAGGTGAACTGAGCCGAATGATTCGAATCACAGAAAAGACACGTAATTCTCCCATCAGTAGTTTGAGACTCTGCTCTGTGATGGTCAAGCAGAGACACCTAGTGGAGACAAGTCGCTACTACAGCATAAACATAGGTCCAGTTCCAGTGAAAGTGAAACTATACCCGGTTATAAAACTGCTTGGAGAGCTGTGTGAGTTTATAGCAACGACGGGCGTGTTCACAGCGTGGCTGGAGAAAAGCGCGGTAACCGCGGATCTCCGGCCACCGTGTCCGCAGCCAGGATGGAGCGCCGCAGGACGGTGGTTGTGTCCGGTGTACCCGCCGCCGTGCTGCCGGACAACAGGATGACCGACAAGCTCACTATTCACTTCCAAAGCGGCAAGAGGAGCGACGGGGGGGACGTGGAGGTGGTGACGTTCCCCACCAACATGGACGGAGTCGCGTTCGTCACTTTTGAAAAAGCTGAAGGTGAGTTAGCAGCTCCGGTTCATTTAGCATGTAGCTGCTGCCTGTTCGACCTGTAAACACTGAGGAGGAAAAACTATCTGTAAAAGAGCCAAACTTTATTATTTATTCAGATTAACTTCCTAATACGTGACTTATGGCGGTGCTTCTGTTTAAAAACGACTCAATGTCCTGGTTTTATTTAGAATGAAAGAAATATAAGTTACTTTAAAACTTAACCAATATTACTTCTTCTTTTTTTTACCAAAACAAACATGGCGGCAGGAAATGACGCCATATGTCAACAAAGTAAAAGTTCATCACCACACAGAAAAATATGACAAAATAAAGCTGTTAAATACTTATTACTGATATTAACCCTTTATAAAGGCGCTAACTGAAATACTAGGAAATTTAAAGCCTCAACCACTGAGGGTTATTGAAAATATTTTTATTTTATTTTTAAAAAAATTATCAATTTTTTTATCTTATATTTTCAATGTTTTAACTTTTTAACCTTCACGATTTTTGTTTTTCTTTTATTTGAATTTTTATTAAAGTTTTTAATTTTTTAAAATTTCTATTTAGTTAACTTTTTTAAAATGGTTCTACTTTTTAATTTTTATTTCTTTTGTTTTCACTTTTCAATCATTTTTAAAAAAAATTTACTTAGTAATTTACTTTTAAAAATATTTGTACTTTAACTTTTGTCCTTGTGCTTTTAAATCTGTAGTTTTATCAAGTTATTTTAATGTTTGCATTTTTGAACATGAATTTAAATTTTTTTTTTCAATTTTTTCAATTTATTTTTTAAAGATTTTAATTCTAAGCTTTTAAATTAGTATTTTTACTTAAATGTATTTCATAATTTTATTTACGGTGAACATTTCTTAATTTCATCAAGCTGTTTAGTGAGACATCATAAACTAAACATGTTTTTGAACAATTATTTTTTTTATGTTCCAATTTTTCTAATAATTAAAATAATGAGAATGAAAGAAATAGAAAATTAAAACTAATACTCCTTGAATAATAGTGACGGGTCTATAAAAGACTAAAATGTGTACAGCTTTATTTTAATGGCTAGTCATCTAATAGAAAAGTGCTGAAGTGCCTTGGAAATTCCTAAGACTATATACCATAATAAAAGCTAAAGTAATTAAATATAATTAAAATTTTTATTGATCATATTTTATAATGTCCTAAACATTTTATAACAAGCTCCAAACACCAGAATAATCCTACAAATGACATTAAAACAGTAAAAATCCAGTTTTATTGTCCAAAGTGAGGCTGTTGAATAAAAATGAAAACACCTCACATCCCATCCGTCATTGTCAGACACGTTTCCTCTCTCGGGCTGTAATTGATTCCCATGGGAACCACTTATACATCACGCTGCGTGTGGAGGGGATTGAATAAGTGAGGCGTTTATTACATGAAGTGCTGCCGAGCTGATGAATGATCTGATTTCACGTGTCATCCATCATGTGAAAGTAGAAATGTGACGATCCGCGAGGTCACAGGATGCTTTTGTTGGTTATTCTAAGGATGGACATCTTATCAACTCTTGGCAGATGCAGACAGGGTGGTGAGGAGGAAGGAGCACGTCATGAAGGATGAGGAGTTTTCTGAAGACTACGCGCTGACGGTGTTTCCCTTCAGCACCGATGTAGGTATGCTTGGTTCTAACGTCATAACGAGACCACGTCCTGATTCATCTGTCCTTGGCTTGTAGGTCTTTCTGTACGTCTCCAGCGCCACAGTGGACCTCTCTGTTTTTGGCAGCGACCAAGCGTCCCTGATTGAGCGTCTGAGGTCGACTCACAGATCCATCCGGTTCAGATCGTTCCCCGAACAGAGAAAAGCCGTCGTAGAAGGTCCTTTATCGGCAGTCAAGGCTCTGAGAGAGGATCTCAACCGTGAGGCCAAACGCCCTAAACCCCCAACCCAAACTCTTTCTACCAAACCAAAAGAAACCAGTTCTAATCCGATGGTTCCGTCCCAGCCTGGGTTCTCCGGTACTAAAGCTAAGCAGAAACCAACAGGCTCAAGCAGCTCGTTAAAGTCACATCAAGCCCTCAGATCAGAACCAGAAACGGGCTCTGATCAGGGTTTGACAGCAGGCGGTTTCAGGCAAGTGATCGGAGAGGAATCTAACAAAGGGACCAGGTCCGGACCGGGTCTGGGACTGGACTCTGTAAAGGAGAAATCAACAAAACTAGAAAAACACAACAGGTCGGAGTGGATTTCAGCAGCGAGGACAAGAGAGAGTCCGTCTGACCTCAACAGCTCAGCGACCTCCACTTCCTCTATGAGCAGAGAAGATGTTTGGGTTGACTTGTACACGTTCAAATACGCCCAGAAATTCCACAAGATGGAGCTGTATGGATGCTTCGAGGGTGTCGACTGGTCCGTCAAACACGAAGGACCTGAGCTCATATGGCTATCGCTGACTGAGAGGAAACCCTCTAAGGCGGGATCTTCAGACCTCAGGAGGGCCTTGGACGACTTCAACATCTTCATGGACTTGGTGACGACGATCCTCCGAGTTCAGACCATCGATTGTGACAAGGCAGCGTTGCTGAATAAACAGAAACTGATTTCAGTCTGCGACATGGTGAACTCCCTTTACAGCGACGTCCTGTATGTGGTTAAAGACTCGTGTATCAAAGTCATCGGTCCCTCAGAATCCAGTCACATGTTCAGTAGGATGGTGGAGCAGGAGATGTCTAAACTCAAAGACCAACCTGCAAATCTCAGCAGGGGCAGAAGATAAGCATGTTGTTCTGTTTGTGACCACCAGGGGGAGCTGTTGTTCCTCCTAAAATATTTTCCTGCTCAGAAACAGACGTCTGTGTTATGAAGAGACTGATGTTCAGTTAGTTTCAGCTGCTAATAATTAGAATAAGAATACTTAAGAGTTTAGTTCTTGAATTATGTCAATAAAAACCTTTTTTTTGTGGTGAATTTTTTTGTGTTTTGTTTTAATCAGCAGAAGATTCCTCACATCCCCATTAAAGGATGTTTGGGTCATTTTACAGTGGAGTTCGATCAGTTATTTATCTACAGTAAGAGCCAGACCCACTGGTGACATCACTCAAAGTCTAAATCAAAGCAATACACTCAGATCAGGAGAGAGACTGCTGCAGATCAGTGACCAATTAGCAAATTTGTAGGTTTTTAAAACAAATCTTACTCAGAAAATTCAAACTGATGCATTAGAACTTTATGTTACCTGTTTGTAAATCTCTACAACTTAACATGAGACTAGTTAATGAAGTTTATGCAGCTTCAGTAAGACATACAGTAGTGTAGTAATGTAAATGTTAAATAAAAACGAGGGATGTGTAGTTAAGTTCCTTTGTTAATCAGCCAAATTATTCCATTTATCCAATAACGTCATGTAAACACTATTCAGTGTTGCCAGATTGGGTGGTTTTTCACAGTAAAGTAAAACGAAAACACTTTTTTTAAATGCTGAAACTCCGCCCACTCTGTCTCCAACCTTCTGTCCTCTTTAAATGTATAAGTAGTGAATCATTTGGATGGCTTATTGTGTGTTGTGTTTTTTTTAATGGATTTTGGGCTGGAAATCTCTGACTCTAAATGGCAACCCTGTCTGTATTTTGGTTCAGAACATTTCCAAGATGGCGTCGAGGCAGAAGCGCTCCAAAGTATGGTTGTATTTCACGAAAAGGACGAGGCTAAGGCCAGTTACAACTCATGCGGAGCTTTGAAAGGTGGGGACATACATGATACATCCAACATGCTAAAACGTTTGACCACACAGCATTTTAGCTAGTTAGCACAAATGCAAAGTCTTAGCAACAGCGGTGTGTCTTGAGGGGGAACTGTAAGCTTATTCTGTTTTAAGTGTCTCGGGTAACGTTTCAGGTCCTGTTGATTGTAATATTGTTAGCACCAATGGCGCAGGTTTGCTCATGACAGATTAAAGTAGTCCGTCCTGGTCCAGGTCTGGGGACCGACCCTAAGTTACCATTACTGGGAAAATACTTGCAATGGCCAGTCCTCCAGACTCAGGGCAGGTGCCTGGGGCGTAAGCAGCTCAGTGCGGAAAGCGAGGGGCTCGTGGTGGTCGATCCAGACACGTACGCCTCCTTACCCTGGACACAGGTCTATCTGCACACAGCACCTGGTCTACGGGGCTGCATTGTTGGGTATGCAGCGCTATTTCTGCACCCTTGGATCGAGTTATTGGTGGGGACACATCGCCTCCGTCCATACCGACTCTACGCCCGAGGTTAGCACCACACTGTACGATAACCGCCATCTCATATCAACATTTAATGTGATGAAATGTGGTTTTATTGATGTAACTCAATGAGAATCGATACGTAGTTGAATCAATAAGTGACATTGATAATGGTATTGGTTTCGCTAAAGTCTTATCAATTTCCATACTTAGTCAAAACAAACTAAACTGTAGAGGTTCAGAAACAAGTAACATCGTTCTAATGCATCAGGATGGATTATTAGATCGAGTTGTTTTAAATCCCCGAAAATGACTTTGTTACTGATCTGCAGCAGCGTCTCTCCTGATCTGACTATGAGTATTGCTCCGATCAAGAGGACTACTTCCTGTTTCTAGAGACTCCGCCCACTTTGAGTGATGTCACCAGTTGGATCAAATATCCCTTTAAAATAAAAACGAGCTTCTAATTTATAAAACAAAGAACTGACATGGTGTCTTCTGTAATTATATCACATATTTTGGATGTTTCATTGATTTTAACTTCTATTTTTTTTTAGTAGTTAAACTGTCACAATTCTATTTCAGTAAGAAAATGATTAATGTTCTAATATATAAACATTTATTTCTAGTGATGAAACCGGGAAAAATGTCTGTATTTTCCACATTATGAGTTTCCTGACTTGTTAAACCTTTACTGGACAGCAGGGGGCAGTGTAGCGCCCTCCCCAACATGGTGAACTGTCCTGCCATGGCCCCACCCAGTGAGGTGGTGGCTGGGTTTGGCAGGCGGGGTGCAGATTGGAAGACAAATGATGTCAGATGGACATCCCATCACACACACACACACATTAACACACACACACACACACACACAGTGAAGTCGCATCGAGGGCGGTTTCATTATTTAGGGTGCGATTATTCAGATGAGTCGTGATAATTGATTCATTATGTAAGAAACAAAGCAAACCACGCTGCCATAATGAACACACACAAACACACAAAGTGTCGCCGACACATTCGGTCTGACCGTTACCATAGGAACGTTGCAGAGCTGCAGAGCATCGTTAAGGGAAGCTCTCCAACACAATGGAGGACGTTTCCTTCAGAAGAGCCCTTCATCAGGAGGAGAGGCGTCTTGATCTGGGTGGACGGAGGGTCAACGAGCAGAAAGGTGTCCTGACTCCATCTTTACTTCGTATTCAGTCCCCTCATTATACGTGAAGTATAATTAGCTCACGGCCTTCCTGAATATATTCATCGTGCACGACTTTCACAACAGGTCAAAAACAGCCAGAAAAGGAGGACGCTTTCATCTGGGAGGAGGTCTACTGGGGATCAAACCTGTAATTGGACCGTGAATGAATCCGTGAACCCTCACACCTCAGGGTCTGTACCGCCGGCTGGTGTTACCGCTTCCTGTTAGGAAGGTGGAAATCAAAGTACAAATATAAATAAAGGCACCAGCCACATATCAATATGGAATCGCAATAACAGAAACAGAAACCCTGATATGAGATGCTTACAGTGGTGAAAAAGCTACAACCGCTAGCGATAACTAGGAATTTTGTCCCACTTTGTTTTGCAGAATTGTTCATTTCATCCTCAGTGGAGCGTTTTCCAACATGAACGGCCTGTTTAAGGTCAAAGGTCAGACATTCTCCTTCAGGATATTGTGTTATAGAGAATTCATGGTATCACTATCAACACCATGTCTGATGGTTGATGATGTTTTACTGAAACATAGGAAGATAAAACGAGACACTAACCTTCCAGAAAGTTACGTTTGTCTTGTCATCAACAGAATATATGCTTAAAGTTTTGGGAAATACCAAGACGTGATTTTTTTTTGGGTAAATGTGTATTTTTGTAGTTTTTGGCAGTGAAACTCTTCAGTGGATGCCATTTTTAACCCATATCTCTGTTACTCTTTCATATTGTTGAATCGTGACCTCTGACCTGAAAGCTGCTATAGCAAATTTGGAAAACAAATTAGCTTAAAACTTATTTTTTTCATACCTCTTAACAACATTCCAACGTAGTATAGCAAAAAAAAATATATTGTGGTGAAATTTAAAAAAGTAGTTCTTTTGCAATTCTCTAAAAACCTCAGCCAATCACAAGATTTGGACCAAAACTATTGGACAATCTGTCCGTTTGTCTCGCCGAAGCGCCGCACTGCTTAAATACTCCATTAATGCTTGCTGGAGCATTTTTCAGCAGAACATCCCGAAAGTGAGAGAAGGACAGAAACAGCCGTCAATTTTAGGAAAAAGTACCAGAGTTCCAAAATGAAAAACAACTTTTCAGCTAGGAGAAAATTAAAAACGTTTGGACGTAGAAATAAGAAAAAACCAGGGGGAACATTAGCAAAGCGTGTGGAGGGGCCTAGGGATGATAGCTGACAGGATGGGTGAGAGTTCTGGGACTGTAGATAGCTAGCTATACCTAGCTTGTTTGCAGATTAACTAGAGCAGCTTTAACCTTAACCAAGTGAGGCTTGCAGGGTTTTAGGTGTTCTGTGTTCTTTATTCTTTGGTTTTCTTTAGAAAACAGCCTGATATGTTGCTTTTTGAGATCTTTTAGCCTACTACTTTACTTTTAACATGCAACAGACCATAATATGTCCATGATGAAATAGCCTCATAAATTCAAATATACCAGTGCCTAGACCGGTCAGACCAGTCAGCATAGCAGCAAACGGCACACTGTGGTGTGTGAGTTTTATAAAACCTGCAACCAATCTCAAAGCACCATGATAGATGGTATCAGAGCACACATGTAAATTATGTCACCATAGTCTAGGTGTGACAAAAACAACAAGTCTCTCTTTAGCCTCAAAGGACAAACAGGACTTCATTCTAACATTTTTTCAGTTTGACCCTTTTTTATCATCATATGGGATACAAAAGAGAAAATGATCAAGAAGGAAGTCCAGATATGTATGTTGAGAGACATGATCAATTTATGTACCCTGAGTAGTGGTGACAAAAATCAAAAAATCTCAGTTTCAAAATATAGGTCGCTTGACAGCAGGTCAAGTGACTTAGATTCTGAATTGGAGAACAGCTTAAGTTTAGTTTTCTCTACATTTAAAACAACATTTAAATCATGAAAATTTGATTATACAATGTTGAAAGACATTTGCAGCTAAAAGAGATTCCTGTTGGGTGTGGATGCTATAATATACATAACGGTATCGTCAGCATAAAAGTGGAAACCTACAGTGGCAACTAATTATTGATGTAGAAAATGAAAAAAAGTGGTCCGAGGACCAACCCCTGAGGAACACCGAAAAATACTAAAAGTACACTGGAAGATAATTATTAAACCACTCAACACTGGTAAGATTCTGTTTCAATACTGAATGACTTACAGCGTCTAAAGCTTTAGAAAAGTCAACAAAAAGTACTGAGCAATGTTATTTATCATCAAAAGATTCAGTGACGTCATTCATTACTTTCAGAGATGTTATTCTCATACGCCTGTGTGAGTACTAGGAGCATATCATGATTGACATTCGTTTATCTCCTGCCAATTATTCAGGACTGGGTACTACCTCTAGCTCATCTGGGGGGACTCCAAGTCCTTCTCAGGCCAGCTATGAGACAAAGTCTCTCTGGTGATTCCTGGGTCTGCCCCAAGGTCTGAAACACCTCCGATGGAAGACGTCTTTATTAGACCACCTCAACTGGCTCCTTTCCCATGATTCCCTTCCTAATAAAGATGGTTTTCTAAATTTGTCAAAATCCAGCCAGGTTGTGGAGAGCCTATCTGTGTTTTCATCCAGTGGGAAGGGGCTTTAGAGAAGAGAAAGACCACTATACCGTAAAATAAAAACATAAAGGTCACGTAAACATTAAAAATACAAACAGAGCAGCCTAGAGAGGAAGCATCGTCCTTCTATTGTCTCCTAAACCATCATCATGGATGGTATGTATCACCACCTGACTGGTGTTGCGTGTGTGGTCATGTTCAGGCACATACATCTTGGAGGTCAGAGGTCAGACAGCAAAGCAGCAACCCTCTGCAACCTTCCTTCTCCATGGTGATGAATGGGACTGCCGGTGATGGATAGCCTTCTGCAGGCGATGTGTGTATGCACGCCGTAGTCACAAATTAAGTCTTAATGATTCTCTTTACAGATCATCACCCTGCCAGGAGGAGGAAGTAGAGAGATATGACTTGTACACCCCCCCCCACCCCCACC
>SSNR01000079.1:2233433-2272947 GCA_006937965.1 Callopanchax toddi
GTGTTGTCTGTGCAGCTTGTGCAAATTTCAGATGGTGCATAACCCATCCTGAACATCCGTTGACCTGTATAGTGAACTCTATGTAGGATTTTATATTGGATTAATTGTAAACTGGGGTTTCTAGTCATTCTAAAAGATTTTAAACATGTCTGAGACCAGAAGTTTTGGTCATAACTGACTGATAGGTCTGCCTCCCACTTAGCTATAGGAAGAGATATCAAATCATCTACTTTAGACAGTAACCTATATATTTTAGATAGTAACTTCGGAGATTTGAGATTAAGGAAATCTAATACCCTTGATGGTGTTTGTAGCTCTGTTCTATTAAACTTAAATTTATGTTTTATTATAGATTTAATTTGTTGATATTCTAAAAATCTATTCCTGTCAACCCCATATTGTGAGACTATCCTGTTAAATGGGATGAAATCAATTCCCTCAAAGAAATGTTCCAGGTATACGATTCCTTTACTCCTCCAGTCTGAGAAGTTGATCATATTGTTGTTTTGTAGGATGTCAGGATTGTTCCAAATGGGTGTACGCCTGCATGGAATCAGTGAAGACTCAGTCATTTTCAGATACTCCCACCATGCTGTCAGAGAAGAGCTGATGTTAGGGCTTTTAAAGCAAGCATTTCATTTAATGTTTGAGCTAATAAATGGTAGATCTGAAATCTCTATATTGTTGCATATTGTCTGTTCTACGTCTAACCAGGACTCATCTAGTGGGTCCTGCTTAATCCATCTTAAGATGTATTGTAGCCTGTTGGCTAAGAAGTAATGATAAAAATTAGGTACATCTAGTCCTCCTCTATCTTTGGTTTTCTGTAGCGTTTTCAGGCTAATACGTGGAGGTTTATCCTTCCAAAGAAATTTAGAAATAGACGAGTCCAAAGATCTAAACCAGTCAGATGATGGTTTATTTGGAATCATTGAAAATAGGTAATTGATTCTTGGTAAAACCATCATTTTAATTGAAGCAACTCTCCCCATGAGCGATATGGGTAGAGACTTCCATCTGACCAGATCATCTTCCACTTTCTTTAAGAGTGGGATGTGGTTTAGTTTAGTTAAATCTGCCAGTCTAGGAGAGATATTAACACCTAAGTATGTAATATTCCCTGACTGCAACTGTGTATTAGGACAGTTGGTAAAGGAGCAATTAAGTGGAAGAACTGTAGATTTTAACCAGTTTATTGAATAATCTGAAACTTTTGAAAAAGAGTTTATCAATTCAATGACCTGAGAGAGGGAGGATTGTTTAAATCTTATTATTTTAGGGTTTATTATGTCCTTATGCAAACCCAGGTATTGAATCCTAAAAATAGACTTTTTAAAAAATGAGTCAAGTTTACCACAGCATGAATAGATGATTTTAGGTGACTGTTCTGTTTTCCATGATTTTTACTAATTTTGCTTTATTTCTTTGTTGTGATTTTACATTTTTATGTCCTGTCCATATGCAAATGAAAATTAGTAATTTAAAAAAATCAATAGGTTCTGAGGATTAGCCAGACTTTATTATAACTCCAAGCACTACCTTGAAAATACCAAATTAAAATTCAAGAATTTTCAAGGTGTTCAAACACCTGTAAGAACCCTAATTTACCTGAGTACTTGTTCTGATTTCTATTAATCTTTTTTTACCAGTTCTATCTTGGATTTGGTTAGAATCTATTTGTTTAACCTCTTTATTGTTCTTAATTATTTTAGGTTCTGTCTACACGCAAATGCAGTTTTTGGACACAAAAAATGTGTGCTTTAAAAATTCTGTAAGTTTACCAGAGGAAATTTTGACTGTGACTTGCAATTCTTGATCACAATATGCATGGTTTATTTTTAAGTGATGAATTAATATGTTTATGATTTTACATTGCCATATTGTTCGGTTTTCTGTAATTCTATTTTATATTTGTGTATTGTGTTTTCATAACAATTTTTTGGTTTTCTTTTTCTGTTAGGTTCTGTCCATTTGCAAACACAGCTTGTACTCTGATAATTGGTACCATTACTTTTAAAAACTGGAAGTTTACAGGAGTAGAGTCAATTTTAAAAGGTGACTTGAGATTGTCTAGCTATAAGATTCTGTTAACTTGTTCAGAGATTTTTATTATGAGACTGTGTCATAGGTTTGGTTAAAATCTCATTGGTTTTCCTTATTTACTTTGCTGGATATTGTTGGGGGTTTCAACTGTTCTTGAACCCTGAAAAATGGATGGGAAAAATGTGACAGTTTACCAGACTGCGCGGTAGTTTTTAGAAGTCAATCAATGACAAAAGTTTCCCAGATGTTTTAGATGGTCACAAAGGTAATTTTCCGGAGTGAGTGGAGGTTGATGGTGAATAAAGATTTCGTTTACCGGACTGCCCGGAAATTTTAACTAAAGATTAAAATTTATCAGAGTGCCAAACATTTTAGATGGTGACTGAAAATGAAAGTTTACTGGAGTGCCCGGACATTTTAGATGGTGACTGAAAATTAAAGTTTACCGGAGTACCCGGAGATTTTATATGATTACTCTAGGTGAAAATTTACTGGAGTTTCCAGAGATTTTAGATGGTGAATAAAAATAATAATTTACCGGAGTGCCCGGACATTTTAGATGGCGAATCAAGATTACGTTTACCGGACTGCCCGGAAATTTTAACTAAAGATTCAAATTTATCAGAGTGCCAAACATTTTAGATGGTGACTGAAAATGAAAGTTTACTGGAGTGCCCGGACATTTTAGATGGTGACTGAAAATTAAAGTTTACCGGAGTACCCAGAGATTTTATATGATTACTCTAGGTGAAAATTTACTGGAGTTTCCAGAGATTTTAGATGGTGAATAAAAATAGTAATTTACCGGAGTGCCCGGACATTTTAGATGGCGAATCAAGATTACATTTACCGGACTTCCCGGAAATTTTAACTAAAGATTAAAATTTATCAGAGTGCCCGGACATTTTAGATGGTGACTGAAAATTAATGTTTACCGGAGTACCGGGAGATTTTATATGATTATTCTAGGTGAAAATTTACTGGAGTTTCCAGAGATTTTAGATGGTGAATAAAAATAATAATTTACCGGAGTGCCCGGACATTTTAGATGGCGAATCAAGATTACGTTTACCGGACTTCCCGGAAATTTTAACTAAAGATTAAAATTTATCAGAGTGCCAAACATTTTAGATGGTGACTGAAAATGAAAGTTTACCGGAGTGCCCAGACATTTTAGATGGTGACTGAAAATTAAAGTTTACCAGAGTACCCGGAGATTTTATATGATTACTCTAGGTGAAGATTTACTGGAGTTTCCAGAGATTTTAGATGGTGATTAAAAATAGTAATTTACCGGTGTGCCCGGACATTTTAGATGGCGAATCAAGATTACGTTTACCGGACTTCCCGGAAATTTTAACTAAAGATTAAAATTTATCAGAGTGCCAAACATTTTAGATGGTGACTGAAAATGAAAGTTTACCGGAGTGCCCAGACATTTTAGATGGTGACTGAAAATTAAAGTTTACCAGAGTACCCGGAGATTTTATATGATTACTCTAGGTGAAGATTTACTGGAGTTTCCAGAGATTTTAGATGGTGATTAAAAATAGTAATTTACCGGTGTGCCCGGACATTTTAGATGGCGAATCAAGATTACGTTTACCGGACTTCCCGGAAATTTTAACTAAAGATTAAAATTTATCAGAGTGCCAAACATTTTAGATGGTGACTGAAAATGAAAGTTTACCGGAGTGCCCAGACATTTTAGATGGTGACTGAAAATTAAAGTTTACCAGAGTACCCAGAGATTTTATATGATTACTCTAGGTGAAGATTTACTGGAGTTTCCAGAGATTTTAGATGGTGAATAAAAATAGTAATTTACTGGAGTGCCCAGACATTTTAGATGGCGAATCAAGATTACGTTTACCGGACTTCCCGGAAATTTTAACTAAAGATTAAAATTTATCAGAGTGCCAAACATTTTAGATGGTGACTGAAAAGGAAAGTTTACCGGAGTGCCCAGACATTTTAGATGGTGACTGAAAATTAAAGTTTACCAGAGTACCCGGAGATTTTAACTAAAGATTAAAATTTTTCAGAGTGCCCGGACATTTTAGATGGTGACTGAAAATTAAAGTTTACCAGAGTACCCGGAGATTTTATATGATTACTCTAGGTGAAGATTTACTGGAGTTTCCAGACATTTTATATGGTGAATAAAAATAATAATTTACCGGAGTGCCCGGACATTTTAGATGGCGAATCAAGATTATGTTTACCGGACTGCCTGGAAATTTTAACTAAAGATTCAAATTACCGGAGTGCCCAGACATTTTAGATGGTGACTGAAAAATAAAGTTTACCGGAGTGCCCAGACATTTTAGATGGTGACTGAAAATTAAAGTTTACCGGAGTACCCGGAGATTTTATATGATTACTCTAGGTGAAAATTTACTGGAGTTTCCAGAGATTTTAGATGGTGAAGAAAAATAATAATTTACCGGAGTGCCCGGACATTTTAGATGGCGAATCAAGATTACGTTTACCGGACTGCCCGGAAATTTTAACTAAAGATTAAAATTTATCAGAGTGCCAAACATTTTAGATGGTGACTGAAAATGAAAGTTTACTGGAGTGCCCGGACATTTTAGATGGTGACTGAAAACTAAAGTCTACCGGAGTACCCGGAGATTTTATATGATTACTCTAGGTGAAAATTTACTGGAGTTTCCAGAGATTTTAGATGGTGAATAAAAATAATAATTTACCGGAGTGCCCGGACATTTTAGATGGCGAATCAAGATTATGTTTACCGGACTGCCCGGAAATTTTAACTAAAGATTCAAATTTACCGGAGTGCCCGGACATTTTAGATGGTGACTGAAAATTAAAAATTACCGGAGTGCCCGGACATTTTAGATGGTGACTGAAAATTAAAGTTTACCGGAGTGCCCGGACATTTTAGATGGTGACTGAAAATTAAAGTTTACCGGAGTACCCGGACATTTTATATGATTACTCTTCATATGTGTCAAACACAAGGCCCGCGGGCCACATGTGGCCCGCCACGTCATTTAATGTGGCCCGCGAGAGCTTAAAAGGTCTGAGTATTCAAAAATAAATAGGTAAAAAGCATATTTTGACCAAAAACTACATTTCCCACAATGCATGTCAATTGTGTTACCCGCGACTTGACGGCTTACCGCCACTACAGGGCAGGGTGCACACAAGCAGTACCCTGGTCCTCATGAGAACCGGATTTTGAACGCGCCTTTGTGGACCAGCGCTGCGCGGTCCCGATGGGAGACCTCTCGATCTGACGAACTTCACATCCTGTTGCAGCTCAGTGAATGAGTCACATGGCCTCTGAAGCTAGTGTACACACACAGTAGGACCTCCGCTCCGACACACACACACACACACACACACACACACACACACACACACACCACACACACACACACAGCATCTCCAGTGCGCCATTACGCACAGCTCGGCGCGCGCTTTAACACACACAATCACAGTACATCCGACCCACGCACGCAGCTCACACATGCCCAGTAGGGGTACAACGGGTCACAATCGATCCGTGATCTGAACAGATCGCCCTCTTTGGTTCGGGACACGGTTTGCGATCCAGCTGGCTGCGCTCGCGCGCTTTACTGACTCCTCCCCGACCGGACAGCTCGCGCTCTCAAGCTGCTGATAAATAATTCCCCTCTGAGAAAGACGTTCATTTTGTCATCACATATCCAGTTCTCTCTGTCAGAATCAGTCATTTTAGTTGACCAGAACAAAAGATCACTGGTCGATTGTTGATCCATGATGCGTGCGCGCGCGGGGAGCTGCTGATCCTCCGTCCCTTTATCAGCTGATCATCCTCTTCCCTGATGGCAAACCAGATTAACCAGTTTCTGCCTAAGATAACGTGTTGTGTTGGACTTTTATACGAGCTAATGAACATTAATATTAACGGTGCTCAGTCAGGAGGATCAGAACACCTTGATCGTCACGCCTCCTCACCTGCTGCAGCTGAGTCTGACTGCAGTGAGGAAGAAACGGGTCATCGCTCTGTCAGACCGGAGAGGTGACTAGTAGAAGGATTTTCAATATTTAATTGGTTTAAATATGTTTATGTTTTATTTAAGCATCAGAATGACCTCATGAGTTAAAGGTTGTTTGAATTTATTGAGCATTAAGCAGAAAAATGTTGAGCCAACAGCAAATCATCATCTTCAACACCCCCCCTCCCCCCCATGTGTGGACCAAACCCCAGAGCCAGGTTCTCCCTTGAGGACATGTGATGACAGATTGTGTGCACCCCTAACTATAACAGATGTTTTGATCAAAGTTATTATAGCTTTGATGTATTTTTAATTCACTTGAATAGTTTGATCCTTGATTGATGGAGTTCAGTGGGTTTCATAACCTGACAAGTCAAAAGCATTTATGTTATAACAGAGCAACAAGCAAACCTACTTTTCATGCATTTGTAATGTTTTGTCTTGTATAAGTAATAAATTCAGAGTTATGTAACGTTAAGGAGTTGTTACATTTATTTTACATTTAATTTGGTTACATTTTGAAGTTATCTGGCCCTTTGAGGCCAGCCATTATGCTGATGTGGCCCTCGGTGAAAATGAGTTTGACACCCCTACTCTAGGTGAAAATTTACTGGAGTTTCCAGACATTTTAGATGGTGAATAAAAATAATAATTTACCGGAGTGCCCGGACATTTTAGATGGCGAATCAAGATTACGTTTACCGGACTGCCCGGAAATTTTAACTAAAGATTCAAATTTACCGGAGTGCCCAGACATTTTAGATGGTGACTGAAAAATAAAGTTTACCGGAGTGCCCGGACATTTTAGATGGTGACTGAAAATTAAAGTTTACCGGAGTACCCGGAGATTTTATATGATTACTCTAGGTGAAAATTTACTGGAGTTTCCAGAGATTTTAGATGGTGAATAAAAATAATAATTTACCGGAGTGCCCGGACATTTTAGATGGCGAATCAAGATTACGTTTACCGGACTGCCCGGAAATTTTAACTAAAGATTCAAATTTACCGGAGTGCCCAGACATTTTAGATGGTGACTGAAAAATAAAGTTTACCGGAGTGCCCGGACATTTTAGATGGTGACTGAAAATTAAAGTTTACCGGAGTACCCGGAGATTTTATATGATTACTCTAGGTGAAAATTTACTGGAGTTTCCAGAGATTTTAGATGGTGAATAAAAATAATAATTTACCGGAGTGCCCGGACATTTTAGATGGCGAATCAAGATTACGTTTACCGGACTGCCCGAAAAATTTAACTAAAGATTCAAATTTATCAGAGTGCCAAACATTTTAGATGGTGACTGAAAATGAAAGTTTACTGGAGTGCCCGGACATTTTAGATGGTGACTGAAAATTAAAGTTTACCAGAGTACCCAGAGATTTTAGATGATTACTCTAGGTGAAAATTTACTGGAGTTTCCAGAGATTTTAGATGGTGAATAAAAATAGTAATTTACCGGAGTGCCCGGACATTTTAGATGGCGAATCAAGATTACGTTTACCGGACTTCCCGGAAATTTTAACTAAAGATTCAAATTTACCGGAGTGCCCGGACATTTTAGATGGTGACTGAAAATTAAAGTTTACCGGAGTGCCCGGACATTTTAGATGGTGACTGAAAATTAAAGTTTACCAGAGTACCCAGAGATTTTATATGATTACTCTAGGTGAAAATTTACTGGAGTTTCCAGAGATTTTAGATGGTGAATAAAAATAATAATTTACCGGAGTGCCCGGACATTTTAGATGGCGAATCAAGATTACGTTTACCGGACTGCCCGAAAAATTTAACTAAAGATTCAAATTTATCAGAGTGCCAAACATTTTAGATGGTGACTGAAAATTAAAGTTTACTGGAGTGCCCGGACATTTTAGATGGTGACTGAAAATTAAAGTTTACCAGAGTACCCAGAGATTTTATATGATTACTCTAGGTGAAAATTTACTGGAGTTTCCAGAGATTTTAGATGGTGAATAAAAATAATAAAATACCGGAGTGCCCGGACATTTTAGATGGCGAATCAAGATTACGTTTACCGGACTGCCCGGAAATTTTAACTAAAGATTCAAATTTACCGGAGTGCCCGGACATTTTAGATGGTGACTGAAAATTAAAGTTTACCGGAGTACCCGGAGATTTTATATGATTACTCTAGGTGAAAATTTACTGGAGTTTCCAGAGATTTTAGATGGTGAATAAAAATAATAATTTACCGGAGTGTCCGGACATTTTAGATGGCGAATCAAGATTATGTTTACCGGACTGCCCGGAAATTTTAACTAAAGATTCAAATTTACCGGAGTGCCCGGACATTTTAGATGGTGACTGAAAATTAAAGTTTACCGGAGTGCCCGGACATTTTAGATGGTGGCTGAAAATTAAAGTTTACCGGAGTGCCCAGACATTTTAGATGGTGACTGAAAATTAAAGTTTACCGGAGTACCCGGACATTTTATATGATTACTCTAGGTGAAAATTTACTGGAGTTTCCAGAGATTTTAGATGGTGAATAAAAATAATAATTTACCGGAGTGCCCGGACATTTTAGATGGCGAATCAAGATTATGTTTACCAGACTGCCCGGAAATTTTAACTAAAGTTTAAAATTTATCAGAGTGCCAAACATTTTAGATGGTGACTGAAGATTAAAGTTTACCGGAGTACCCGGAAATTTTATATGGCGATCAAGGTGAAAGTTTACTGGAGTTCCCAGACATTTTAGATGGTGACTGAAAATTAAAGTTTACCGGAGTGCCTGGAGATTTTAGATGGTGACTGTGATAAAAGTTTACATGAATGCCTGGAGATTTTAGATGGTGAAATGATGAGTGCGCCATTAAATGTTTCATTAGTTGTGATTTTACATGATCTTTTTTTATGTTTGTTTTCTTTGAGTTTATTTCATGTTTTTGTCCTGAGTTTTGTTGAATTTCTTTATTCATTAATCTATTTTTAAATTCTCTGTATGTAAAGGCATGTATTAGACCCAAAAAATGTACCAGAATACCCATAGATTTTAGATATATCACCACAAAATGCACTTACGTATTTATTTAGTTTTAAGGATTTTACATAATCTTGCTGGTGCTCTATATTATTTTATTTAATGGTTTTGTCATGGGCGTAGTTCTTTGACCCTAAAGTTAGCTCTTTAAAAAACTCTGGTATGAACAATGTTTTTTATTTTTCAAATTTAGAATTTTGCATCACCACCAACATTAAGTTGAACTGTAGATCTTCACATTCAAAGAAACCATCAATTTTGAGGCACATTATGGTACATTATGCTATCAATCGCGCTGTGCCAGAAATGGGTCACAGAACAAAGTAATGACCTGAAGCAGTCTAGCAGAACAACATAGAATGGCAGAGGAAAAATAGGATTTACATCTGTCACTGGCCCAGTAGAGTGCAGACCTGAATATGGCATTGAAATTCTGTGCCTGCAGCTGAGATGAGCAGTTCATGCCAAGTAGCTTCTCCAAGCTTTCTGAACTGGATCAAGTCATATAAACAGTCCAAAAATTGAGCAAAAGTATATATTTTTTTAACACAAAGACCAACTAGTTAGTATATAACATTTTGACTGGGTTAACTTTGAATTTGCACTTTAAAAAATATGTTAATGATGTATTCATTTTTTGCAGCATCTGAGTTGCTATCAAATGATTTTATATCAAATACCAAAGCTTAAAAAATCTGTAGTGACATCGACTTACAGAAGCTGGAAAGTTGTAATTGCAAGGGCTAAATAGTGCAGTTTGTATTCTACGTAACAAAATTTCCAACCAAATCTGAGGGCCAGGTAAAACTGAAACACATTGCTAACGCACCTGATAGTTTCTGCATTAATAAGCATATTTAGGTCAATTTAGAAAAGTTACAGAGTATCCTACCCTTCAAGCAGCACAGCATCTGAACCAGAATTTTAAAAATTATCATTCAAAAAGCAATTCAGAATCAGAAAAATTATGAAATATTCATAAAACAAGTCACTTGCAGAACTACTAATACTGTCACCTTATGAGGTGCTATTCTAGAATTATTATTCTAGTTATTTGAAACTGTGATCCATATTTCATGCACTTTAATACACATCCAATTATAACAAACCACTGTTGTGTCACATATAGTAATTCTCTGCCATCCACACCACTCTTATGTAAATGAGACCAAGACAAAGGCGCGTGCACACTTAGGATTTATGAACTGAACTGCCCATCATATTAATCTCTCCTGGTATGTTCTTATTCAGTGTGGTGCTATGAACTAGCGTGTCCTCATGTGTAACCTTGGTTTTATGGCTTGAATTATACGCACTCCTTCACCTCATTCACAGCAGGGTGCACGGACCTCAGGGCAACACATCAAAGGAATGTTGGCCTGAACCCCCTCCTCCTCGGAACTTCGAAATCCCACCAATAGCATCCCAGTGCCTGAGAGAAACCCTACAACACCTTTATTTTAACTATCAGGAAGCCTCCAGTGACTTTGCTTCGGTTGAACCACAGATCACGACCCGAGCTGCAGTAAAACAAGTTTTCATTTCTGTCTTGGATGTTCAGACGTCCGTATAATTGAATTATTGCATGGAGAGTTTCCAAATTCATTCACACTCTTGACGAAATCAATCCTCCTTCTTTTACACCCTCTATTCGGCTGTCCTCACTTCACCCTTAAAATGTCCACTACTGATTTATAGCTGACAGTACAGACTAGCAAAACCAACATGAGCATTACCACAATAGTGATGAAAAAGAAAAAATATACATTGAGCACCAGGCTAGGACTACTAGACCAATTAAGGATAACATTTAAATTTGACACAAAACTTTTTGTCCTGTAACAATGTGAGGTGGAACCCACATAAGCACTAACACCTGTTTATTGGAGGTCTAGAGCAGGAGTCCCCAACCACTGGTCCCCAGACCAGTACAAGTACCTTAAAATTGTAGATGTGTTCCTCAAACCATTTGAAACCATTTTTGCAGCTTTGCAGGAAGCATTGTTGGTCAACATCTTTTCCATGAAGGGATCAGTATCAATCCAAGGTTTCCCAGGTGAGCGTTGCCCATTGGAGCTCGCATGGCTGGATTTTTGATCAGTGGATAGCAATGGTGAAATAGTTAATGGGATAATTGCAAACAGGCCGACTGAATTTTGAATAGATTTTCCTCACTAAACTGGCCATAGATGAGTTTGAATCGACCTGTCTAGGGTGTACCCAGACCTCTCACCCAATGCCTGCTGGAAAAAATACACAACCCTAAACGGGATCAGGCAGATAGAGAAAATAGATTGATGGCTTTAACTCTGTGCTTTCTATGCCCTTTTACATCCTTTACTGTAAACATCACTCATAACCACACCTTTACATGGACGCCTGAGGAATCTGGGGAAGTGGTGGGAGTTGAGTCATATTAAAAGGAGTGCCTAGATGACTGAAATAGTTGTACACTCTTATGATTAGACAATGTCAAGGGTATGTGACCATAAAATGACTTCAGTGTTCAAAAAGGTCCACGCAAGCCTGCAAGACGCCCTCTTATAACTTATTCGTTTCACACCTATAGAATGAATATGGCCGTGAGAGTCAGTCTTGTGGACTTCATAAAGCTGCAGTTTAGTTTACTGAGCTATTTAGCAATTATGTGACAATGGAAAACCAAACCTTGGACCAATGATGCTGGAAGACTACAGGGCTTCCTTCAGTGCTGACGCTTGTACTCACACACAAGTGTTAGAGCAGTAAAGGCTATTTCTAATTGAGCGTTAATGTATGAACATGCTTCTATTACAGTTAAGAATTCCTCGTATATTTATATGATTTTATGCTGCCTCACATCCTCTGACAGTTATTTCGAGCTCTTTCATACAGACCTTAACACAGATATGGGCCAGAGAGATGCCCTGGTTGTTAGCTATATTTAGCCATACAGGGCTAATTTCCACTCATAAAGATGTGAGACTTCTATTTTATGATCATTATTAGTATTCTGTCTATTAAATTAAATTAGCAGAACGTCCTTGTACTGAGATATAAAACAAAATCCCTAAATGACATTAGACACGTGCATTTAGAAATATAATGAGCAGCATTTTTAATGATTACCAGCTGAGCACTTCATTATACCAGCCTGAGGGCACATTATGTCACCATAAAGCTTTGTAAAACCACATTTGAACTTCACTAGGAATTAATTTTTAATGTGTTTTGATGAGACTGACATTGATGTTGCATTATCTTCCTTTACACTGTTGTGCATTTGACATCTAAGGGTGAATACTCATCCTGTCATTAAATCACAGCCACACACGTGGAGCCGATCGTATTTCATTACTGGGATAAAGAGCTTGACAACATCAGTGGCCGTTTCCTAGCTGTTGTCACCCCCATCTCCACCTCACACATCACATACGCACATCCAAACACAGGCCGTCTCCTTTCTGTATGGCGCTGTCATGTGACGTGAGTCATACAGACGACTGTGGTGGGTCTCGCACAATTAAAACAGCCACATCCGAGAACAGCAGCCACACATTTCCGAGGATCAAGAATAATTACAGCGGCTGCTGGTTTGGCAGACAGAAGAGATGGCTACAAGATAAAGTGAGAACATGGGCTCGTTTTGACTGTGAAATGTTTGGTCAAAATTATTTTTTCTCAAAGACCTAAGTGTTAGTATAGTGTACTATTTTCAGATTAGCAAACATTAACAGCTCTGACGCTAACGCTGAAATTAGGTATTTAAACAAATTTAATCTTTAATGTCACACAAAATCATTTTGTGAACAGACACATAAATGTTTTCATTGTTTAATAAATATTAAGCTAATGTTTTAATCCACAGCGCCACTAGCTAGTGACCTTATCGGCTAATTTTTTGTTGTTGCTAAATTAGACATTTACAATAATGTTTTAAATAAATGTTTTCACTTTCATAAGATAAAAATATTTCCCTGCTTGTTCTGTTTCTGACAGATTCAATCATTTCCCCATTATGTAATTATAATTTATCTGTTTAGAAGATGAATGATTTAATTTAAAATTTTTATTTGTAAAGAGGGGCAGATATAAGATATTTTCTTCCTTCTGTCCCTTTTCATTCAAATGTAAATGTTTATGTATATAATTTTTTGTTTGTTTTGTGTTCTCCTTTTGAATGAAATAAATTTAATTTAAAAAAAGGCAAGCTAATGTTTAGCTACATACTACGAATTTCATAGTCTGTAAACATTAGCTTGTCTATGCTCCATAGTACAAAATTACTAGCTAACAGCTTTCCGTTAATCATGTGCATGTTTTTGAATCCATAGGTATTTGAAAAACACATCATTTAATTAATATTTGTAGAGATAATTATTCAAAGTTATTATTTTGTAATATATGTGAATAAATTTTTTTTAAAGTAAGCTAATGTATTCCACTGATTCACTAGCAAACAAACTTTTAAGTTAGCAGTCCTTTGTATATAAAGATAAATTTGATCAAAATCACTATGGTGTTTGAAATCTCAATTTCATTTATAATTGACCAAACTTAAATATTATATTGTCCTATATATCTGACAAATAGCCTATAGCTAATTTACTGTCACATGGCTTATGTTTCTGAGGTCTATGAACGCGCCGGCGAGGGCTATTCGTAGCCGCATTTCGTCCCTCCTTTACGCCACCAGGAAGCCAGTCCTTGTGATGGTTGCAGTTTTGACCAACCAAAAAGTTCTGAAAACTGATAACTGAAATATAAATGCAAACACAAAAATGGACAATTGTACAGCAGACTCCAGAAGGTTAAAATGATTTTATACATAATAAACAGTAGGCTAACATTGTTCCACATTCACTAGCTAACAAGCCTTTACATTTGTAGTAGTAAGTAAATTAAGTATTTATATAGCACCTTTTACAGACAAAAATCACAAAGTGCTTCACAAAAAACAGAATTAAACATGATTAAAAGACAAAGAACCAAACACATCAAGATAAACTAAAAGACTAAAATTTCCTAGACAAAATAAAAGACTATAAAACAAGTAGAATCAACAAAACAAATAAAAAATATCATTACAAATAGAAATGTTTAAACACCAATAATAGAACATAAAAGATTTAGTTAAAAGCAGTTTTGAATAATTGGGTCTTCAGCTGCTTTTTAAAGGAGTCCAGACTGTCTATACAGCGTCAAACTAAAGGAAGGTCATTCCAAAGTCGAGGTGCAACAGACTGGAAGGAGCGATCACCTCGACTTTTAAATCTGGTCCTTGGAACTGTTAGGAGATTCTGGTCTGTGGACCTGAGAGCTCGGGTTGGAGCGTACGGCTTTATCAGTTCAGTAACATAAACAGGAGCTTGACCATGTAGGGCCCTGAAAGTTAGAGTCAGGATTTTAAAATGAACTCTACATTTAACAGGTAACCAGTGCAGAGACCTCAGAATAGGAGTGATGTGATCTTTTCTGTTTGCTCCAGTGAGGAGCCTCGCTGCAGAGTTCTGGACCAACCAATAGTGTAGCATAAAACAAAATCCATTAGTCATTTTTTCCACAATCATATTTTCACAAATATACTTTATATGGCAGATTCAATTATTTCCCATCATGGGATTTATGCAAATAAAGACAATTCGATTTATAATAAATTGAAATTAGGAGTCACTAGCTAATGGACTTTTCAGCAGTTGTGTGTGTTTGAGAATCCAGACAAATAAAAGTAAAGAACATTTAAATCACTTTAACAAACTCAGATTCCCTTTTCCCCATCATGTATCTGACAGATTCAATTATTTACCCATCATGTGGTTTATGCTAATAAAGACATAATTTCATGCACCATTAACCCCACAAATACACACACACACACACACACACTGCTCAAAGTTCCCTGAAGGAACAGGTCATCCCTGAAATGATTCATCCTTCATACTGTAACACACACACACACACACGGACTGAACTCACCCACTGCCTCATTACATCAGTGTGTGTACCCATGCCTTATCAGACTTCAGACCTAATGAATGAATGGAGACTCTTGACAGACTTACTGTACTCTAAGTGTGTGTGAGTGAGTGAGTGCCCTTCAGTATAATCAGCCGAGGAAATTCAGCTAATTATTTAAAGAAGATGTCATGTTAGTGCGCCAAACAAGAGGGAGGACGAGCAGCCAGCGATCAGGGTTTATTCCAGTCGGTTAGTGATGTTTCATCCACTACATAAAGTAACAACCTGTGAATTTTACATGAAGACTGGGACTTTCTGTAAAAGAGTGAAACGTTTTGGCTTTGGAGCTTCATTCTTTAGTTATTTTGTGGTATAATAGTGAGTGATAGCAGGTGACGCAGAGTATTTGGCAACAATGTGAACTCCTGTGAAAGGTTCAAACACAGCTGACACATAACTGCTGGAAAACCAACCCGACACAGCAAAACACCAGATGTAGAAGAGTTTTATTAAAGATAATGAACAAATCTTTGTTATCTTACTGATGGTGAGGTTTAGACGTAGATAGAACATTTCAGACACACATGTCTGGACACAAGAACAAGAAAGTACTGAAAGTAATTTTGGAGATCCCCAAAAATCATCTCCTAAAGTATTTTGATGTTAGTTTTAGCTTCAGTATGTTTATGTATTTAACAGACGCTTTTATCCAAAGCGACTTACAAATGATATTGAAGTTACCGACGAGGCTAACAAACAACTAAACGGAAACCTTAAAAGGAGGTTTGTGTCATTTTGTTTCATCAGTTATTTATCTACAGTAGGGATCATACTTAACGATTACATCACTCAAAGTGGGCGGAGTTTCTAGAAACAGGACGAAGTTTTCTAACAGGCTGGTTAAATCATAGATATCATATAGATACCTTACCCGTGCTGTTTGTCAATGGACCCTGATGTAGCTACGCCGGTGGCCATCTTGGGGAAGCCAGCTGCCCCCTTTCATAACACTGGTGTCAATGGAGCTTGTACTATTAAATACCTCTAACTTGCTCAATTTTTAATCGATTTTCAAACGTTTTGCATTTCTATAAATGTCAGAGACGTGGCTGTAAATATATATCAAAATATAATGATAATGGTTGGGAAATTCATAAATTGTAAAAGTATCATATAGTCTATATACATAATAAGGTTTGTAAGAAAGTAAACCGTTTGTAAATCTGTTCATTTTTCATCAAGTTATGAGTGTTTTTAGTTAAATTGATGCTCACCTTCCATCTGCTGCCATAGAGAGCAGAACGTCAGCTGGCTGCCCCAAGATGGCCGCCGTGTAGCTACGCTGTTGAACCCCGGATGATTCATCTAGCCTTTATATATGATATCTATGGGTTAAATCAGAAGAGACACTGCTAGAGTTTGGTGATAAATTAGCAGCTAGTATTTAAAACAACTCTTAAAACAAGTCAAACTGTGTTAGGACGAACAGTATTACTCCAGTCAGAGGACTACTTCCTGTTTCTAGAAACTCCACCCACTTTGAGTGATGTCACCAGCGGGTGTGGTCCTAGTCACGATGCAAATATTCCTTCAACCCCTTATGGGACACTCACTGAAATAGTTGCAATTTCAAAGTTCTAACTCTAGCAGGGTTCCTACAGGTTCCTTCTAGTCAAATTCAAGTCTTTTAAAGACCTTTTTAAGACCATTTATATAAAAATTTTATACCCATTTTACAGACCTACCGACAAGGAAAAACAAAAATTCTTGAACATATGTTAATTTACTTTTAAAAGAAACATGGAATGTGCAAAGTATGGCAAGTTATTTAATCAGAATAATCGTGGTTGACAAATGAAACCTTTGAAGTGAACTGCGATACGGAGAAGTTACATACAGCACACATTTTAAGACCCAGATATCAAAATTCAAGACTTTTTCAAGTCTTTTTAAGGTATTATTTCCAAATTCATAAATTCAATGCTTTTAAGACTTTTTAAGACCCCGCAGGAACCCTGTCTAGAGTTTTAATAAAGAACCTTTTTCCTTCTGAATCTTTCATTTTTTAACTTTTTTTTCCACATATTAAATTAAGTTTAATAAAGTTACAATATATGTTTCCTTTCCCATCTGTAGCTGAAATGGAAAAAAAAAGTGTTTGTAGATTAAAAGAACATGTGCTGCAGTGAAGTCAGGTTGTAAGTTAATGGAGGTTACCAACATGATCACTCGCCCAACGAAAGATTAACGCCGAGAGCAAAAGACCACTGGGAGGAGTCCAAAACTCTTGGGAAAATTAGTAGAAAAGTATGCATTTTTACAGAAACTTGGAAGATTTACTGCAAGAGGTTGACCCAAAAAATTTACATACGAAGATCAAAGAGTTCATGACCAAGTTATTGAATATCTCTGAGGCATCCATTGGTACTTCTACTGTATGCTTGAACTCTTAAATCTGTCCTTAATTTCCCATCGCTGTGACTAACCGTCGAGGAAACCCGTGTTAAACCTAAAACAAGTGAACGTGTGTTGAGTTCAGCTCAGTGGTAAATGTCAGCGCTCTGCTGACTGAAATGCACGTAGACGGATGTAACTGTAGGGCAGCGCGCTGTTCGGGGTGGACGGACACGGTGACCCACACCCACCTCCAGCACTAACCAAACCACCTTAAACCGGAGTCAAATCCTCCTGTTTATCACTAAATTCTTCATGAACTCTTTGTGTTTTACTGGTAACAAAGAATATTTCTGGAAACCACAGGTGGAAAATCCCTATGATGGTTACGGATGTGTCACACAAACCGGAACATCATACATCATAGGCACTAGGTAGGTTTCATTAATGAAAACTACAGTCTTACTTCACTGAGGTACTTTCACTAGAGTGAATACTGCTGATTTATTATTTTTGAAGCTATTTGCCAAAAAAAAAAAACCAACCTCAAGGTAGAATGGTGTTGACCTTGTTGTGCAATAAAGCATTAAGAAATACAGAGCAGCCATTTATCCGGTGGTTTAAACTTTAAGACAGTTTGAATTAAAACATGTAAGAAGTCTGCGTTTTTAACAAATAAAATACAGTTTGAAGAGTCTTGGATTGAATCCGGTGATTCTACATCAACAGCTGTCGCTTTTCGGAGGAATGTTCGAGCTACGATTTATTACACGTGGCAGGCGGTGAAGACAGTGAATAAATCTACTCCAGGAGGAGGGATTCCCGGAAGAAATGACACAATATTTGAGCTTATTGATGTTTCATTCAAGGATACCTCAAGATCATGCTGTTCGTATCAACTCGCTTGGCTCAAATTTGCCCGTCTTTGGTAAAAAGAAAACATGTAAAGATGCGTGATGAGAATCAAATTGTTTGCTGTTCGCCTTCACGGAAGTTTACAAGATTAGAAAGATGTGACCAGAAGCAGGTGGTACCCTCATTTCTAATTTGGGAATACAGTAGACTTGTCAGAGACCTAGTTTATTCTATAAAGCAGAGGAGATTCGTATGATAGAAAAAGTAATTTTGTATCCCAGGCAGGTAGAGTCTCGGTTATCTTCCGAGTCCAACAGAATTTTAATGAGGTCAAATGCATATGGTATAGAGTTTGTAGCCAAGTAGCTGAGCTGTGCTGCGTAAAATCCCACCCCTCTGTCCCCTTCTCTCCTGGCAGCGCCGTGGCCTGGAGGCAACGCTCCCACACGACAGACGGGACTCCCACCATACAGCCTGCAGGGTGGAGCTGTCTCACCCTAAAGATGCTGCCAGCAGCTCGGAGAGTCAAATCACTGTCGCGGAGGGGAGCGCCGATGCAGAACGCTGCTGTGTCCTCCCCTTTTTCTGAGGGTTGAAAATTAGCAATGATTTCGTGTTGAGGGAAATAGCTGGAAGGCAGCGACACCAGAAGGGTTCCTGTTCACACTGGAGGGGAAAACACAGTGAAATATGAATGTGATGCATCATCAGTTCCATTTAGAAAATGTTCATGCCTTTTTCTCACTGTTTTACATTAAATTTGTCTCTTTTTGGCAATAATAAATGCTTTTTTATGACGGGTTTGGTTGTTGTTGTGGGCCTACTTGATGCATGTTCAAGATTAGCTTCTGTGAAACTGGACTGAACATTAATCCTAGACTGAGCTCTGAAGTTTGGTCACATAGATGATTACATTTAAAAAACATAACTATCTTGTATCTAAAGCAGATGAGCTGTCATGTGATTTTTGCAGTTGCAATCACAAACTTTTCTGTTTTCCCAAGATAATAAAGCTAGTTTATCTCTATATTGAGAAAATATGGTTTCTTGAGATAGAAAACAACATTTATAATAATGTTTTTTCCCACGGTGATTAAAAGAATATGATGTAAAAATGTAGTTTTTGTCGTCTAGTTTGCCCAAACTTCTGATGAAGAAAGCCTTTTAAAATGTTTTCCTCATTATAAGAAAAAATTCTATTTTAACTAAACTAAATAAAATTAATTATTTTTGGAGAAAACACAAGTTATCTCTTGTTAATTTGGAGTATCTCCATGAACATTTATTTCTAAACATGTCCTCCTGGGGCTTCCATACAGGTCAAATATTATCACCTTAAAATTTGTATATGGTAAATTAGGATGTGGAGACTAGCAAATGTTTTTAATGTAATTTTTATGGAAGCTTTTTAAAAATTACAATATATAAGCCTTTTTTAACTTTAAAACCACAGGATGTTTTTCTTAGCTAAAAGCTAACTGCAGCTAGCAGTAATTAGCCAAGATTTTTTCCCCTTCGTTTTACAAAGTAATTAGCCAAGTAACATATTTTAAACATCATTAACCAGTGACGGCCTTCCCAATTATAAAATGGATTAAAAAGATTTAATGCCCCTAATTTGAGCTTGAGATAACTTTGTGAAAACATAAATCCTAAGCTTGTCATTTTGAGGATTCCATAAAAATCACCTGTAATATGAAGTTAGAATAAAGCTCCGAAGTACCGGTAAATGGAAAATAAAGAATGTTATTTATGTTATTCAAACATTTGTTGAAAAAATGTACTTGGCCTTAATTCAAATGTTCACTCTAAATCATACTGGACTCAACTTTTAAGCTAAAATGTAACTGTCATTAGCAGTTATGAGCACAGTAAACCATTTTAACTAATGATAACTAGTCCTGACCCTGAAATGAATGTATTATATGACATCATCTTTATAAAACATTTAACAGATAAGAAAATGTCCCTAAATATTCTCAGTGGACATATTTTTGCTTTATTTGTGAGCTAAATGCTACACGTAGCCTAGCAGCCATTTTCTGGTATTACGGTTCTTTTTGTTTTTATAGCCATCTGTACCAAGAAGCATCAGTGAAACTATAAAACAAAGACACTGAGTTGAGATTAGTGAAAATGTTGAAAAAAGTTTACTTTTTCCAGAATAAAGTTGAAATGTGTTGTGGCTATTTTTTGTTGATTTCTTGTAAATTGTATTACCTTCCTTTTAAGTTAGTTAGAACTTATTAGTAGTAGCACTAGTTTGGTGCTTAAGCAGTAAATAATTTATTATGTGGAAAAGTTTTGATTAATTTGGTAACTTTAGGTCACCCTCCTTGTAATTAGTAGCTTAAAACACACACCAGGTGGTGGTGTGGAGATGTTTTGGTGGTCACAAGTCAGGTGGCAGGAGAGGGAGTATTTTTTAAATTTTGTTTACATTATAAGAAATTATGTTAACATTTGGGATTGATTTTACAAGAAGTAAACTGCATATGTTTTTTTTAAAGAATGAAGTCAGAAGTGCGTTCAGATAACGAATCACCTGTTGCCACCTGCTGACTTTTTTCTTTGGAGTGTCTTTGTTTTAATGGAAATGCAGTGACATCAAGAAAAGTCCACATAGTTACAGAAAAAGTTGAAATGTCAAGAACTCAACAAACTTCTAAAGAACCAGTATTCCTTCACAATAAGAGTCTTAACATACTCATGTACCTCAAAACAAATGAAGCTCACAAAAGTAGTTTTTGATAAAACTCAGTTTTGATGGACGTCGTGTTTGAGACTTTTATTGTGAAGGATTAAATGTAGTTCAGGGTTCAACAAGATCTTAGAAATACTATTTAGACCTTTTTCCTGACACGTCTATTTTTTGACTTTACTCTGAAAATACTAGGTTGACTTTTTTCTTGACATTTTGACTTTATTTTAGAAATAATATACAGTATATTAACTTTTCCCCTGACATTTCTACTTTTTGATATTTTTACTTTATTTTACACATACCATGTTTTCTTGACATTTTTTACTATATTTTAGAAAAAATGTATCAGTAGTATGTTAACTTTTTTCCTGAAACAGTATTTCTACTTTTTGACATTTTAACTTAATTCTGAAATCCTCTGTTGACTTTTTTCCTCAACATTTTGACTTTAATTTAGAAATACTATACAGTAAGTTAACTTTTCTCCTGACACTTATACTTTTTGACATTTTAACTTTATTCTAAAATATGTTGACATTTTTCTTGACATTTTAACATTATTTTACACATACTATTTTTTTTCTCAACATTTTTACTTTATTTTAGAAATATTATCTATGGAATTTTAACTTTATAAATATTTCTACTTTTTGACACTTTAACTTTATTCTGAAATATGTTGACATTTTTCTTGACATTTTAACATTATTTTACACATACTATGTTTTTTTCCTCAACATTTATATTTTATTTTAGAAATATTATCTATGGAATTTTAACTTTTTAATATTTCTACTTTTTGACATTTTAACTTTATTCTAAAATATGTTGACGTTTTTTCTCATCATTTTCACATTATTTTACACATACTATGTTTTTTTTATCAACATTTTTACTTTATTTTAGAAATATTATCTATGGAATTTTAACTTTTTAATATTTCTACTTTTTGACATTTTAACTTTATTCCAAAATATGTTGACTTTTTTCTCATCATTTTCACATTATTTTACACATACTATGTTTTTTTTATCAACATTTTTACTTTATTTTAGAAATATTATCTATGGAATTTTAACTTTTTAAATATTTCTACTTTTTGACATTTTAACTTTATTCTGAAATACTATGTTGACTTTTTTCTCATCATTTTGACATGGTTTAAAAATTACTATGTTGACTTTTTTCCTCATCATTTTGACATTATTTTACACATACTATATTTTCTCGACATTTTTACTTTATTTTAGAAATACTATCAATGGCATGTTAACTTTTTCCTGATACAGTATTTCTTTTTCACATTTGAACTTTATTCTGAAATGTCGACTTTTTCCTTGACATTTCAGCTTTATTCCTAATTCTGACTTTCTCCTGACAGTATATTTCCATTTCAACTTATTTTTTTCTCATTCACATGAGGACCTCCCGTTTCACTTGCAGTTCCTGTCTGTGTCCGGTGTGTGTGAGCTCCAAACGGGGGCGCCCTCTCGGTTATGACCCAGCGGGCTGCGGTGTGTGGAGGCAGGCCGCAGGGAGGGAGGGAGGGAGGGAGGAGGCGCTTCCATCCAACGTTATAAATACAGGCAAATGGCTTTTACCGGTACAGAGCAGGCGGGGACGACGGAGGAGCCGGATAGGAAACACGTACCGGTAGAACTGGGAGGAACCCGCAGCTTTACTCACTGTCGACGATTCCTCCACATCCAGGATTTGTAACGTTATTCAATGAAGGAGAGACGGTCGTGTCAGAAGTCCTCTCTGAAGTCCGGCATGGATCCCAGTCAGAGTGTGAAGTGTAAGATCGTGGTGGTGGGGGACAGCCAGTGTGGGAAGACAGCGCTGCTTCACGTGTTTGCAAAGGACTGTTTCCCAGAGGTGAGACACTGATCCAGGACCAGGACGGGCTCTGCCGCCTGGTTGAGTCATGCAGAAACATGTGGAGTTATGCATGTGGTAGTTTGTGTTGTAAAGTCTAGAAAACATGTAAATCTGAATGTGTCCCTCCCCAGGGGGACACATGCAGAGACATATCAATTTTGTTCTGAAAATACAATTTGACATTTCAGCTTTTATTCTGAAAACAATCTGTTTTGCTCAACATTTCGACTTTATTCCGAAAGTGCTACTTTCCCGTCAACATTCTGAATTTATTTAAGATTTTTTTCTTTTCAATTTTGTTTTGAAAATACTGTTGACTTTTTCTTTTGACAATACTCTGTTGACATTTTGCTCTCATTTCGACTTTATTCTGAAAATACTTTGTTGACTTTTTTCTTTTGAAAATGTGGTGTTGACATTTTGCTCAACATTGTAGAGTACAATGTTGAGTTTTTCTCAAAATTCTGACCTTTTTTTAGAAATACATGTTGACTATTTCCTCAACAATAATTTCCGACATTATTTTAGTACTACGTTGACTTTTTCCTCAACATTCCAACTTTAGTAATACGTTGACTTTTTTCTCAAAATTCCGACTTTATTTGACTTTTCTCAAAATTTCGACTTTACTTTAGTACTACGTTGACTATTCTCAACATTCCGACCTTATTTTAGTACTATGTTGACTTTTTCCTCAACCTTATTTTAGTATTACGTTGACTTTTTTCTCAACATGTTGACTTTTTTCTCAACATTCCGACCTTAGTACTACGTTGACTTTTTTCTCAAAATTCCGACTTTATTTGACTTTTCTCAAAATTTCGACTTTACTTTAGTACTACGTTGACTTTTCTCAACATTCCGACCTTATTTTAGTACTACGTTGACTTTTCTCAACATTCCGACCTTATTTTAGTACTACGTTGACTTTTCTCAACATTCCGACCTTATTTTAGTACTACGTTGACTTTTCTCAACATTCCGACCTTATTTTAATACTACATTGACTTTTTTCTCAACATGTTGACTTTTTTCGGATACTGTATTTCTGATTTCTCTTCATGTTTCCCCCCTCAGAGCTACGTTCCCACAGTGTTTGAAAACTACACGGCCAGTTTTGAAATCGACACTCAGAGGATTGAGCTCAGCTTGTGGGACACCTCAGGTAATCAACACCATCAACCACTTTCCAATGTCTTGTCTCAGCGGACATGTCCCGACATGTCCGGTTGAGTTCGAAACACTTTTTTTTTCCCCGTTAAGGTTGAAAGGCTGCACTTTGTGAAAACTGAATTTAATCTGTGACCCATTTCAGTCGGTTAAAGCTGGGTTAATCCCGTCTCCTAGGCAGGCGTTGCTCATTCTACCAGCCAGGCCCGTTTCCTCTCAGATTAGAACGTAAAATGTTATTAATTTCAAAGGAATGGGTTTAATTTCTGAGGAAAGCTAAAACAGACCAAGAGCGATAAATAACAATAATGACAGACAAACATCTGGTGAACACACGTTGACATTCCTGTTACTTCCTTTTCCATATTCCTAGGAAAGTTGCACAATATGTTTTTAAAATTTCTTCAGGATTTCTTGTTTTGTTGGACTTTGTCTAAAACAGGCCATACGACCCCATTTTGAGCACTTTTAAACGTCTAAACAAACCCACTTTCCATCAGTCAACGCCACTCAGAGAGGTGTGATTGAGGCGTATGTTGCATGCATGTGAAGTGTGTGTATTATGTGTGTGTGTGTGTGTGTGTGGGTGGGAGTGATGGGCGGGGAGAAGCCGGCAGCCAGCTGTTGCGGGTCCCTTGCCTGGAATTCCAGAGCGATGTCTGAATAACTTTCTCAAACATTAAAACCAGCTTGAAACATTTTTCTTGGGGGGGAAAAAAGGCAAAACCAAGGAATTCAAATTACAGATTCAGAGAGCAGCAGCTACAAACGAGGTTTTCTCGACTCGTACTTTTGTGCTTGAGCAGCATTGAAAACAAAGGGGCAGGGGGAACGCTGGTTCTGCGGGTGGAAAGGTGAAGAAATGAGAACCAAACATTGCGCAAGTTTTGCTTTATTGCACCGTGTTGGCCGGCTGCCCCGAGCCATTTTTCTTCTCCCCTCTGCTTCATAAAACAGAAAGGAGGAGGGGGGTCCTATTAGATCAGTGGGTTTCAGATACCCCTACCCCACCCCCCACCTTCTTCCTAACCCCCACCCAGCTCGCACATCCAGTGACCGATTGATACGGCTTTCAGCTCCACTGGTTCCTTTGTAGAGACTCCCATTGCCCCCTCCTAGCCAATCCCATCGATCCCTTATCTGTAGAGGTGAGGTAGGGAGGGGGGTGTTTCCATGCAAGACTCAAGCACGCTCCCTGACAAAGACCGCCATGCAGACACGAAGACAAACACACTGCTCACCTACACACATGTGGAGGCGGTCTTTGTTCGGCGTTGATGAGTGGCTTAATGAGCAGCCGGTGTGTGTTTAGCGCGAGTGTTTAAAAAGGGAGGGTGATGGGTGTAATTTGGGTCATTAAGGTAAATGCCTGTCAGTTGTGCAGCCTTTCCATTTGTCCCACCCGGCCTTTGCTTCCCAGTCTCTGGGTGAGGTCTGGAGGGGCCCCGGCGCAGCCTTTGAAGCTCGTCTCCTCAGAGGAGGAAGCGGTTTCCGTTGTCTGTCTGTTTCTAAACGAGCAGCGAAGGCGTTTGTTTGGGATTTGAACAGGATGGGAACAAGGTGCGGGTGAACCGAGCGACCCTTGGGGCCCGCCACCCGCCTGCCTGAGGCCTGTTCCTGCATTGAGTAAAAACGAGCAAAGATAACATCTCAGAACATTCAGGTAGGAACACTCAGACAGGGCTGCAATTACCTTTCATTACTGACAGGTTTGCAAATGTCAGAAAATGGCAACCTCGTCGTTTGTGTGGAGTAATTTGAGAAGCTCGAACCTGCAAGCACATAAATTATTATGTCTTGAACTGTAATTTATCAGTGTGTTTTGTTAGCTGGGGTAAGCTATTATTAGTTAAACCAAACACACATTTGATTTATAAACTTGTTCTCTAAGTTGATCAGGGGGTGCCCTGGCCCATTAGCCGACTTACTTTCTTGCTAACTTATACCCCTTCCAGACCACATCAAATACTTTTCAAAAAAATACATTTTCTAGTTTTTTCTCTCTCATTCACATTGAAAATCTAACTTTTTTTGGTGTTTTTGTATAGGTTTGCGAGACATTCTTTTAGAAACATGCCCACTATTGTGTTGTGTTCTAGAAACCAGAACAAAAATGGAGCCGTTTTCAGGCTTGGGTGGTATTATGGTCATACCGTTTCAATACTGTCATGAAAACAATGCACAGTCAGGTCGGGACTTCCGGTGAGCCGATGGTAACTTTGGGCCGATCTGGGGCGCTAGCATAGCCTGCTATCAGAGTGGCTTGTTAGCACTTCCTTATTGTGGCGCGAGCTCGTATGGCCGCGGGTGTATTCGCGACATTACAACGCTTCAATCAACAGTGGTAGCCGTCTGAACAGAACATCAGCTGTTAGTGCTCATGGTGGGAGTCATGACCGAAAATGCCCGGACTGAATTATAGTCCCAGTCCAACCCTTTTCACGGTAATACCGTACACGGCGGGAAAATGTGGAGAAAGTTTGACGGTATCAAAATTTGGATACCGCCAAAACCTACTGTTATCACATATTGTTCTACATCCATCGTGCTTATTTGCGATCCCGCGGCCAGTAAATTTAGTTTCTGTGCTAACACATTTATTAACCAAGAAGAAAAATGTGTAAAAGAAATAAAACAAACTACAGTTATTTGGGTGAGTCTGTAGCCAGTCTGAGAATGTTCTTTCTTTGTATTTTGATGTCATTTGTGTGGAAAATCTTTCCACCTACTGGTGTAACATGGGTATTTCCACGTTTTCATTTCAATTTCTGCTTGTGATTTGGGCGAGGATTTTCTTAACGTATATTTATGCAGATTAATGTAAATATCCCACATTTGTATAGCGCTTTTCTAAGTTATTAACTACAAAGCACCCAACAGTCACAACAACAAGGTGACCCAGCCAGACCGGATTTAAACCAGCAACCCTCCGGGGACGAACCCTTTACCAGAGTGTTGAAATATTCCTGGGACATATTCCAAAAAGCTGATACCACTAGTTCCTGCCAAATCAATGGATGTAAACAGATGCCAAATAGTTAGCTAGCTTTCAACAGACATTAGCATACTTTTTTCCTCCCCGTTGAATCAAATGCAACATTTTAAACATTGCACTTAAAATGTTAATTTTTTTTGTTAAAATGTGATTTAGAAAAAAAAATAAATTAAACTTAAGAGATCATTTTCTAATGTACCTCATGCAGTGGTGGTTCTAGACCAACATTAGAGGGGGGGCCAGCTGCTTTTTTTAGAAGGGCACAACCTAAAACACTCAGCACTTAGCAGGGGGCCACAGGGGGGGCCAATCTTGTTGTCAGGGGGGCACTGCCCCCCCTAGAACCACCCCTGACCTCATGTAATTTATTGCCCATTACCAAAAGGCGAGTGACTAGATCTTGCGTGTCTTTGTTTGTACTGTAGTTTTAGCAAAATATCTCACGAACCACTAGATGGATTTTATTAAAACTTTCAGTTTCAGTCAGTTTTACAGATCTGACCTTCAAATTGGCGCATTAGTAGCTGGGACTCATTCACAACCCGTATTCTACAAAATCTTTATATATTGCGTGAGATTATACTTATACACAACTTTGAGGGTTTTTTTTCCCAACATGAGATTATCTTAGTTACAAACTCTAGCAATAAGGAATGCTAGACGTTAAGTTTTCATAGAGATTAGGAGACATGAATCAGAGGTAGGAGGGTGCCACCTGAACCCGCTGCTGTGTGATCTTGGCGTTTATTTGATAAATGACTGCTTGTTACAACTGGCAACAACAGTGAGACGAAACTGGTACGTTGTAGCCGCAGGGCGCGAAACCAAAACAGTCAGCTCTAAAAGCCTTGTACTTAGTCACTGTAGCACAGAGGGAACTATGGGTAATGGTTCTCATTCACATTTTCACATTAGAATTAGTCACATGGCCCAAAATGTTACTTAAAAATCAGATTTTTAAAAACATTTAGTCAGTAAATAGTGTTAAACACTTCTCAAGAGGTTTAAAGTTTTTAAGTTAAAATGTTGATAATGTTGGAGTAAACCGGAGGAAACGGCTTAGCGTGTCTTCTTGTTTCGGAAATCTGCCCGAGGTGTTTGTTCCAATTATTCAAGGCAGTTTTCCAGTGCTACAACCAACAATGTTCCATTAAAAAGTTATCAAAGGAACGCAGCAACCCCGAGGGCTCAGGTTCTGTTTTTCTCTTGAAGGATTTTCTAAAGAGATGCAATTTGGAGCCCAAAGATCTCCTTTGACAAAATGAGTCCCCTGGAACTTTAAAGGGAGTGGGTTCTTTTTGATTTTTAAACCACTGTTGTCTGTTCAAGTTGAATTGTAACCCACTTACAGAAGAAGTCTGGCAGCAGATTACGGTTGTCCTTGGACGTTTCTAGAGTCTTACTCGTGTAACGTGAGACCTCTTACTGTAGGTGCGGGTCTTTTCTTCAGTAAAGCCCCTCGGACGCTCCGCCACCTTCTTTCCCCTCTCGGAAGCCATTGTTCCCTCGGCTCACATTTCTGGGCTCAGCGAATTGGAGCCGCGTGTTTGTCATTCCTCAGACGAAAGGTTTCCACTTCCTCCTCGACAAAGACCCCTATTGTAACCCGCCGGGCCCTGATCCCCAGCCAATGAAAGAGAAGTGGCGTGGAAGGGCCCTACCTAGTAGTGGGATGGTGGGATCGCATTAAAAGACATCCTGTCTGGTAATGTCATGTGTGATGTTACACCTGACAGAAAAACCTGATTTTCACTCTATCCTGCCAGAACAGTAATGGGAAACATCCCAACGTGTTTTCCTCTCGTTGGATCAGGTTTCTCCTGTTTCGGATGAACTTGACACACTTGTAAATCATTTCACGTGTCGTTTTAACGTGGTTTAATGCCTCAGCTCTTAGCGTTTTGCATGGGTTACCATTTCAACCCCATACCATCATAGACTCTAGTTATTAGACACAGCTAATGTATCAAAAATGATCCTGCGTTTTGTACCTGTTCGGATATCACCCAGTTTGGCGTTTACAGCTGCGGATGTCTTGGTAACCACAGCAACTAGACCAGCAGATATTGGTCGGGGTTACTGTAGTTTAAATAGTCCTGGATTCTGTTTGGTTGAGAGGTGCTACACGTCTGTGCTCAAGCGTCAGGATGGCTGTTTGCTGTTTCCACAGGTGCCCCGGAGGGTTTAACGCTCTCCCGTCCGCTCAGCTATGTTAGCTATGTGTATAAAAACAGCAGGCCCTGAAACAGGTTGCTATACCGTCAGCCTGTCAGTCGCACCTGGCTCCCCCCCCCCCAAACTTTTTGACGAGAGGAAGGCAACACACAAAAAGACTACTAGAAATGTTTATACGGACAAAACGGTGGAAGTTCTGTTGTTTAACGGATGGCAGGAGGGTGTGAGGAAAAGGACGGAGTGGGAGGAGGACAGGGTGTGTGTCGTCCTTCCAGATTTAGGGATCCTGTGGGAGAACAATGACAGGAGCTAATTAGATGACAGTCACCAGGTCTTTGTGTTGCGTGCTGGCTTTGGGATTTCCTCTTATCTTTCCAGTTGGCAGAGCTACGACCTCCAACCAGAGATCAATCTGTGACCTCCCCCAGCAGCTGTAATAAAGTCACAAATCCGCCATAAATTGTAGACAATGAACTAATGGAAGCGATTACATCATCAAACGCTCTGCATACTTGAGCTAATGCCACGTGGATTCCTGTTTTTTTTCCTGCTGTTTTTATGTCGTGCAGGTTGAAATAGTTGGGAAACGAGTGTTTAGGTCTAACATCCACCTGAATTCACAGGAGGACACTCAGACGTGTTAACAAGCCTCATCAGACAGCGCCTCAGATCAACCTTTTTATTAGGTTGGTTTAAAAAAAAAGTCGATTAGTTGGAAAATGTCAACCGGCTTTACAGCTTCTTTCTTTCCCACTGATTTTATTACAGAAAGGACGTGCTAAATAAAGAACATTCTAAATAAAACAATTCAACCACTCTGGTGACTTTTCAAAAGATATTTGAGGAGAAATGTGAAATATTTGAAATTTTTTTTTGTCTAAATAAAGTTTTGTCATAAAGTCTAAACAAATGTTGAGTTTGAATAGGGAAACTAGAATACAAAGTTTTAGCTAAACATGCCACTGCAACTCAAAATTCCATGAATATTTTGTCTCTGTGATCTTTCTGCACATGTTTTTTTTTCCCAGTAAAGTAGAGACATCACAGTTTTTCATGTTCTGGATATAATTTTTATAACCTTCTGGGACCCTGCGTCCACATTTGTGGACATTTGGTCATCATATTTGATTCTGTTCTGCTAAGACCTGTTGTCTTTAAGCCAGTATACCACTGGGCTACAACTATTGGTGACACAAAATTACAAGAAAAAACACATTTTTTTTAACAGCCGGGATTATTTTTGTACAAAACGTTTGCGAATAATTTAGCCTGGTCTGGTGGGGTATATGGTATAACTGTGGAGAACCTGTGAAAGTGATACAGAAACAAAACAGGAAACTGAGAACCCTAAAGGTTTGTGAAAACTCGTCAATGTTCATTTTTCTTCGCCAACAGCTCAGGGAGATACAGGCTCAAATTTGGGAATAGTTGCTTTTGATTTTAAATGTTTTATTTTGACCTTTTTCACATATTCTTTCATCAATTTATGTACAATTTTTTACAATTTGTGTTTATGAAGTCATGCATTTAACTAGGGAAAAATTGATGTAAGCGCTAAAGTTTAAAAGACATTTTATCCATTTGCTAATGTTGCGTTTTAGACGTAGTTTATTAAAGTTTTTCTAACTAATGCGTAAGTTTGACTATAAAACTCTTTGCTAACTGTTTTGCTAATTCGTCAATATTTTTAGCTAGCTGTTCAAAGAAAAGAAAGCTAGTAAACAGGTTACAGTTAGCCATAGCTTCAACCAGATGGCATTAAAATGCTAACTGAAGCTAATTTAAAGACACAATCTTGTTAAATATACATTAAAACACATCAATGTAGTCATCTTTCATAATTTAAATCAGAAAGCTATAAGGCCTGAGCAGCAGTGTTTATGATGCTAACAATAATGCTAGCTAATGTGAAATTGGTGCTTTAGCTAACATTTGCTAACTTCTAGGTTAGCTGCCAAAAGGATAACAAAAGATAATGAGGTGATTCACTTGTAAAATCTCAATATGAGATCAAAGTTTATTGATTAATAGTCTTGTATAAATGCTAAAAAAAAAACAAAAACAAGCTAAAGAGGGCTAACATTTCAGTGGCATCTTATGCTTTTAGGTTTTAATTTTGGAATTCAGAGCTAATCTTGTAGGATAAATTGATATTCCAAAATGTTATTAACAGGCAGCCTTGATCGAATTCGTTTATTTTTAAATTCTGCCTCGAACAGAGAATGCTGTAGTGGAGTTTCGTGTCAGGTTTGTGTAGTTTGCCGAGGCTCAGGTCTGAAAGTGCTGTTTAAAATGGTGTCGTCTCTGATTCACACTGTTTAGATCATTGTACCGAGTGTGAGCTAGTTTTTTTTTCCAGTTTTTATAAATGTGTGTGTGTGTGTGTGTGTGTGAGGTAGTGCATTCCTCCCAGCTTTTCTCTGCAGCCCTGTTTGGAGAAGGTCTCCCAGGGGAATCTTGGGTTACCACCAGACGCAGATTCTCCAGATTCTTGGCAGCTTGCTGCTTGTGGTCATCTCGCTCGCTTGTCATGAGATCCCGACCCACCTTGACAAGACGCCACCCTCCCCCTCTCCCCCCCCCCTCCCCCTTCCCTCTCAGGAGATGTTTCAATCTCCTCCAGTCATGGGCGTCTCCCCTGCACATGGTTTTAATTTAAGCAGGGAGACATTTCCTCACTCTGAAGTTCCCAGTTTCTCTCTCAAAAAAAAAAAAGAATGTTTTCAACAGTTAATCTTGCCCGTTCAGCACATTTTTCTCCCGATGCAGCGTTTATTTGTTTTCCTCCCTCGTTGCTATGGATTTTCGCTTAACTGCGATCATGTCTTATGAGAATATCTTTCAGGGAGTTCTCTTTATGCTCTCAGGAAACTCGTTTTTGAAGGATTCTGTAGATTTAGTTGCAGCCTTTCACTAATGTCTGAAACTTTTAAGAGTTCATAAAGTTGTTTTTTTTTTTAATGTTTCAGGATCTCCGTACTACGACAACGTGAGGCCCCTCTCCTACCCAGACTCGGACGCCGTCCTCATCTGTTTCGACATCAGTCGTCCTGAAACTCTCGACAGTGTGTTGAAGAAGGTTTGTGACTCTCACACCGATGTTTACATCCTGCTAAAGTGCATATTTCTGGTGAAGATAATGGCAGTTTGGACATGCCTTTATAGTCTGTTAACTTGTTTTTTGATTCCCTGACAACTATGCTGCCTTTTACCAGAGCTACACCCTACAATGTAAAGTCAGGAGACATTTTTGTGGTCTCAGCCACATCAGAGCTTGTGACTTTGAGCTGTAAAGCTGTAATGTCTGGGAGGTACTGGTGTTTAATCCCTAGTGAGGCTGGAAGTGTGGAACCACCAGCAGCTCATGTGAAGCTGCTTAGTGGTTAACGTTGGATGACTCTGGTCGTGCCGGCTGACTCCCACATGTCCAAATGTCGTCTGATACTGGCTAAACGCGTCCACCAGAACTTCCTGGTTTTAGTTCTCTTTTTTGTAAGTTGTTGTGACGCAAGTTTAGTGACATTTTCTACTAATTTGCGATAAAATATTTAGGCCAATTCAGCAAGAAAAGACATACTTAGATTTTTTTTTGTTATTAGAAACCATGGAAGACATGGATGTACTAGATTAGTACATTAGGTTGGGGGTAGTAACATTTATTTAAAAAATTTGAAAAAATGTGGATTTTCCTTGATGTTTGAATGACCAAAAAATAAAAAATAAAAAATCGAATGCGATAAAGATGCATCATGCAGCATTAAGGTTTTCTTGCTTATTGGAGACCTTCAGAATAAAAGCAGACTGCTGGATTCTTCATGTTGGACCAGAAATTTTTACAAGAAGTAATGAATTTGGGACTCCCCTCTACAATATCCAATCAAAAGCTCATTTTCTGTAACATGAAAAAAGAAAATTTTCTTCTAAGTCTTTGAAATTACTCCAATATTGGGTAAATTTACAACTTGAAACTTTATTTTTTTATCCCCTGAAGTTTATGAGTTTATCTCAGAAAATACCAAACTTTTTCAGGTGAATTTACAAACTTAATCCTCGATGTTTTGACCTTTTTTTTTTTTTTTCTTCAAATTATGAATTTACAGTTTTAGAGATAATTCTACTATAGTAAATTTCATAATCTTGGTTCTTATTGGTGCTGGAAATCCTTAAAAACGCTTTAATTGTAATGATGTGTTTTAGTGTTCTGATTGGGTTTTATTAGAACAGATGGAAACTGACAAATTGTTCGTAACATGGTAAATTTCTAATAAAATGAAGGGAAAGTGGATATCTACACTGTAAGAAAATGTCAGTTATGGATATACACTGTAAGAAAATGTCAGTTATGTATATACACTAAGAAAATGTCAGTTATGGATATTTACACTGTAAGAAAATGTCAGTTATGGATATTTACACTGTAAGAAAATGTCAGTTATGGATATTTACACTGTAAGAAAATGTCAGTTATGGATATTTACACTGTAAGAAAATGTCAGTTATGGATATCTACACTGTAAGAAAATGTCAGTTATGGATATCTACACTGTAAGAAAATGTCAGTTAAAACAAAACACAAATAATGTCCTGGTAATTTTTTGCCAGGACTTTTTCCATTAAGTGGACATTTCTGTTTACCCTGATGCAGATTTTAGTGAAAAATTAAAAAAAAAATTTTTTAGTGCGTACTACTCATGTATGTGTAAATCATGTAAGGTGCTGGAAAAATCCAGAAAATCCCCTTAAAGTGCTTGAATTTGAATCTGTGGCAATTCTAGTTTTTTTTTTTTCTTATGAATTTTCTAAGTGCGCCTTTTCACAATAAGACATTAATTTTAGAATTTCCGAGTGTCTGACTGTTTACGTTTGGTCTACAAAGTAAAGGAGACCCATGGATGTTTTTTGACCCATTCATTTCCAGAGGTGTGAACATCACAGCCTCTATCAGACGCCGCGGTCCTCTCTCCTACCACGTGTGTGCTGCTCCTGACAGCTAGCTCATTTTGAATAATTGAGGTCACGCGTCGAGGTCCACCAGAGCTCCATGTCTTGTTTATTTGGCTTAAAGAAGGAATGAAATCCCCCTGAAGGCATGAAAACTGTGAAATAATAAACCTGGAGGCTCGGTGGCGGTGTGGGCCTTTGGGTTGCTGCTGCATCAGAGGTGTGTGTATGCAAAATAAAATTCATAGTCAGCAAGTCTTTAAATCCAACGACGTTTTATGAAAGAACCTGATTAAGTTGTTTTTATTAGTTTGTGCAGAGATCAGATTTAGTCCAGCTTGGTGTTTGTATGGACTCATTGTGTAAACCAGCTTCCTCTTCACGTGTTAATGAACTTGATCCCCTGACCCGCTGCCAGCCAGCCCTGAGGCACCTTAGCTCCAGATTAAAGCCCCCAGAGAAATGTCATTGATCACAGAGCGTTTATTGTTAAGGAGGAAACGTGGGGATTATTTGGAGTTCTTTCCAGGTTTCTAAGCATGTGTGGGGCTCCAGGAAGTGACCTTTGTAACTTCAGGCCAGGTGAACTCATGGGATTTGACGCTCTGGTCTGAAAACCTTAAATGGTCTGTGTTGAAATAAACACATCAAGTGATAGTTTTTGTGGTTTTTTTTTTATTTTGGGGGGGTAGAAATGTTGTGAAAATGAATATCTTACCCGTTGCGCAACGTCATTATGGAGAAATAAAGATTAGTTCTGGATTATCAGCAGCTTTTCTCTGGTTTTGGAGCAGCACTGTTCATGTGACTGATCAAATAGAGGATTAAATTGGTGTCTATGTTCAATTTAAACTGTCTAAATATTAGAGAAATGTTTTATTCTTATCCAAAATAGGTGTGACTTTAGACGTTCTTTAATAGTTTATTATTTCTAGTGTGATAAAAGCAGTTTTGATCTCACGATTTATTCCCTAATGAGTTTTAATCAACATTAAATGGCACAACTCTGCCACCTACTGGCATAAATCAGTTACTGCAGTCTTCTTAAAACGTGAACTCTAGATATTTTAGGCTTTGCGTCATCCGAAAACCTCTGCCTGTGCTTTCAAGACAAATTCTGTTGGTGATCAAAGTAACTATGACGGTACTCATTCAAAATATGCAACTATTCAAGGGTAGAAAACTTTGCAAAAGTACACACAGGTCATGTTGTACAGTCTAGTGTTCAGCGTCTCTCCTGATCTGACTAGCCATGAGTTTTGCTCCCATCAGACGACTACTTCCTGTTTCTAGAGACTCCACCTACTTTGAATGATGTCACCAGTAGGTGTGGTCTTAACTGTCATTAAATAACTGATCAAACGCCTCTTCAGAATGCCTGCAATGGTTGAATATTAAGATTTTGAATGCTTTTCTCCACAGTGGAAGGGGGAGATCCAGGAGTTTTGTCCGAACACGAAGATGCTTTTAGTTGGTTGTAAATCCGACCTGCGCACTGATCTGAGCACGCTCGTGGAGCTGTCCAACCACCGACAGACGCCCGTCTCCTACGACCAGGTACTCAGATCGATACGCCGTCGGGGTGTTGTAAAACTTCTACCTTCCAGCCTTGACCACACCCGCCCTCTTTCCCTTCCAGGGTTCCAGCATGGCCAAGCAGATCTCGGCGCCCTACATCGAGTGCTCGTCTCAGCAGTCTGAAAACAGCGTCAGAGACATTTTCCACGTGGCCACGCTGGCCTGCATCAACAAAAACATCAAGCGCAAAAAGCCGGCGCGCTCCAACAAGAGGATTTCACACATGCCCAGTCGGCCCGACATGGCAGGCGTCGCCACGGACCTCCGGAAGGACAAGGCCAAAAGCTGCTCGGTCATGTGACTTGTCAGACCAAGAGGGGGTGGGGGGGGATCGAACTGAGGTGAAACGAAGACTGCGCACAGTGCAGGCAGGAAGCTCTGGGCCAAAGCTCAACGTCCTGCATGCAAAAATAAACCTCTAAATATCTGGATGGGGGTATTATAAGCTTCTGTTTATGTTACTGGAATCTTCTGCACCAATAAAATCACTAGCGTCCCAATCGATGTGCCCTCCCCCCTCCCCCCCCCAGCCGATCCCACCAGACGAGGAAGCTATCAGTCAGTGGGACACCTGCCGTGGGAAGAGAACTGCTTCCTCTGTGAGGACGAAGCGGATGCAGTCAAGGCTTTCCTCAGGAACAGGAAATGAGCAGGAGCGGTGATGTCATCACTCGCATGAAGGCTTCTAGAACTGTGCAATCTTTTGAATGAGAGCCAATGCCGATGACGGAGGGCGGTTCGTTGCCCGTTGGGGGGGGGGGGGAACAGGACGAGCTGTTTGTGCTGGATTGACAACTTTTTTTTTTTTTTTTTTTTTTGTGCTCGAAGGGCTTGTTGTACAACAACTCATCACTGTGGCTTGGAACTGACTCACGCCTGCTCCTGTAACTGTCCGTTCCCCGCAGAGGACGCCGAAAGAGAGCAGTCCGAGTCCCCTGTGTCCGACGTGTTGTTGGTGAAAATGTGAAGTTGTTGGTGTGTAACTGCGGCCATCGTTTTTGTTTATTCCGTAGATCCGATCATGAAGAGGTGAGCGAACGTTTAAAGAAGTGCCATATTTTTTACTCTGAATAGACTCTGATTGAGCTAAAGGCCTTAAAGCGATTGGTCAGACCCTCTGAAGCAAGTTACTGTGTAAAAGTTACAAACAGTAGCTTACCTGTTCTAGAAAACTCTCTGAACAACCTCAGCTGTCCAAAAATGTTAAACTGGAAGTGCTGCCTGTAGCCTAGCTAGCTAGCGCTACAGCTAGCTAACTTTTGTTGCATTTAACCAAAGAATTCTATGTAAATAATCAGAATTTTACTACAGCGTAAAGGTTTTAAAATACATTTCTTTTAGATTGGAGTTGAGACTTCAGAACTGGTCTTGCTATCGCTAGCTGTTAGCTTGTCAGTTGGGTCAGAACTAATGTTTTTCTCAACTTGAGGTTGTTTAAAGAGCTATCTACAACAGCTAAGATATTCATGGTTCACAACCATTCCACAGAAACCCTTTTTGAGCTGAACTATCTATTTAAGTACAATTTCAGATTCCTGGCTGGAAACTAGTTTAGGTGATTTGTGTGTTGCTATAGAAGAGGGTTGGTAAAGAAAATGAAAGACATGATGCTTACCTAAAAGGCTAAAAAAAACAAAAAACTTTGGGTATTCCTTGAACTTAAATCGACTTTGCTGTTGATGAAACTCAAAGAAAGTGGTACAGAGTCCAAAAATGGACGATGGCCCTGCTGAAAAAACCAGCATAGACCAGCATATGCTGGTTACCAGCATATGTTGTGTTTTGGTGCTGGTATGCTGGTCCATAGTGATCCATTAGTTCAACCAGCATAGACCAGCATTGAATCGTGTTGGTCTACCAGCTAAACCAGCACCAAACCAGCATAGACCAGCATAGACCAGCATATAAATCAAGACCATCATGATTTGTTTGCTGGTCTTTGCTGGTCAATGCTGGTCTATGCTGGTTTGGTGCTGGTCTATGCTGGTTGAACTAATGGATCACTATGGACCAGCATACCAGCACCAAAACACAACATATGCTGGTAACCAGCATATGCTGGTCTATGCTGGTTTTTTCAGCAGGGGGTGTCGTAGCTAAACAGCTATATGTTGGACCACCCAAGTTTGACACCAACTAAAAAGCCAAATTATGTTCCAGAAATCTGGAATGTTGTTTTAAAATGGCAAAATGCATTAGACTGTTAGCCATTAAGCTAATTAGCTGATTTTCGTTAGCTACAAGTCTCCTTTAGTGACTTCTTAATGAATAGGTGAGGTAATGGTTAAATGCAACAGTCCTGTTGGATCATCTCTGATTTCATGGTCACATGAGGCCATTTTCAGCCAAGATTTGGACTCAAATGATTCAATAATTTTTTCTACATGTTAAAAATGTATCCGGTTATTCGAGTGTTTCAAGACCTCTGTGGCTCCTTAAACAAAGCATGTTCAAATGTAGATAAAAATGGGTATTAGTTAGACTTTTACAAAAGTTTTTTTGGGGAAAAAGTACTTTAAATTTTCTTTTGGGTTTTGCATTGAACAGTGGTGAAGGTGAGCTGTTAAAATATCAAAGTTATAAATGCACTTTTTAAAGTAAAACTTACCAATTTGGCTTGTTGGGTTAGCACCAACGTCATCTTCTAATGTGTCGTCCCTTCCGTGTTTAGACTGTTTTCTTGAATGTTGATGTCATTTTCAAAATGTCTTTGCCAACGTTGTTGCAACAATATTTATTGAATTATATATTTTTTTCCCTTTAGAATAAATGCAAATGAAAAAATGTGTTTTTATTTTTTGTGTGTTGATTCAACAGGTTTGAATTTAAAAAAAAGATTTTCCAGAAGTAAGTTAGTTAATCGTCTTTGGACAATTTAATCACTTTTTTAAAGTTTGAGTTGCAGCCCGAACCTGAAACCTTTACATATTTTTAAAAAGGACTAAGAAAAAACGTATTTTGGGGGACAAAGTACAAGCATTCAAAAAAGAAAGGAAATAACAAAAATTTGAGTAAAAAATAAATGTTTAAAGAAGTAAAATGCATAAAAACATTCAATTTAAAAGTTTGAAAGAAAAATTTGTTTCAATTTATTTTAACCCTTGGAGGTCCCTGGGAGCTTTTTTTGCGCAGGCGGCTGTATTTTTTGAATAACTTTTGCTGTGCTAATGCAATTCTTCTGATTTTTTTGTAAGATATGCATTTCTGGGCAAGTTTCCCAAAATAAAAGAAAATTTTCTCTTACTCCTTTTAAAACACTGCACAAATAAGATAGTAACATCCAGGCTCCTTGGTGCAAATTTTGCCCCATTGACTCTCATTCAAATGACATTTTTCTAACAAGCCAAAATATCACCATAAATATATATTTTTTTTACTTTGCCTGTGTTTTCCCAGTCATCACAAAGGTAAATTGTAGTTTTTACTGTTTTCCACTAGATGGCGTCATTTCTCTATAAATGCCAGTGCGGTGATTCAACAGGAACTTAAATCGTTTTACATTATTCAGATTTTGTGGCCCTGGGTTCTCAATGCAAAACATATTTTGAACAAAAATGGTTTGAGTGTTTTTCAGAGATGTCATACACTAGTGTGGCTGTGTGGTTTCAAATATTTGATCACATATGATTCTAAAGTTTTCCATCCAAAAATCAGTCAATATTCAAAGGCAGTTTTCAGGGCAAAGTTGAAAACACAGATTTCATATGTGTTTTGTTTTTGTGATTGTGCACGAGTACATACATTTATTACTCACAGCACTTCACAAATATTCAGAGGACACATGTGTCTCTGTTTCTGAGTGGTTGTGGGGGTGGGTGGGGGT
>SSNR01000079.1:2279041-2310805 GCA_006937965.1 Callopanchax toddi
CCCCCCCCCCCCCCCCCCCCCCCCTCACCCCCCACCCAACGCCTCTAATCTGACAGGTGACAAACGGCGTGCTCCGGAGCGCAGCTCGGAGCCTCTTCTCTGGACGTTCCTCCTACTTTCACAGCACAAGAAGCTCCGGTTTGAGTCATTTGGACGGCTTATTTGATTCTGAACTGCAGCGTTTAAAACCATCTCTCACGTTTACACTTCTGATAGATCGTTTTAATATTAGGCCAAAGATTCTCTCGCCGCTCTCCGGTGAAAGGCGGAATAAATGTCCTAATCCGTCAGCGGTAACAGGCTTAGAGAGGGAGAAGACGCGATCCGTCACCATCTTTCTAGGGCTGGGGATTTTTTCCCTCTTGCTTAAGAAATAAATTTGTTTAGATGAACTGCTGTGGCAAAAGTAACAACTCCACTGAGCCTAAATGACCATCGATCACCAGCATATTGCTTTTTATACGAGCAATTCGCTTTCCGATATTAACGCGGGTGAATCTGAGGCCAAGAAGGAGGAGAGTGGTTGTTTCTCACACATGGGCTTGTGTGAATTTTAAGCTGTTGTCCCCCCCTACACGACCAGCTGGGAGGGACACAGACAGGGAGTGAAGATCAATAGGTCTAAGCTGGTGGCTCATTGTTCCCTCCTCTCTCCTCCTGCCTCAGACAATCCGTCATGCACAGCTGTAATACAGAGACAGGCTCAGCGTGAAACAATGGCTGCTTTTCTTTTTCTCAAACAGAAAAGCTGACGATGGAGGTCTTGAGAAAAGAGGAGAATGTTTCTAGCAGACAGCTTGGGCCTAATGACGAGCTTTTAGTTCATTATGAGTGAACTGGTACAGGCGGGGGGCTTGACCTGATACGTTGACCCAACCAGAGAAAGTCAAGACGTGTTTCTACTCAGGTAACTCCTCAGTTATGAAACATTTTACTACACTAAGGCTTGAGTAATATTATGAAATCATTTTTCTGCATTATTGATCCACGGTAAGGACTATACATACCAGTGACATCACTCAAAGCGGGCAGAGTCTCTAAAAACAGGAATACTCATGGCACTGTTGCAGATCAGAGAAAAATCATCTACTAATTTTCAGGTTTTTAAAACAACTCTTGCTGAAATAAGTCATAAGGATATGTAGGAATTCTATATCACCTAACGGGTACGCGGTTTAGGGGTGGGGGGAGTACGCGGTGCATGTTTACTGCGGTGGTGTTAGTGCTGCTGCTAAACTGTCGCTGCAGTACGAGACTGTGCACATTGCCATTGCAATATTGAAAGTGAAACTCATGGACTGCTGCAGCTCCTCATCATGTAGCTGTATTGTTCCAGCTTGAGATAGCAACCTGGATCTGGTGAAAGAATTAGAGCTCGGAGTCGAGGTACGCGGTAAGATGTGGCCCTCGAGCCGGACTCGGACCCATTGAGTGTCCCTGCTCTTTGTTTAGCTTGATTCACCAAGTGGATTTTATTACACGGTGATAGCTTGTCATGAGCATGTAACAAGATTTTAAAGGCAGAGAGCTGATTAAATGTTCAAACTGACCTAGAGGTAGAGAACGCCATCTTTCACCTGAGAGGCCCAGGTTCAAATCCAGTGGCGGTTCTAGACCAACATTAGAGGATGGCCAGGCTGGGGTCAGCTGCTTTTTTAGAGGGGCACAATCTAAAACACTCAACACTTAGCAGGGGGCCATGGGGGGGCCAAGCATGTTGTCAGGGGGGCACTGGCCCCCCTAGAACCACCCCTGTTCAAATCCCAATATGGGCATTTATCATTAGATGGTTGAAAGTTATTGTTTAGGAGCGTGTGCAGGCCTACACACACACACTCATGCAAAAAAACCCCCCCCAAAAAACATCAGTCTGGTGGGCCAGAAATATGCAGGTATGTGTCATATTTTAGTGACAGTAAATGTCCTCTAACTATGAATGTATTTATTTTTGATTCTAGTTTCACTAAGTGACCGGCTCTCTCCACCAGTGTCGTATTTCAGCTAGTTGTTTCAGCTCCGTTGGGTATTATGTTTGGAGCAGGACTGTGAGAACAAGAGGACGGCCTTTTCATCGTGGAGTTTTTCATGTACAGAAAGCTCCTGACTCATGTTTTATTGGGTTTGGTGTTAGCCAACAAAAAAAGGCAGATTTTTCTGCGGTTTATGGCAAGAAATGAGCTGAAACAAAGATCCCATTTAAAACTTTTTTAAAAAAATCATCCATTTCTATTCAGGGGGACCAGATTCCTTCAGTTTTTCCATTCCTTTTCTCTTCCCAGTCTGGTTTACCATATGTCCTGTCCGCGCTGCAGGCGACATCCAGACCACTGACCTCCTGCATCTCTCTGCTCTTTGCCATCTGCTCCCTGCCTCGCCCTCTCTGGTTCAGAGCCTAACGTTGACTGATTCAACATATGTTTATTACATGTCAGGGAAGTCCTCACTGCCTGCTTAACCTCTAACTATATCAACCACATCACGAGTTTATTGTTCGACAAACTTCTGTCAACATAAACTGGCCGGTTTTTTTGGTTCGTAAACACTCAGTAATCCTGATCCACTCACAGATGTGGTCAGAAACAAAAAACAGACACAAACGTTTTATTCTGTTTGACTTGGCGGTGGAGCACTGGTTTGTAACAAAGCTAACCCAGGTGTGGTAGGGCCACCGGATAGACCAGCCCACCTTAAAGGGACTTTAGTGTTGTTTTAAAGTGGTGTTCTAACATCAACAACAATAAGGTCCAAACCCACTGGTGACTAGGGGTGGGAATGGTTAGGTTTGTATCAGAACCAATGCCATTGTTGATTCTGCCTATCAATCCGATTCCTTAACAATTAGTTAGAGTAGTTCATTATGATGCATCATGAGCAACGGGGGTGCGATTTGTCAGAGTGGGTGGGTGTACCCCCCCTGCTTTTGATGACCCACCCTCTGGTAATTAATCTTTCGTCCCTGGAGGGATTGGCACCTCTCACTGGTCCGACTAATATCCCAGTATCTGTCTGACAATCCGGTCCCCGCGGTCAAAGGTGTAGTGCAAGCAGGGGAGGGGGCGTGATGAGTTGAAGCTCCGTGCAGTCCGGACCAGAGGGGACTGGAACTAGGTCCAGATCCAAACCACTGCAGCTCCTTCACCCCTTCTGGGTCGTCGCAAAGAGTGTGAAGTAATTGTACTGCGACGCAAAATTTTGGGAAACCTGGACACAAGAGAATTGTTAAGAAGAATTGATAAAGTTCGAGGTGTATAATTTCCACCCCTTCTGGTGACATCACTCAAAGAATATGTACTGTATATGCTCAGTATCTCTTTTTGTAGACTAGAGATATAATTCCTACAGCTTGTCTTGGATTGACCCGGGGGCCTCCTGCTGGCAGGACATGCTCGAAACCATTAGGCATCCTGACCCACGTCAGCTGACACCTCTCAGTGTGGAGCAGTTCTACTTCGAGACCCTCCCAAATGTCCAAACTCCTCACCCTATCGCCAACGCTTGGGACACACAGAAGACGGATGCGTTGCGCTACAGAATCGCCGCAGTCTAGGGGTACACAGGACACGCTATGCAGCCTACTCAAGGCTGAACGCTTCTTGGAAAATCACCATATAAAAGCCATAAATGCCATGCCGCGGCGCTTGAGATAGAACCGGCACCTATCTTTAGCGCCTCCGCGTGGACCGCCGTTTGCGTTGCGCTCTCCGTGTAGCCACTCTCAGTAACTATTATGTTTTTGTTTTTTTTAAAACAGCGCGGGCGCTATGTGTTCGTCTTCTGTGTGCCCCAGGCTTAAGGCCGAGCCTGGCCGCACCCTGTGGAGGAAAATCCTTTCGTATTCATATTTTGTTCATTACCCAAAACTCATGACCATAGGTGAGGATTGGGATGTAGATCAATAAATTAAGGGCTTTACCTTCTGGTTCAACTCCCTCTTTCCTTCACTCATGAACAAGACCTTGAGATACTTAAACTCCTCCACTTGAGGTAGGACCTCTCCCCCACCCAGAGTTGGCAAGCCACCCTTTTCTGTCCAACTCTCACCAGGAACTGGTCCAGGACCGAATGGCCCTCAACAAAACACCATCCACCCCATACATCCGGATTTCCCTCCACAGTGTCATTAAATCTGAATTTTCCATCACTATTCATATATATGGTTTAGCCATTAGCCTAGCTTACAAAATACAAGTCTCTGTACACATAATGTGAATAGATTAGACTGACATCTTATTAGTTTATATCTGACTGGAACAGGAGGTGGATCATATTTCTAAAAAGCTTTGCTGATGATGCTTCATTTCCACCTGCTGTTTCATCAGCTCACAGGACTTCAGATGAATTCTCACACACAGATTAGGAGAGGCTTTTATCTGTAATCAACCACCAATATTATGTGGATGTGTGGTTTTTGAGTGTGCAGAGCTTCAGCACAACATGATTATCTTTCCTTTACCTCCTCCTTCCAACGCTGCCCCCACTGCTCCTTCATTCTCCCACGAAACCCATTTGGGAGGCTCTCTGCTGGGCTCATGCATTTGAATACATTAAGGTCCATTAACAAACAGCCTCGGTGGGGATGTAATTGTGGTTTAATAGCCTGAGACAGGAGATGTACCAAATGGAAGTTTGATTAAGAGGGTGATCATTAAGTGTGAGCCGTCTTTAAAATGTGCATAAACTGACGGTTTTACTGTTAGCTTTAGCTCTACCTGTCATTTTGAACACAACATTGCGGGATTTCCTTATTTACGGTGCTTGTTCTTGTGCACAAAACACACGTTACACGCACGCCTGCACAACGGATTTAAAAATAATCACACCCTGACAAGAAAAATTTGTCTTGACTTCCTTTTCAGCAGAAAATAACCACATTAAAACATCCACAGCTCGTGAGGGGGAAACAATGAGAAAACAACGTCACGTTGTTCTGTTACATCTCCAGCCACAGTGGCTGGCAACTGATAAGCGCCTTTGGATCGTTGCAGCACCAATGGCGCAGTGGGGGTGGGGGTGGGGGGGGGCAGTGTGTGTGTGTGTGTTAAGCGATGGTGGGTATGCCAAGGACTCATCCAGAGCAGATTCATGCTAATTAGGGCAGGTGGGAGTCCTGTGTGCTTTTTTTTTTTTTTATCGGTGAGGTAAACACACACAGCAGGGGAGGGAGTCACTCTTTTTATGTTTCTCTCAAACAGACACACGGATCATTTTCATGGTGCTCTGCTTGTTTATTTATTTTTATTCTTTAGGTGACATTTAGTTGAGCTCCCGTAAATAAACTAATAAAAAAATGACAGAGTTCTAAGAGTGGTATAAAGACGGGACTAAACACCTTGTTCTGTTGTTTAGGACATATCTTGTTTGAGGGACAATGTTTTTGTGTTGCTTCTAAACCAGAATGCATGCTTAGATGTATTGTCAGTTTTTGGTGACATGGAGGGGGCGGGACTTTAAATTTCCCACTACTTGTACTGCAGCCAACCAACGGTGGCATTTTGGTTTCTTTTAGCTTTAACTTCCACATTTCACTGCTACATCTAAGGCTACGTTCACACTGCAGCCAAAAGCGCATCTAATCCGATTTTTTTCCCCTCATGTGACCCGTATCTGATTTTTTAAAGACAGTCTGAACGGCACAGATCCGATTTTTTTCAAATCCGACCCAGGTCACTTTCATATGCGGTACTGAATCGGATACGTATCTGATGTTTTTGAAAGCGACTCCAGTCTGAACGGACATGTCGCGTTGAATCCGCCTCGTACGTGACTGACAGGAGGCAGACCACTAAATGCGCCGGCGGAGGGAAACGCTCCAACAAGTAGAGCTGATACTGGAGACGGAGGCAGTCGGTGGACAGACAGTGAGGTTTTGGACTTGATTAGTATGTATTACGTGACAATTCTGTTCAAGTGAAACTTAGCGCCGTGGCGTGGACTCGCGATTCTGGGATGCGCTGTGGTGGTCCCCGTATGATGACTGATCTGACGGACTAAAATGGTTTTTATTCAAAATAACGGCGCGGGCGCAACGTGGCGCAGCGCTGATGTCTCCGGTGTATTCCAGCCTTAAAGAGATCTTACCGTAATCGGAAGCCAAAGCCATTTTACTTCCGTAAACAGAGCGCGTTATGTGTGACGTCTTGTCATCGTCTGCGCATGCGGGCCGCTTTAGGGCCGTGATTCGTTCACACTGGAGATTGTTTGCTGTCGCATTTCAGTTAAAGTGTGAACAGCCAGACCAAAAAAAAAAATTGAATTTGATTAAAAAATCAGAATTGAGCATTAAGACCTGCAGTGTCAACGTAGCCTAAGTTTCATGCATTTTGATGTACACTAGTTTGTAGGGTGGTGCATCTCTGGTAGGTGGCAATATGTTACATATCTCAATACACTGACAATAACCTGACTCATTAAAGACACATGAGCAGTTAAAACTGCTTGAAAGGAAATGATTCAGACCTTCAACCTTTAATCGCGATATGATACAATTCAATTTTTTATCACGATGCGATTCAAATAAACTTTTAATCACGATACAATACAATTAAACTTTCAATCACAATACAATTCAATTTTTTATTGCAATACATGTCATATGTCACCTCCCTTGTGTCATATGTCTCCCTCTAGTGTCCTGTCTTGTGCTTTGTCTAACCCTCTGCCTTTTGTCTCCCACAGGTGTATCCAATTGTCATCCTGCCACCTGTGTCTCGTCTTGTCATCACCTCCCCAGTATATTAGTGTGCCTGTCTCGTCTGTGTTTGTCGGATCTTCGTCTTCTCGTCCCCTGCCCTAGTCTCCTTTGTCATTTAATAAATACCTACCTTTTCGTGTACATCTGCGCCTGGATCCTCCTTAAACCTCCAAACCTGACAGTACAATACAATTTAGCTTTTAACCAGGATACGATACAAGTCAACCTTTAATCACAATACATGATACAATACAATCTTAAAAAACCTAGAAAACAATCGACCCGTCAAATCCAGGAAATTGAATGATTTTCTTTTACTAAGGGAAACTTCCAGACCCTCTTAGTGCTTCAAACCCACAGAGATTTACAGATAGTTTTTCTTCAAAATTCATAATAATTTGTTCATTTAATCAAATATTCTAGTTTACTTTCATGTTGAGCAGGTCACATAAAACAAATTTGATATTTTTAAATTTTAAAAATTTAAATTTTCGGGGCCCACAAATATTCTCAACTTGATGATGTTTGGCCGTGTGACAAAAGGTTTGGACACCACTGATCTAAGAGCTGTCTGCAAGGAAAATATCCTAAATCAGGTGAGATCATTTTTTTACGAGACTCAGTTGTAAATTTGATTTTGAAAATTGGGTAAAGCTGTCAGGCTTAAAATTTCAGTAAAAATTTAGAATGCAAAAAAAAAAAAAAAAAATCCATAAAATGTTTCTAAATGAGCTATTGTTGAATTTTGAGCTAAACCGCTCTGACAAAAAAGTCCATCTTTGGTGGGCTAAGTTGCATGGAACCATTAAATGCAGATATTAAAGTGGCAGATTTTGCTTATCGGCTGCCTGCAGCCTGCTTGCTCTTCACCTATCAGTCATCTCAGAGCAACGCCGCAGATTGAGGACGGATCACAGACGGAAGGAGTCACAGCGGCACTATTATTAGAAACCTCCTCAAAAACATTCACAACGCACCGGGGAGCAGCTTGCTGAGCTCAGAGTGCTTCTTTTACTTCAGCCTCCCCCTCCTCCCAAACTTCCAGCTCTGCTGTGAATGTGCTTATTCATTTCAAGGTGAAACCAGATAAGTGCAGCGCTCCTATCTGTGTTCCCCGAGATTCCTCTGTTGATGCCATCGGTAAAGAGAAAGAAGTGGAAAAACCACTGGGATGGAGTAAAAACAAAAAACCCAAAAACCAAGGCTCTTCTTTTAACCGGGAGGCACAAAGGAGTGAAGCTACTTCTTTTAAAAGCGGCTGTTTGATTATGAGAGAATAAGTGAATTTTTTTTAGAAAACATTCAAACACGCTAAAACCTTCAACCTGCATTCATGCTTTACGATTATAAAATACTGAAAAGAGTTGGAACATGTCTAGGCAATAGTGTGTTAGCACTATGAAACCTTAAAGGGGTTTTGGGTCATTTTAAAGTAGCGTTTTATCAGTTATTTATCCGGTCCATGGGCGTAATTTGCGGGGTGGGACAGGGGGGCATGTCCCCTGCAGGCAGTTTTGACCCCTGCAGTTTTTACCATCTAAAAATGTTACGCTATATGAAACAGGTGTAGGGTCGACATCATGGCACTGTTTAAGCAGTTCAAGCACCCCTCCTCCACCTCCCTAACCAAGCTAGTTGCCTAAACAGGAAGTCATCCTCTGACCAGAGTAATACTGAGGGGTTGCTGGATCAGAAACCATGAATATAGAGACCTCGCCCACTCTGAGTGATGTCACCGGTGGGTGTGGTCTTTACTGTAGATAAATAACTGAAAAAAAGTCATCAATATATCCAAGATAGACTGCATGTTTTGCTTCGTTTTTCTCATTTGACGAGCGAAATAAAGCCTGTGAGCCATGTCTGAGTACCTCCTAACGCAGGAATCCATACACAGCTGACAGTCTCCCTAATGTGCTCCACTGCCAAAACCAATTAAATCTCAATGAGGTTTTGAACAACTCCAAGTCCCCGGGAGGTGGGGGCCTGAAAGTAAAAAAAAAAAAGAAACTCGATTAACAAGGGGAGGACTGTACCTCTGCGTATTTTCGGGGCGAGCTCACGGGATTTCCCCAACCATCTGGTAGATTTTGAGGTAGGCCAGCAAAGGCTTTCAGAGCCCTGCATCATTTAATCAGGAGTTTCAGAAACGTGTGATTAATAGGAACGCTGCTGGCAAAACCTCCCACTAAGAATACGCGACAAATGAAAGCGCCATCTCCACTCCCTCGGGCGTCGCAGATGAAAACTGTTGGCGTTTAAGATGAAATCCAGACATAATATTACATGATTTGGGGATAATAACATTTCTAACTATCAGATGTTTTTTTCCTTGTTACTCAGATGGGGTATGAGGTTATTTATCAGCAATTTTCCTCAAAAAAAAAAAAAAAAGTTTAAAACAGAGAAAGTCGAACCAGTCATTGATTTTTTTCCTCAGATTGTTTCCGTGGTATTAGTTAAGCAGACTCTAAATGGCTGAATTCCTTGCGACTGCACTCATTACATTTTTAGCAGTTAGCTATCTCCCAGTTCCATTTGCAGCTGCCAGCATGAAAATGGCCTTGTATTGCTTTAATGTCAGACATTAAAAGGAAAGATCACCGTTAAAGTGAAAATGGAAACGCTCAGTTTTCTTTCTATGTATAGGAATTTGTTGTGTGTGTTTTAATGGTGGGACTCGATAAAAAAAATATGTAATCAAATTATTAGAGGCTTTGTAATTCAGTCTGGGTTAGGGTTAGTGTTAGTCAGTGGCGGTTCTAGACCAAAGTTAGAGGGGGGCCAGCTGCTTTTTTAAGGGTACATTCTAAAACACTTAGCAGGGGGCCACATGGGGGCCACGCTTGTTGTCAGGGGGCCACTGGCTTCTCATTCTAGAACAGATCAGGTGGAAAACTTTAAAAAGACGTCACTGAGAACTAGCTAACGGTGATTAGGTCTACACTTATAAAACTTAATTTCTGTGAAATTTGATTTACAAGTATTCTCGCTGCCTCTTGTATTTAGAAGCAACACAAAAACGTGTCTCTGGCATCTGCAGACAGAAAGCTTAACCTTGGCCTTTGTTTACTCTGAAGTTTGATTTACTGGCTTGTATTTACTTCCATCAATCAATGGGATGATTAATTTCAGGTTTCATCTTTTCATGTGTCTGAGTTAAGACTTGAACCTGTTTTTGGAGTGGAAGTTATGTGTTGCATTTCTCATAAGAGAGGCTATGTTTTAATTTGGCACGAACATCAAGGTCTTTGTCTTGAAGAGGATTTCAGCTTTTTATGGACCTCGGTTAGAGCTGGTTGAAATGAAGCAAATTAAAAATCACTTCTGCTGCACATAAAAAAACTCACGATGATACAAAACACATTTTTTTACCTTAATAACGATCGTGGTTATGGCTGCGATGATAAAAACTTTGGCTTAGATTTTCTGGAAAATTTCCCAAGGATGTTTTTTTCTCAGAAATACAACCAATAAGAAATCCTTTGTGCACAGAAAAGGACCTCAAAGGAATCTGGTTGCACACAGAAAACAGCAAAACGCTGCGCCTCAGCGTTATTAATAATAGATCAAAGTGTGCCACGTAACCAAGCAATCACCCATGTTGGCTTTGCATTGATCCGTGCTGGTATTTCGTACGCGAGGAGTGCAGATTCATGACCTTGAGAATTGAATTACCAACAAAAACAGGAAAAGTTCTGTCTTTGTGTCGCTCTCCCTGTCGTGGCAGACAGGCTGAATGATTATCAGCGTCTGAATTTCAGCTCTGATCAATTCGTGTTCACAATACAAAGAGTCTGATTGACGAGACAAACAGGTGGAGGCGAATCCGCCGGGATGTGTGGGATTAGAGACCAAACCAAGAGGACCGTTGTCATTTTAATCAACCCAAACATTTCACACTGTCCTCAGTTTCTCAATCACATCTTTAATATTTATTACATGAAACTATGGTTTTATACTCTAACCGTGTCTTGTTGGACTCATAGATGTTGATTATGTTGAGGATATATCTGTTGTTTTATAGACATGAAGTCCCTGTTGCTATGAGACCAAATTGAGTTACTATTTTATGGCAACTCTTCACTTAAACGGACAGAGCTTTGTAATGATTTTACATTTTGTTCTACTCATAAACTCGATTCATGTTCATGTGAAAGTTAGCTAAACTGAGGCTAACGCTAGCTCACTTCTTCTCTGTATTTAAATTCATACCCATGTATTTCCTTTCCACTTGATCACGCGCTGACAAACCTTACTGATACGTTCCTCGTATCTCTTAATCTGCTTATCTGATCTGGGTTCAGCATCCCCCAGTAGGAACTGCCCCCTTCCCAGCCACCTTCACTACAGGGTGGGACCCTAATGGCACTTTCACATCTGGCTCGGCCCAGTCCGGTCTTGGTAGGGTCATCCCGCCCCCGCGCGGTCAGGTTGTGTTCACACAGCCTTCTCAGGAACGCGGAAGTGACCAAGCACATCATGAGTGGTCTCACCACAAAGGTGGCACAGAGATCTGTGATGTCATACATGCGCACCACACGTCAGTAAACTAAGCACTCGTGAGCACGGTCAGTTGAGACGACTGGTATTAGGGATGTCCCGATCCGATCACGTGATTTTGTACTCGATCGGAATTGGACGTCGCCTCCCGATCTGGACTTGCTACTATAGTACAGGGTTTCCTCTACATGCGCACCGCCACGGCAAAATAAAAGCCGCCACACCTTCAGAAGGAAGTTTGAGTTTTTAAATACCATATATGTTAAACAATGTAAAGCATATGGGATTAATATATAGTCTATATCTGTGTACTTATACTAACATAATCAGAGTTTAAATCAGTTTCCGGTCCGGGAGGAGGGAGGGGGCGTGTCCTAGTTGACTCTGGGGTCTACTGCTAGCAGGACATGCCTGAAACACCTCAACAGGGAGGAACCTTGAACCACCACAATGGGTTCTTCTCAACATGCAGCGGGTCAACTCTGAGTTCCTCTAAGTCTGAGTCCAAACACCTGAGGACACAGGTGGATCCTCCACAATCACCTGTATTAATGACTAACAGAGCTCAGGTTGAGAGACAAGGGATGAGTGTCTGACCAGGTGGTCAGGAGCACCACAGGGGACTGAACTCTCACCACTTCATTTTACTCTGAACACCTCAGACCTGCAGTAGCAGTCAGAGTCCTGTCATCTGCAGAAACATTCTGATGACTGCAGTTTTTGGATGTATCAGAGATGGACCAAAGACTGAGTCCAGAGACCTGGGGGACCACTTTGTGGAACAGTGGCAACAATCATCTCATCTTCAATGTCAACAAGACAAAGAGATGACTGTGGATTTTAGGAGAAACAGGAATACGTCTAACACTTTGTCCATCCTGGAGAAGAAGTGGGTGTTCACCTGGACAGCAGACTGGACCAGAGACACGGTGAAGCTTTTTGAAGAGCATCCCTTTAAAGTTGGACAGCCTTCCCGGGTACACTAATATCAGTTTAATGCCACCTCTCTATGAAAGGAGAAACCAAGCTTTTACCCTAATGGGTCCGAGCATTATCTAAAGTGTTTATTAACTCATTGATTCTGCATCAAGCTGTGGATTTCTGTCATCAAGTATGATCCAGAAGATTTCCACCCGGAGAAATGAAGACGCTACAGGAATCGATGTGGTCGCTTCCTCCAGCTGGATCAGATGACAGCAGTTTGACCACATCCTGCATGGATGACTGTCAATCTTTTTAGTGTGCAAAAAAAAAAAAAAAATCAATTTATATGAGACAAGGCATATTTCTTTCTAAAAAAAATCAATAGGTTTGATCAAAATGATCATTTGATTAGTTCATTTCCCCAAAAATAATATTAAATAAAAACAGAAATCACATTTATAGGAAGATCTGCTGTTTACTTGTTGCTACGGATAAATAACGAACATTGCAGTGTGTGTGTGTGTGAGTGTGTGTGTGTGTGTGTGTATTCTCTCAGATTCTTAACAGCTGGATGCTTTTCAGGAAGCCCTCCGCTGCTCCCCCTCCTTCCTTACGCCTTTCCTCTCAGCCGGGTGTGACGCTGGTGGAGTTCAAAGGAGGAGCAGAGGAAGAGGAAGAGGTGAGGAAATACGAGCGGTGCTGCAGCAGGAGGAGGGCTGAGCTCTCTAAACATCCTGGAAGCCAACATCCTGATGACATCTGCCTCACAAGCTTAGATTTCCTCATGTCAATGCGCTCACGGATGTGCTGAAATACTTTCCATTACTAAGGTCGTATTGTCGCACCGTTAAATATGGCTATTAATGGCTATTGATTTTAGTCTACTAAACCACGTGTTCAACCCTAAAATAAACATCATCTGAGTGGATGAGTCGTAGAAAAAGAGGGGGATCATGTACGAGGAAGAAAATACTCTAAAATAAATTAATTTTGTGAACTAATTTTATAAGAAAAACACCAGAGAAGAGAATCCACGTGTGTGATATCAGCAATGAGATCAAAGAGTATTGATCCAATATGTGAAAATCTCTAGACAAAAGAAAAGCGCTCCATTCGTGACACCGACAGGGAGAAAGCTGATAGATTATTCCTTTTATTCTCCTTCCTCGCGTGTTGTTCTTCTCCTTTAATGTTGACCTTCAGGCAAGAATTGTGTACAACCGCCAGAGAATTTAGATGAGGTTTTACTGTTTTCATGATTTCTGCATGTTTATATCTAATGCCAGCACTCGAAATCCATGTTTAGGTAACTGATAAACTCTGAAAATGTTAAGAAAATTGTAACTATCAGATCCAAAAAGTACATTTTTATTGGTTACACTATTTTACACACAAAACTTTTGTATTTATGTATGATTTTCAAGCAGTTAGCCTATACTTAGATAGCATACAAGGCTAATGTTAACTCAACATAGTTCATGTTAGCCTAGATCTTAGAACTTTTAGAGCTAATGTTGCTCATATCGTTTGTTTAGTTTGTTTTAACTGATGCCAATACCAGCATTGGGTATTTGTTCAAACTAAGGTTGTGTATTCATACTAAAAGTACTCAGATACTATTGAGCTAATACTATTTAACGTAGCATGATGCTCAGCTATCAGTTGAGCTGCAGCGAGAGACACTAGCAGCTAACTGGAGCTAACTCTGGAGCAGATGGAGTCCATAGAGATCATATATAAATGCTAGATGTCTTACCTGCGCGGTTCACCAATGGAATGCGACGTAGCAACGCGGCGGCCATCTTACTATGTAACATTGCTGTCAATGGTGCATGTACCGTTTAAATACCTCTAACTTACTCAATTTATAACCAATTTTCAAACGGTTTGCTTTTTTATAAACATCAGAGACATGGCTGTGAAATATATCAGTAATGGTCGGGAAACTCATAAACTGAAAGTACCCCATCTGAAGTCTATACATAATAAGGTCTGTAGGGCAAACTGTTTGTAAATCCGTTCATTTTTCATCGAGTTAAGAGTATTTTTAGTTAAGTTGATCACTCACCTTTCATCTGCTACCATAGACAACAGAACATCAGGTGTCTGTAGTAAGATGGCTGCCCTTTTGCTATGCTGTTGAATCCCAGATAGGGCATCAAGCTTATGATATCTATGATGGAGTCGACTTACTTGTGTAGTAGTAGTAGTTATGTAGCAGTATAAAGACACATGTTGTCAGAATCCTCACAGTACTGACTTTACTTTACTGCTTAGTAAAGTTCTAGTAATCCATCCATAATGCTTGATCAATTCCCAAAGCGTTAGCATGTTTTGTGTAGCCGCTAACATTTAGCTAACAACTACGACAGAAGAAACCAGTAGAGTCTATTAAAGCTTCTACATGAACCTCTACTTCAGAGGAACACAGAGGATTAACGAGACACTGGTTAGGTTCTGATCAGCTGATGATAGTCCTAGAAGTTTAGTGTAAAGGTTTTATATTTTATTTATTTAGTTTTTCCACATCAGGAGATGTTATTCAGTCTGTTTAACTTTATTGTTTGAATGTTGTGCCAAACCACAACTTAATTTACATCAATAGCATTTAAGTACTCAAATATAAGTACTAGTACTCGGTTTGAAAAAAAAAAAATCTGGTATCAGTTCATCATCTAGTTTTAACCAAACCTTCAGCCAAGCAAATAATATTTATTTACCTTCTCTTTCCTTGGCAGAAATACATGACAAAGTAGCAGGTTTTTGGAATTTTTCAAACATTTTCCAGGTTACTTTCCTTCAGTTGTGTAATTAGTCAAAGCCCAAATGAGCCAGTATATTTTTAGCAGTGTTTTACCACACATATGATGTGAATTGCCACTAATAAAGGCTCTAATACTTTCAGGTTCAATGCAAGGCTACAATTTGACTAAAAACTTTTGGGAGCGTGCGCAACATTAATAAGACGTTGGCTGCGTTATGTAACACTTTAATTCCACCCTGGCTTCCTGCTGCAGCTGTGTTGGTAGAAGGTTTCTTGTCAGCCTCGCCGCTTTGATCTCTGTCCAGGTTTGACATGTTAGTTATTATCTCCTCTGCCTTCCTACACGCTATAAAAGCTGAGTGAGAGTCTATCCAGAGGATTACGGCAAGCAAAGTCGCACTCAAATGGCCCTTTCAAGTGATCCTCGATGGAACGGTGACAAGGAAACTTGCTAATGTGTTGGAACACGGTGCGATTGTGAGGTTGAATGAGCAAAACGAGGCAGGAGTCACAGTCTATAACAGAATATTAATCATTTAGTGGTTTAACAAAGCAGCTTTCAGAGGGACCGTCGTTAAAAATAAAAATATCTCTTCAGCTGAGTCAAACACCATCAGGAATTCTATCGTGATAACATTTGCTCATTTATTTATATATTTTGAAGAGGTTTGGCTCGTTGAAGCTGAGAGTTGCAGCAATACTGAATTATTCTGCACCACATCGTTTAAGTCAATAGGGCAAAAGTTCAGGATCTCAATCCTTAGCTGCAAACAAAGTAGGAAGAAAGAAGTCATTGATTCATTTCTGTAACTTCAGCCAGTATTGTTGCTGTTGCTTTGGCAATTAACCCCAAGCTCACCAGTACCTGCTAAAACTACGTTTTTTCACTGTAACGCCTTTCAGCTGTAGTATTTTCTAGACTAATATTGTGCATGCACCAGTGCTTGGAGATGAGAAAGTCATTAAAAGCTAACACTAACCACACTGACCACAGAAACAATATGAAGGGTGCTATCATTTTTCTGCAAAATATTAGCCGAAGCCGAGGCAGATTGATGATTGTCAAGAGTTTTTTCTGCAGATTTTTATAATCTCCCATTAAAGGAATGCAATGCATTGCATGGCAAGGCCAAGCATTTCAGTCAGGTGTGTTGGAGCACAGAAACACCTGAAACCTGTCAGATAGCCATGATTTGGTGGTGCAGCAACATTCAGAGAAACATAGTAATTCAGACGCTGACTGCTAATAGCTGCAACGCTAACCCTAATGTTTACCTAAACACCAACATCAAGTAGAAAATTTCTTTCTATTTTATTATTTTACTCTTCGTCCTCCTCTAAAGCACTCCTACGGTTATTTTTTAGGTTTTGTCTCAGCTGTTAAATGTGTTTTTTGCTGCTTCTTGCGTTACCGTTACTGTTGAGTTAAGTTGCTACATCATTTAGCCAACACCCACTTCATGCTAATACTAATAAATACTTTTAAATGTGTGCAGGTTTAGTAGTTTTCATGATTATCACAGTTTAAATACAAACGTTTTACTGCAGCATCTACATCCAGTGGATATTTCCAAACCTGTCACGCATAAAAAAAGTGTTCATTGTTGCCAGTAAGAGTTCATTCAGACGGAGTCAGCAGCTACAACACATTACTGTGATTTAATAGCATGGGTAGTGTTTTAAACCACTGACCAATACTGTTGTGGGTTCTTAGTCAGCATATGAAGCAGTATCTGTTCTCATAAGCATGAAAGAAAATCAATGTCATACAGGGTCGTCTCTACATGTCTGCTTACTTTAGACTCTCTTCTACCCTGAACACTAAAGCATGGTTTTAGAGAAATACTTGTTTAAAATGATTTTTTCTCAAATGTGACATGAAATTACCCAAATTATACCACAAACACATAACCAAACCACAGATCTGTGTTTAGGCAAAAACATGTTTTATTAATGTAGCTGGTTATTAAAAAAACCTGATATATATTTGAATTTTTTTTTTTTAAAGAAACATTTACCGGTACTCAATTCAAATGCACTCAAAAAATGATGCTGCAACACCAGGAGGCAAGAATGTCCACAGTTAACAACACATCAAAATACAAAGAAAGAACATAGTTCGGTTAAGGATGTTCCACAAAATTTGGAGACACAATTTAAGTTTTTTTATTACAGGTCAAAATTGTTGAACTTTTCAAACCAAAGTTTAATGGCGACAAAATCAGCTAAACCGCAAACCGATATAAAGACTGGTTTTGGTGTAGATTTGCGTGTCCGAGCATTTGCCGAAACAGGAAGTGCAGATCTAAGGGATCTGTCCTGGTCCTGGTTAAAGTTACTATCACAGTGAAAATGCCTGATGGCCAGTCCTCCTCCGGACCCAGAGCAAGTGCCATGGGTGTAAGCGGCTCGGCATGGGCCGCGAGGGGCTCGCGCTGGTCGATCCAGACACACATGCCTCCTTACCCTGGACAGTGGACGCAGGTCCGTTCGTGCACAGCAGCACAGCGCCTGGTCCGCTGGGCTGCACGTATATCATTAGTGGCATTGCAATGGTATTTCTGCACCCTTGGATTGAGTTATTGGTGGGGACAATGGGCTTTATGCACAGAGTACTTAGTAGAACTTCCGGTTTAAAATTAACTCGTGGGACCATTTCCGGTTCCATTTGCAGCATGAATATTTCCAGAGTTAGAGTGCATTTCCATCTAATGATATTGTTTATAATCAAAACGAGTGATAGTATAGTACAGTATGATATATATATATATATATTATAGTACTAAGAAATGAAGCCATCATATAAGTATCAGCGACGGGAATCCTCGACAGCTGAACACTGCTGTGTTCCGTTGTGTACCGCATCAGCTGAATATAATTCATCAGTCCGTTTCCACACATTTCCACTGAATAAATAACTACAAAAAGGAAGGATTGTGAACTTAAGAAGAGAAAACGTGATCATTTCTAACCACACCGTGTCTGCAGTCCACACTTTGCAGCACAGTAGTCAAAGAGCCGAGTGAAGGAGGCTAAAGGAGGAGGCGCGGCGCCGTTCATGTGTTATTTCACTGGAACAACTATTCTTTTGGTGAATGAAGACTTGGTGTTTGATAACGTACAGCTAGACCAGAGAAAGGTGAAAGTTGGGAAGCAGTTGGAGCCCACGATCACGGCTATATAGATTTGTCTCCCTGTTTTTTGATGATGGAAACTACGAGCTAACGCTGTTAGCTTACCTTCATATCGGTGAATAAAGCTGGTTATATACAGCTTAAAGTCCTTCACCCGCTTGCTCACAGACGTCTCTGTGTGTTTTTCAAAAATCAGGTGGACATCGTCTACCGTGATGCGCGGCAGGTCTTGAAAAAAACGTGTAAATAATTCCATTTTGTCCGGTCTGCCATAGGAATGCATTGAGCCGACGGTAGGGGGGCTGGCTTATCGTAACCAGGAAGTGACCGTGCATAAACCCCATTCAGTGATTGCTGGGTATTGTGAGGACACGTCACCTCTGTCCATGTCAAATCTACGCCCATGCTGTTTTAAAATTTAAAAAAAAATTACCTTTTTTTCTTTAAATCTTGATTTAAAAAGATTTTGTAGTGTAGATTGTTCTGATTTTTGTATGTTTTTTGCTCAGTCAGCCTCTGAAAATAGAAAAGCGGAACTTCCGGAACACGATTAAAATTGGCCTCTAAATCACAATGTCAGCTTTGGTTTTGAGCCAAAATCAAGAGCAAATAACCGAAACACGTCATTATTTTTACGCTCTCGCTGTCTTTGTACACACAGGACGTGTTTCCACGCTGCCAGTGGTGCTTTGTGGAAGATTCTGTTACATGGAGGATTAATTTGATAGAAAATAGCAACAATGAGTCTGCAAATAGTCCTAATGTGAGTTTGAGAGAACGCTCGACACAACGGGAGCATCTTGGTTAATTTAAACCTAAAATCCTTAACGCAAGTGACTCACTGACAGCAGCACAAAGCCCCAAAACGACAGCGAGTTGTTGTGACTTCAATGTTACGAGTCGGAGACAATTTTTCCACACTGGTAGAGACCCAGAAATGTCATATCTGTGATGGGTTTTATAGACGACTTATCTTTTCGAATTCTGCAGACTTCAGTGGCTGGGCATGTTTTTCCTTTTTTCTCCATACTATAGATTTGCTTGTCACATTGGGTAAACATGACGTGCTCCTCTGCTCGAACAGAGACACAGTTGCACACGCAGTCATTTATGCACGCTGCACATGTGGATACACACACACACACACATACACACACTTTGCCCTCTGGTTATTTCAAACAATGTCACTGGAAGGACCTGAGGTGTTTGTGTGAGTGTTGGAGTAGATGAGTGTGGTTTTTTCATATGATTGTGAAAAACATGTTTACAACCACGTTTTCAAATGCATTTGTTTTTTGTGTGAGGAATCACAGACATGCTGTATTTTCGGGACCAATTTTAGATATTTGCTGTTTGAAAATTGAGCTGATTGCTATCACACAGGCTAGCAAAAAGCTGAAACGAGACGAGAGCCCAAACACAGCAAAATAGAACAAACGGAACTTTTGGTTTTGTTTGCATTTTAAATGAATGTCTAGTATTTACAGGTCAGATTGTTAAGGAGAAAAAATAATACTTTTGTCATCGTTAAAGTAGAAAAAATGTCCGCTTTTTGGCACAAGGACCAGCCAAAAGCGAGAAAATATTTTCACCATTTTCACTTCCTGATTCTCATTTTTGGGAAATGTGTTTTGAGCTAATGCTAAAACAAGTGGTTTCAAAATTTTTCCCCTGCTGACGTCAAGAAGGGAAAAGACCTCTCTAGAGGACAGAGCCAATCACGAGCACCTTTGTCTACCTGAGCCCACCCCCGCCCTTTAAAAACCACGGGAGCGCTCATCCTCACAAACGTTCGCTAACAGTCATGGTGAAGCTACGAGCAAAGCACGGCAGTTGCTTCGTAGATGGTTGAATCAACCATCACCATTTGTATAAAAGCAATAAATTTATGTTAGCTCTACTGCGCCCAACAATATGTAAAATGAGTTAAAGTTTTTTCCATAGCAAAAAAAAAAAAAAATGTCTACAATAATGCACAGTTGTTCTGGAATGGATGATACAGATCCACTAGCACTGTGCATCACATTATTCCTCCTTTACAAAGTAAACAGCAATAATTGCATACTTTTGCAAGCAGGTGTTGGTGTTGGTGCGTTTTACTTTGAGTCTAATCGCATTCCACAAACTAAAGATACAACAGGGACAGAAAAACACATTTCTCTGAGTGATCTGCATGTCTTAACAGATGATGAACAGTCACTTCCCCAAACAGAAAGGCTGGAGCTAACTGATAAGTTTAAAACTTTAATATGCAAATATGGATCCTGCAGCACCCACCCTCCTCCTATCAGTGAGCCCTGACGGAGAGTCGGTATAAGAAAACTCTAGAAACCTCTCTCTGAAAGCAGGTGAAGAAAAGTGACTGGACAGGAGGAGTGGTGGACATGTTAGTGGAGCCGCTGATGAATTTTTGTTAAACTCAAGTCATGGCTTCCCTGAATTTAAAGTTAATTTCCTCAGACTTTCACTTGCAGGAATCCCTCTCTGGTTCGACCTGCTTTCCACTGACTCACCATCTTTCCCAGGATGCTTTGCTCCCAGTGGATTCTTGTCTGTTCAGAAAACCCAGGTTTTGAATTTGAATTTGTTTTCCTTCATTTTTGCCATCAATCTTAGGACAAAACATACTTTTTTTTTCATTTATCCAACTTGAAACAACTTGAATAAAAACAAAACTATAAGTTGTTGAATTTTGATTTGGGGTCTGTGGATGATGTTTTACAGATATCCAGACAACCATCAGGTGTTTAGCTTTTGATGTGAGCCCCTTAGCAGTTATTAGCCTCTTCTTGCATCACCCATTCCTTCTACTCAGTCACTGTTTTATTCAGTATCATTTGTTCTTCAGGGCGTACCATCTTCCATTGTAGGGCATTATGAAATACGTCTGTAAACTTGGACAATAGTGACGAGAATTTGGGCTCTTTTAACAGAGCTGACTCTTTTGGCTCCTCAGATTATTTGCTGTCAGGCTAAAACCTCATATCTCCATATTTCATCATTTTCATGTTTTACATATACACTGGTCATCTTTCATATCTAACGACTGTTTTGTTCACTATAGATCTCACATTCTCTATTATGGTCAATGGAAGCGATGGTTTAAATCTCCTCTTCCTCTCTCTCGACTTTGCTCCTGCTCTACATCCATGTCTCCTCCTCTTTAACTCATCTGGGATTTTGAGTCATAATTTGGATATTATTTGTACTTTTGACATGTCTCCCTCTTGTCTCAGGTTTATCCTCTTGTCTTTGTAGTGGTTGTACTCTCGTTCCCGTCTTCTTCTCACCTGTTTGTGTGCTGTCTGTAAGCCCCGCCCCTCTTCTTAACCACAAACTCAGAAGCCACCACACATTGTGTAATGACCAATCACGTCGAGGCATGTCTAGCTCTACAGTTTAAAGTCTGTTACCATGGTGATTCATTTATCCCCTTTTCTTTAAAAGAAAGCATAAAAGTTTCCCTGAATTCAGACTTATTTTTTATGAATTCTTTCACATAATCTTCTTCCTGATCCTGATTTACACACCAGTAATCAGCAGACCCCTCTCCACTCACTCACCATACATCTCTTATCAGATCCTGCTGTTCATGTCATGCTTTACTCTTGTTGATTTTCTGCCTGTTTAGTCATCAAATCTCCAGTTTGGGTTCTGAATGTGACTCCTTGTTATAACTTGGACCACGAACCTCATGACAAGGAGAGTTCCACACTTTATTTCCAGCTTGCAGAACATATCATCATAGCTCATACTTTTTTTGAGATTTTGGTTCACAGATATCCAGACGACCATTGTGTGCTCAGCTCTTTATGAGACATTATTATCCTTTAACTTGCGTCACCGTTTTCTTCTATTCATTTAGTTTTTTTGTATACTATACGTTCCGATCTTTGGTATCTGGGTCTTTTCTTCGAGCGTGAACAAAACACCCACCCTGTTCTCTGCAGCGGACAAAGGAAAAAAGCACAATAATCCCAGGAAAGATGCATGTATCTGCTCTGAGGGGCCCGTTGTTTCATAACCCATTAGCACCAGATGTATTTTTCAGGAAATGTGATGTTTTGTTACCGATGCAGAGACAGCTTGAAGGATCATAAAAGCTTATCTTCTAAGCCTCCCTCTAAGGGGGAGTTTGTTTTGTCAAGATATTATTTTGTATATTTTTTCAGGCACTGATATTCGTTTTACTTAAATACTTCAAGGCATCCAGACACTAATAATAATGTGAATTATGTCTTTAAAGTAGCTCAAACTAAAAACGAGGCCCATCACATTTTACTGCTTACACTGTAAGAAATACTAAACAGTAATAACCTTTAAAAAACATTTTATTTTCTTTCTTAACTTACCAATTCTTCTTTAATTGTTTATAAATAATATTTTCTTACCGCAAAACCACATAGGCATTTTGACAAAAGTGTTGTAAAAAGTATGTGACCCCTTACGGATTTCTTTTGTTTTTGCTTTTTTGTGACCTAAATGCTTCAGATCAGCTGAGATAACCTGAGTAAAATTTAAATTCAAAGGATTACATCATTCATTAAAGGAAATGGTGAAAAAGTAATTGCCCAAAGTTACCGGCAGCCCTGACTGTGCATTTCTTTCATGACGGTATTGAAACTGATATCTTTGCTATTTTTAAACACTGACTGTATTACTATAATACTGCCCAATTCTACCTTCCAGAAAGTCCTACTTTTGTCTTGTTAGTTGACAGAATGTTTTCCCAGAAGTCTTTGGGATCATCAGGATGTTTTATGGTAAAGGTGAGACGGGTCTGTGCGTTCTTGGAACTCTCATGGATACCTGTTTGTTCTGAGTTCCTTTAAAACAGGACATGATGTGTTTGCTTTTTGAGATGTTTTAGCCTCCTTCAGGTCCTATTGAAGTGATTTCTTAATTTTACAGGTCTGGTAGTGATCAGGTCTGGTAGGGATCAGGTCTGGTAGGGATCAGGTCTGGTAGGGATCAGGTCTGGTAGTGATCAGGTCTGGTAGGGATCAGGTCTGATAGAGATCAGGTCTGGTAGGGATCAGGTCTGGTAGTGATCAGGTCTGATAGAGATCAGGTCTGATAGAGATCAGGTCTGATAGAGATCAGGTCTGGTAGGGATCAGGTCTGGTAGGGATCAGGTCTGGTAGTGATCAGGTCTGGTAGGGATCAGGTCTGGTAGGGATCAGGTCTGGTAGTGATCAGGTCTGGTAGTGATCAGGTCTGGTAGTGATCAGGTCTGGTAGGGATCAGGTCTGATAGGGATCAGGTCTGGTAGGGATCAGGTCTGGTAGTGATCAGGTCTGGTAGAGATCAGGTCTGGTAGGGATCAGGTCTGGTAGTGATCAGGTCTGATAGAGATCAGGTCTGATAGAGATCAGGTCTGATAGAGATCAGGTTGGTAGGGATCAGGGCTGATAGGGATCAGGTCTGGTAGAGATCAGGTCTGGTAGTGATCAGGTCTGGTAGGGATCAGGTCTGGTAGGGATCAGGTCTGGTAGTGATCAGGTCTGGTAGGGATCAGGTCTGGTAGAGATCAGGTCTGGTAGTGATCAGGTCTGGTAGTGATCAGGTCTGGTAGAGATCAGGTCTGGTAGTGATCAGGTCTGGTAGGGATCAGGTCTGGTAGGGATCAGGTCTAGTAGGGATCAGGTCTGGTAGTGATCAGGTCTGGTAGGGATCAGGTCTGGTAGTGATCAGGTCTGGTAGTGATCAGGTCTGGTAGGGATCAGGTCTGGTAGTGATCAGGTCTGGTAGGGATCAGGTCTGGTAGGGATCAGGTCTGGTAGTGATCAGGTCTGGTAGGGATCAGGTCTGGTAGGGATCAGGTCTGGTAGTGATCAGGTCTGGTAGAGATCAGGTCTGATTGTGATCAGGTCTGGTAGTGATCAGGTCTGGTAGAGATCAGGTCTGGTAGTGATCAGGTCTGATTGTGATCAGGTCTGGTAGAGATCAGGTCTGGTAGTGATCAGGTCTGGTAGGGATCAGGTCTGGTAGGGATCAGGTCTGGGTGTGGCTAATGGAACTGAACTTTCTTTCAAATTTCAATTTCTTTCTCACATAGAACCAGGTTATCTTTGTCTGATGCTAAAATGTGTTGATCTGAAACATTTAAGTGAGAAAAGAAGAAATCTGTAAGGGGTAAATACTTTTTTACAGATGTGGTATCCATGGAATTACTCTGAAACACGTGGGACTTAAAGTTTTCTCACAACTGAAACACGTGAGTGGATTTCTAATATCATTTCGTAAACAGAACAAAGTCCCTGTTGTTTAATTCAAACACTCAATGAGGACATCGTCGAAGAACTTAAAGTGGAAAAAGAAATCTAAATCGTCCTTTGTCTCTGCTGTCATTTATAAGCAGAACTGAAAGAACAAGATCTCGACTCCAGCTGCGCTCTTTTCATGATAAAAGCAAACAGATTGGGGCTTCGGGCTTTTTGTGGTTGTCTTTTGTTTTGTGTGTTTTGTGATGTAGTTTCGGGCACTCGGTTGTTTCTGTTCCAGGCGGGGAATAGTGACTTAACAAAACACAAGCTGCATATCTCTCACATGCAGAGTTGGCTCGGAAATCAGACAGTTTGCCTCTGCTGGTGTGTGTCTGTGTGTGTGTGTGTGACATAAGCACCTTTACGGCTCCAAACACCAAAGATATTAGCTTGTAAAACTGAGCCAGCAGATTGGCTCACTCACTGGCATAACAGGTGTTTTGGAGGAGTAAATCATCCCACAGATTCATGTGTTTTGACAGCTTTTACAGCCAGAGTTTTGTCATCTGGAGTCTCGCCTGAGTCTTTTGCACATGTGAATGGATGAGACATCAGAAAATGTAGGAAAGTCAGAACAGTGGAGGAGGGGGTTCATCCTCAGTTCAAACAACTTAACTTTTTAACTTTTACACCAAAGAAAAGCTGTCAAACATCGTTGTTTTTGGTAGCCACTTTGATTTTAGTCTTAGAATTTTGGACTAAAATGCTGATTAGTTTTAGTCATGTCTAGTTTTAGTTTAAAAAAAAAAGTATTAATGCTTTAGCAAAGTAATTTAGGTCAATAAGTAGGAAATTAGAATTACTCACATCCATCAATTCAAAAGCACCATAAGCCGTTTTGGCATTAAACAGGAAAAGTAACAAAAAAACATTCAAAACGCACTAAACTATAATAACCAAAGTATTCAATAGGGATGTACCGATACAACTTTTTTCAAAACCGATCCGATACCGATACTTAAATCTGAGTACTTGCCGATACAGAGTACTGATACGATACTTCTACCACACAAAAAAATGCAACAAATTGGAATACAGGTTTTATTTTTTCTTCTCTGCTTTTTACAACAAATAACTGAGTTAGATAAAAAAATAAAATATATTAATAAATGATCACATAACTAAAATATTAGGTGAAAAATAACAATTTTCTGTGATTTCACAGTGAAATTATTGCAGTTTTCCACATTTTAACCAAATAAAATGAACTATTTGGCACCATCTCCAGCTCTCAACCCACACTGTTCCTCTTTAGCTCAATGGCTCCCCCTAGTGTTCAATATAGGAAACTACAGCATAAATCACAAGTCACAGACAGTAGTGATGTGACGTTCATGAACGAACCGAATCTTTTGAACGGTTCTTCACTGTGAACGAGGAGAACCGAGTCTTTGTAGAGAACCGTTCATGTTTTTGTGGGTGACTGTAAGCACTATGCATGCCTGCTTTGTATTCACTTTTTAATTTCATGGCGAAACAAACAAAAGCCTGTTAATGCAGGCAGGGGGTCTGAGGGTGAAAGGGAGGGGTGTGGAGAGGAGTTATTGTTGGGAAAGGGCTTGGGTGATGAATCGGTTGGAGGTGTGAATGGCTGTTTTTCAATAGGATGAGTTGAAACTTTCAAGGTAACAAAAGAAGTCAAGCAGCCTTCATTGTCAAAGGTGCAGCTGTGCCAATGGGTGTGGCTGTCAGTTGCAAACAGACCACTTATCAGTGTTAATTGGTGTTGATTAGGACATTGCTTATTCAGAATATTGAAAAAAAAAACATAAAAGAGCCAGTCTTTTGAACGACTCTTTGAGGTGAATGGCTCCCTTCAAAGAGCCATAAGTCCCATCACTAACAGACAGTGAAGCCACTGGTATCGGTTCCTGGTATCGGGTAACTTTAACTTCGGTAACTTTAACTTCGGTATCGGGCCGATACCATTATCGGTATCGGCACATCCCTAGTATTCAATCAACGCTATAAGTATTATTCTAACATTCGGCCATAATGATAATAAAGACATGTTGCGGTTTAATGAATAAAATCACTAACCGGGACTTAAAGCTTGTTAGCCTAGCATTAGCCAATCAGCTGTTTCAATGGGGTGAACATAGCACCACATTTTTAGTAAAACAAAAGAAACAAAAAAGCAAACAGCTCACCGTGGAGTTGATTAAATCAGGACACAACATAGAATCAATCAGCGGGGTTGTCACGAGCAGTCAAGAAGGATTCTTTGAATAAAATCCATTTGATGAGAGAGCATAGACAGTAGAGTGATCACCCCGGTACTAATCAAAGAGTCAACGCCTGATACAATATAAGAATGCTCAGAAGTGGAGATCGAGTTCACATGATTGACAGCAAAAAGAGTTCTGTTGCACAACTCCACACAACATTTTCATTTTTTTGAACAAACAGGCTGAATAATGGTTTCGTTTAATTGCACCTGGACATGTGAGCGCTGATCTGGGAGCAGAGAGGAGAGAGCAGCTTTTAACAGGTGAAGTTAGAACAGCTGGTTGTACATTTATATCAGCGTACTGGAGGAATCAGTGGATTATTGGATAGAATACTTGATGAATAAAAGATCTGATAGCTGCAGCTGAAGTCAGATTGTTTGTTGTGTTGGTTTGTGATTCAGCCCCCAACTCAGCTGAAGCTAGATAAAACCACACACCTTACAAAACGCTTATCCTCTGCTGGCGATGTTAACCCCAAGCCGCCGTTCTCCCTGTGGGTTCCAGTCTCACAGATCTGAAGGTTCCCGCTGAGCAGCAGAACTGCAGCTGCTCTGTTAATAACACATGCGTTACGCGCCTGCAGGTCAGGAGAGACACACTGGAGAGCTGTGAGACATGAAGGGGATTCACTGACCTGCAGGTCTGAGATCAGACTCCAGAGACTCAACTTGTGCAGCGATCTGAAAATTGTTTGGTGTAGATTTTCATTAATCTAGGACATGAATAAAACTAAACCCAAAATGTCTCAAGTTCTGATTTCTGCTTCAGAAATGTTAGAAATTCTGAAATTCCTGACAAGCCTTGACCTGAAAATCCAAAATGGCCACCTCACACATGAAACGTTGATAGTTGTGGTAATAAAATGTTTTATTTTCACTTCTATCTGTTTGTCTCTTAGTAATTAAGTACTGTACAAACTGTTGGTGTGTAGCAGATTGGTTTCACCTGCCGTCATGTGGCTGGCCTATGGGCTGCATAAATGGAGAGGGCTTCTGTTGCTCTGAGAGGCTCACCTGGTGTCGTCTCGGCTTGCGTCTGGATGCCTCTGCTGTAGGGAGCGGGTGGTGGGCTTCTCACATGCACTCGTTCTGCAGGGTTGACGCGGTAGTGTCTGCTTGGAGGAGCTTGGGACTTGAATCGTCCGAGGCTTGAGTCATCTCGTATCAGAAGAGGAAGAGCGAGCTAGCGGTGCTGCTTCATCTCTGCTGCACCGTCCCGCGTCGGATCCAGCTGGGGATCTGGTGTCAGGTGCTGTACCTTGGAAATGAAGCTTTGGTGGTTGGAGTGCTGAGAGCCTCATTGCTGCAGCTCACGCTGAATCTACTCTACTGGTATCCTTCCAGTGAAGGACTCCAGGGGTCAGGGTCTCTGCATTGAAGCCAGGTCCAGTCAACAGGGATCAAAGTGGTCAGGTTGTTGGTCAGCTCCTCCTTATGATTAGAGACTGGGACTCAGCCTAGGGAGATTGGAGCAGTGGTGTTTTTTTAACTTTGTGTGTGTGTGTTGCCTCACAAAGGTGGTGGTCTGCCTGGGTGAGTACCTGTTGAGGGAGTGCGCACTGTTTTAAGCTCATGTGTTAATAAAGTTTGTATTTACCATGGCAACACGTTCTCTGCTTGTTTGGAGAGTCCCTTGTGGAGTGTCAAGCTCTGACTAGTTGGCTTGGGGCGGGGCCCTCGCCCTTGGTTACTACAATTTGGCGTTGTTGGCAGGGTTTCAACAACTCCTGAATAATTGTTTTAAAATTAGCGTTTGCTAATTTGCTAAACAAATCCCCCTTTCTCCAACGGAGAGCTATCTAAGATTATCTTTGCTTAAAATTTACTGACAACAACCCACTTCATAAAACCTGAACTATCATTAAGACACAATCTGACTCCACAGATTTGTCTGAGCGTCCCAGACCAGTTCATTACAAAGTTTTAGTTAGTATTCTGATTTATTTAATCTTGTGACGACTGCAAATCCTAGCTGTGACGATGCGAGAGATAACTGTAACTGCTCTAATTTAATCAGTGTCACATAAAGCAGTTTCTGCACATCAAGTAGAAGCTATTGTTCCTGATGGTGGAAGATATTTATCATGTCAGATGGCTGATGTTACTGTGTGGGGCCAGGAAATAGAATTGTTTTAAAACATAAATATGTAGTTAAATGTTATATTTTATATCCTTCACATAAACCTATACATTGTGCACATTAGGAATTAGCTGTTAAAATCCTAAGAAAGCACATTTTTAGCTAAAAGAGAAGAATCAGCACATAGTTATGAAGCACAGCTGCACTTAGGTAGTGTCCACAATGCACCAACAGCTGGGTGTCTCTATATATAGTGAATGAATGAGTGAACCATTTCCTTTTCCTTCCTGTTTGCTTCACACCTGGATCAGTCACAGAGCATCACCTGCTTTGTGTCCATGAGTGTTTTTCTGTTATATAAATACATAAAGTTTTCTTTGTTTATTGTAAAGTCCTGATTGTTGTGTTACCGTTCTCATTCATTACACAACATATTGTTGTGTCTGCATCCTGGTGTTTGTGTGTGGATCTGATTGGCTGCAGGTTCCAGGAGGAGCTGATTGCTGACTGAAGGCAGCTGGTCGGTCATCAGGGAGCATTATAAAGATCACCTTTACCCAACGACAACAGCATGACTGAAACACGCCTCCTGTGAGAGAGCAGCTAAAGAGAGAGCTCCTCACACTTCATTCAAATCAGTTTATTTAAATCGTTTAGATCAGAAACAGCCAGCAACCAACCAGAAACAGTAGAAAGAAAAGAAATCTGACTTTCTAGGCTTCACATCTTTGCACTTTAAGAATCCTCATGTATGTGAAACATGTTAAATCAGGCAGCAACAAAGACAAAACTTCATTTAATGAAATTTAAAAAGGAAGGAAAGTTGGGCAACATTGTTGTTTATGTAACCACTGGCAGGTCTGCTGGGTATTAACAGACCGCTGCAACAACGTAAGAGTTAGACCAGATTTATTGAACAATATCCATTAAAACAGAATGAGAAAATAAGACAAATGAAGGTCCGCCCTAACAAGACTCTCCCAGATCTTTTCGTCTACAGGCTGTGAACGGTCGGATGGACCAAACAAAACTAACTTAGAGGACAACAGGAACAGTGCACTGTCACTGTAAAACAAAAAGAACCACATTAACACTTCAAAGTAGACAAATTCAATGAACACCCTTACTCTGCTTCATATAATACCTGGTGTGTCGATTAGAGTTCTCAGTTTCAACCCGAACCCGACCAGATAGTTATGTTAATGGGTTTGGACAGTAGACTTTGTCATAGTTATAAAAATAAGGAATGCTAAGATCCATTCTGATAAAAAATATTAATAAAACGAGATATCCTGAGTTGAGATGTGTGAGGGGGATTCCAGGCAGCTTCAGGTGCAGGAAGGGTGTTGACGGCTTGTTGGATGTGGCGCTGCCGCCGTACCCCCACACCCAATCCCGACCGCTGAGCCACACAGGCAATCAACACCTTTTTTCACCCTCCATTTAAAAAAAACAAGCACAACTCTGGTTCGGTTGAGGCTGAGTGTAGCATGAGGTGATGTTGGGCTGGGTCAGGTTTGAGCTTCAAGTCCTTTGGGTCATTTCAGGTTTGGGTTCAATTTTGGGGCCCGTTGAGAACTCTTAACGTCGATATCCCCATGCCCAGGCGTCTGTTTTGACCAGTGCTTTAGGTGGAAAAACATTAAGCACTCAAAACGGCAACCAGGCTTACCTGGTTGTCTAGGGGGAGGTGGCATGTCCAGGTTGCAGGGCGAGCAGGTCAGGAGGGTGCATCTGCCATGGGCTGGTGGGATACGCCCCCTCCCCCTGGGTCAAGGACACAGCTGCTCTTCTGGTGCCACAGGTCTGCAAAGTGTTGGTGAGGCTGGTGCTCTGCTTGAATTCAACTACAACCACTATGAAAGCTCAAAATTATCTCAACGTAACACCAGAAAAGGTCCCTGTATGTTGGAAAGAAGTCCTATGGTGAAGAAAGGTCCCGGTACACTGAGAGGTCAAATTTGAAAAGCGTACCAACCCATGTAAAGCACTGGTTTTGACTATACTCTTCTATATGACATAATTGTGTTGTATTGTCTTCAATACAATGACAACCGTGTATATACTAACCCTGCCCTGACGCCAGTTTTACCGTACTCCTCATTGTATGTGTGCAGCTACATTTGGACCATGTTGGCTGACTTGACAGCAGGATCCAGTCGACTGACGGTCACTTCAGTTCTGAGCTCACCCGTTACTGACCCATAAAGTCTGGACCTCGAATAAAAGACAAACCCATTTTATTCACACGTGCTTACAAGAAGCAAATCTAATAATTGGACCAATACGGTACTTTAGTGTTTTTTAAGCTCATTTTAGATTCGTCTGTGTCATTTTAACATAGGTTAGCATGTTTTAGATTAGCATTAGCTCATTTAAAACACTGGAATTGGGATACAAAGGACTAAACTCTGGTTTAGAACTCGGTTTTGCAACGTGTTATTGCTCTTGTAGAAAAAAAAAACCCCACAACCATCTAACTTCTTTTTGTAAACCTGTGAGGATTTTTTTTGTATCCATCAGAAAAATAAGCGTCCACCATCCTCTGACCTATAAACCAGTGACCGGGTGGCTGCAGAGGTGCCAGATGTGTGCAGGTGTTGCCACAGCAGTTTGATTTCCCCTCTGAGCAGGTGGTTAAAGGCAGAATAGTGACAGGCTGCAGTGTGAGGCGGCACCGTTGATACGAGTGGACAGAGTGTCACTGCGAGGCACAGTGGGCTCCACAGCCGGCTGTCACATCCTGTGACAGTCAGCGGAGGCCGCAACACAGGGATGTCTTTTAAATATTGTGAAAATATCACACACAGTAAGCTTCCTGCAAAATATAAATCCCAGAGTCAATTCTACACAGCAGATCCACAGCGTGAAGGTTTGATTGAATCTTCTTATTGCGCACGTGTGCAGAAAATTTATGCTCAAAAAGCAAATCTGTTTCTTTCAACCTATACAGGTGATCAGTCTGTTTGGGAAAACCTTCAACTTATGGATTCAAACTAAAACAAGAGGCACCATCCAGCACAACGCCTAATTTACCACGTCTTCCTGGATTCCTGTGTCTGTGGGTAGGAAAACAAAAAATCCGCCTTGAGCGATTGATTGCTTTCTGATTTCCCGCTGATTTAATAAAAACGCGAGCTGCCGTCTTTGTCCCCCCCCCCCCCCCCCCCCCCCC
>SSNR01000079.1:2310815-2338993 GCA_006937965.1 Callopanchax toddi
TTTTCCCCCCCCCCCCCCCCCCTTTAAGGGAAGTGTCGCGGGGAGCCTCGGATTTAATGAACAGTGTCGTATTCCCGCAGGAAGCTGAAAATGATATCTCACCGACTCCTAAAACCTTGATAGGGGCTCTTTCTCTTCTCTTTCAGTTAATCTCATCTGTTGAGATTGAATTTGGGGCACGCGCCGCTTTTGTTGCACAGCAAGAACACATGTAATCACTTTTATAACAAATACCGAGGAATTCTGGTGTCTAAATGAATCAAAACTTGTGATTTTAGGAATTTGAAAACTGCTGCTCTATGAAGGACTTGATCAGGAACAGGAGGAGTAGTGAGGAAAAAGGCCTCGGGGCGTCGCTGCGAACCAGAAAGCAACTGTATCTCAGCATAAAAGCAGCTGATGTAAAGCCAAGCTGTCGCATCTAATTAGACACTTCATAGGAACGACTGCTGCTGCTCATCATGTTGCCAGTGAAGTTATTGTAGAAAGTATTTAAATCTGATCCCAGTCTCTGTTCGCTGTCACGACTAATAACGGCGTCATAGTTTAATGCCCGTGTTGCCTGCGGCTATCTGAGGAGCAGCTAACGACGCTGATGTGATCTGACTGGGAAAACTCATTTAGAAAGTGTTAATAAACAACATTTAATCATCGGAGGGGTTTGAAGCATCGTTTTGAAAAAGGAAAACGCATCACAAATTACATTTTCAACAAGTAAAAATGTTATTTTTTTCTGTTAATCTACAATAAATAACATGTTCTGGTAAACTGAATAAAGAAAATGAAACATTTACGAGTTTAAAAAACATTAAGTACTGCTCTGCATCAGGATGTCATGGCAGAAGCAGCATCATGATACGGGATGGCTCCCTCCACCACCTTTAAGAATGGGGCAGGATCATGATGAATTTGGGTAAATGTCCTCTAGTGTGATGGCAAAGTTGGAATTTTAGAATAACTTACAAACACTGATAAAAACACTTAGCAGCTAAGGATAAGATTAAAATATGTGGGTCAGGAGCAGAACAGGACTGTTGAGGTGATAAGATATGGGTAATGTTGCAAAAGAAGATATGGAAAGTGCAGTCCTTGGAAACCCTCCATTTGGGAGAGACTTGTAGTATATCATATCAAGAGGAGCCAGTTGAGGTGGGTTGGGTCCCTTGTTAGGGTGCCTCCTGGACGCCTCCCTGAGGAGGTGTTTCAGGCATGTCCTGCTGGCAGGAGGCCCGCAGGTTGACCCAGGACATGTAGGAGAACACCTGAGAACACCTTCGTGTCCTGCAGAAGGAGCTGGTGGAGGTGACTGGGAAGAGGGATTCCCTACTGGGGCGGTGTGTATCTCAGTAGGTAGAGTGGCCGTCTGGCAACCGGAGGGTCGCCAGTTTGATCCCAAGGCGAAGCAGTCCTTGAAAAACATGGTAACCAGAGCTCCAGTGATGCAGAAGGGTGGGGGCATCTTGATTCTCTAATGTAAAGTGAGCCTGCCTACCAAACAGGGTGACATTTTCCCCACATCCCACTTTAATATTTCTTCGATATTTGCTGCACTTAATTAAATTTCCTTAACTTTGAGAGAAGTTGTTTTGCTGCTATGATTTTAGGACCACTAAATGGGTTTTCATCCATCCCTGAGGTGCACTGAGTACCCTCATTATCCTCTGTGCATGAGGATGATGTTCCCACAGCGCACACCCACAATCACACTGAGCCTCAGTGAAATCTCAAACTGCCAGTTTTGTAAAAGTAGCTGAAAACTAAAGACTAATAATGATCCCATCTTATTGGTGCAAAATAAAAATCATGGCATCAGTTAGGGCGGTGTACTTTAAAACTGAAGACTCTAGAAAAATACTATGCGCTTGCCAAAAATCTGTTACCTTTCTGTAAATACTAGCTTCTACGTTTTCATTAGTCTACATTTCTACTACTTAAAGAGCAAATTGCAACAAAAACTGTGCAAAACATGTAAATGTTACAAAGTTTCAGCATGATTACAACAAAATTTCCTTACACCTTTGTTTCCAGCTATTTGCCAACAGTCACATCCCTTTGAGGTGTGTGGGCCTGAAATAGGACAGCATTTTTGACTCGAGGCCTTTATTCTGTAATCAAGACATTCTAGTAAATTCTTCTGCAGCATTTCAGGCCACATCCACACAACTCTATTTAAAAACAAGGATTTTCTGCTGTGCTTGCTCCCACTCATCCACACGCAAATGGTGTTTTTGGTGAGAAAAGCATTTTTCAAAAACTCTTTCTTTCCAAATTACAAACAATGACACGGCAGCTGGTTTTGCTTTGTGTCCAAAGACAAAAACAACAGTTTTTTAAAAACCATTTTCTCTCAGTTTGGGAGGATCTTTAGCAAAGCTAGGAATGTTCTTTCTTTGTATTTTGATATGTTGTTAAGGTGGATGCTCTCGCTACGTAGTGGCAAGATGTGAGTGTTTCAGGATATAAATGGGTAAAAAGATGTTGGTTTCATGAGTTATACAGAATTGTGAAGATGGGGCCTTAGTTGTGATGATGCTAATGACATCACAAAATATAACATTCATCATCTGGACACTAGTTTTAAATGCTTGGATAGTTTTCACCTCAACGGGTTTATGAAAACAGACGGTTTCTGTAGAAATCATCATACGCAAACCTTCAAGAATTTCTTTACTTCTTATAGGATTAATCAATTGTTTGGCCATTTTTAAGGTGTAGTGCTGCAGAACAAGTGGAAAATAAAGAGTACAGTGAACGTCAAAAACGGGACAAATGTACCCCAATGACTTTGTCCTGTGTTGACGTTCATTAATCAGTGGGGGTTTATTTTATTGCTCAGGCAGGGTTGCGTGACTTCATAGCTATAAAAAGGCTCCACAGGCCAAGGAAACTGCAAGGTTTGGCATTCCCTAAATATCCACCACCAACAGCAACACATACAACACATGTATGGTACTAATATGCATCATAGTCACCATACATGACGGTTGACTTTGTATAGCTTGTTTCAGGTGAGCGATGTCACCATGTCCTTACTGTAGATAAATAACTGGTAGAACTGAAACATCCCGTTAGGACAGCCTTAAGAAGTCCGAACGAGAGGCGTCTGAAAGGAGACTTAAGAATGGATTAGCTGTCATCCTTGTTGTTAACACAGGGGTCGTCCACCTAAGGCATCAATCAGCTCTTGCTGTGATAGACTCTTGCCATACCCTTTAAAACGAGGAGAAAAAAATAAAAAAGGACACCTCAGCAGGATGCAGGGGTCATTACCGTCTTGTACAAGGTCATAGAAATGCCACCGGGTAATTGAGTGAAGCCCAGCCGGTGGCGGCGGATCGGCAAGGAGCGCCACCTCCATCTGTCGAGGGGAAAGTGACTCAGAGCAGTTTTATATCACTTGTGAGCAGGGAACAAAATTCCCCTCTATATTTGACGCTCAGTAAAAAAAAACAACAAAAAAAAAACACGCAAGGCAACCGACGGGAACGTACAGAAATGGAAGTTATCTGCTGGGAGGAATGGTGCGAGCAGATGTTGCTGCTTCTTCCACTAACCCCTTGTTGCCCTGCGAGGCAACAAAGGAAAGCACTTTTGCAGGAGTCGCACCGCCTCACTGTCGGCGTGAGTGCATCAGCTAGGAAATGAATTCATGTTATTTGCTCGTTACCTGAAGGCACAGAACTGCTGATGTCGGGCCTTTTCTATATTGGCGGAGGCTTTCTATCCCATCAGTGGCTTGTCGCAACCAATCCAGCTGCTTCTCCTGATAGCTTTCTTTCATTGCCGTCTCCGCGCATCATCGGCGCTGGGTTTGTCTTGGAGAGGCCTTCCGCTTTCAACAGAGTCTCTCTTTAGTCCCACGTGTCCTTGACCCTCATTTTCTGCTGCAGATGTGTGAGTCTGTGTGTGAATATATACAATTCAGGTTAGACTATTTTTTCCTGAGTGAAACAGCTGAAATCCGGTCGGCAGAGCAGTGCTATCTTTCAAGGTTTCTCAGATAATTACACAGATTCCACACAGACGGTTGACTTAATTTTCTCCGAACAGGCATTTGGTGTCACCTTGATGAAGCAGCTGTCTCCAAAATGAAATCAAATTACTGTCTGCTCTCTGAGTTTTGGTAGAATAGACATGATATGAGCTGTTTATTTAAAAGTCTCAATCTAATTTTCGTCAAGGACTCGATCTTTGACTAACAGCGATGTTTTCAATCTAAAGAATAAAAGGAAAAGTATGAAACGGGTGGCAGAAATGAAATATCCTGGCGTCTTGCTGGATTCTCATTTAAAATTTAACAACCGTGTCAGTTGTTAAAGCCAACTCGTATACTTCTAGATGTAGAATGTCTATCATTTCATGCAGCAAATGTTTTAATACACTCACTGATTGTTTTTTAACACTTAAATGACAGTTTAACGTATCAATGGGTCCCCTAGTCCCACCTGATCCTGGTTTAAACTCCAGTCTACCTGAGTATTGTTGCTGAAAGTCACTGACTTTAGCCTACGACGCATAGATTTAAAGCAGTTTTGAAAGACAAAGGGGTCCAACCTGGTCCTAGCAAGGTGATTGCATAGTGGTTGTGTTGATGCCTGAAGAAACCAAATTACTAACTGTCTCTGTCCTATTGCTGCTCACATTTTACAACGTAAAAATGTAAAAATAGTACTGTTTTGGTCCAAATACTATAAGAAAGTATTGTCAACACATCTGATAAACAAGTTATCTTACTATATTTGAAGTCTATACTTTCACATGTCAATAACAAGTAGTCTTTGGCGATATTATGGTAATACCGTATAGTGTTTAAAAATAGCAACGGTATCAGTTTCAATACCGTCATGAAAAAAATGCACGGTCAGAGCTGGACCGCCGGTGAGCCGATGGCAACTTTGGGCCGGTCTGGGGCGCTCGCGCAGTCCGCTATCCAAGCGGATCATTTTGATTAGCATTTCCTTGTTGCGGCGCAAGCTCGTATAGCCGCGGGAGTGTTCGCAAGCGTATAGCGCTTCAATCAACAGCGGCAGCCGTCTGAACCGAACATCAGCTGTAAGTGCTCATGGTGGGAACCATGAGCGAAAATGCCCGGGCTGAATTATGGTCCCAGTTCAACCCTGGTCACGGTAATATCGTACACCGCGGGAAAATGTGGAGAAAGTTTGACGGTATCAAAATTTGACCTAATAACAAGTGAAATGAAGAAAGTTGAAGAAAGCTACTAAAATGCTAGCAGACGTCCAAAAGCTAAGCCTGGCCCCAAACCCTGGCGTTTGCAAGTGCACCAATAAAGTATGAGTCAAAATCCCCAAATGTGTTTTACTTTAACACATCATTATGATGACGGCGCTGCACAAAACTAAGCTTTACTTATGAATAAAGAGATGAACCTGAAGGCCGGTGTTTGTCTCTTTGTATAGAGTGACCTTCACCGTCCTTCAGCACACGGTGCCACAGCTCAGCCAGCCTAGAGGCTTCGTAATGTGCTGTCAGAAGCTATTCCTCTCCATCATGAAGCACCAGGAGTCCACAGAATGGGTGGTAGGGTTTGTAAATCACAATGTTTTTATTTTGTATTTCTGCTCCATGCTATGGTAACGTATGCAAATCTATTTCAGGTACTCGAGTTTCAACAAAGTATTGTTTTCAGTAGATCTGCAAAAAAGACTTTTGGGATGTAAAATGTTCTCCTTATTTTGATATTTTCTTTGTAAATTTCTACAAATGCTTGTCTTGATATTATTTTAACTACAAATCAGAACATGTAGTGTTGCTACATTAAGCCTGATTTGCTAATTGAAAATGAAAAATGTTCCAGGGGGGTGGTTTATGGAGTATTATGTCCTCTAAAAATACTCTATAGGGTTAAAATCTTGAATTTTAAAGTATTTTAGTCAAGGCCCTGTAAAGGGTTCAAATTGTTTGTAATTGGAAACACTGGAGTAATAATTTTTAAGTACCCCCCAAAATATATTCAGTTATTTCAGCCAATTTAATTGTGTAACTTTATAGTAGTGATATGTAGTTTGTATCTTCCCTACCCAACATGGCCCCTTTAGGAGTATTCACCATCAAAACCAACTCAAACATTTCTAGTCTAGTTTTTGTGAACACATTATCAAATATTTAAAAAACATGTTACTTCGTCACCAGATAGCTGTTAAAATTAGAACTATTTTCTCAATCGGAAAAACGTTCGTGGTTCAGAGGCTCCATCTTCTCTGAAAATGATGGTTATTTTTGCTTTTTGTAATTGTGAAATTTTTCACCTTTTTGTAATGGTTTTTAGATCAGACTGATGCAATATTTCATCAGAACTGATTGGCAGAAAGGTACACTATGCAGTTTCTGTGCACACAATTATGCATTAGAACACAAACATCCGGTAAATGATAATAGTGAAAGATTATGTTTGAACCTTTCACGTTGAAGTTGTTTTAAAAGGTAGATTGACTGCAGACAATAGACTAAGTACTTCACACAACACCAGCTAAATAAATAAAAGCTGTCCCTTTTAAGAGTCACCAGCTTTCCGGTGAACAGAATATAGGATTATATTACCCAAACTTCTGTTAATCTACCTTTTATGTTTTGGACAATTCTCTGGTTTTATTTTCTAAGCTGCTACAGCTGTGTGGTCCTTTTTTTAAACTGTCCTAAAGATCTTTTATATTTTGACTTTTGATAAATATCCATAGTATTCAGGGTCCAAAACATATCAATGAATCGTTCTTTTGTGTGTCTGAAGGCAGCGTAGGATTTGGAAAACAAAGACACGGTATTCTGAACACAGAGGAACATTTGGCTGTTAATAAAAGGATTTTTGTGTGTGTGTGTGCGCGTGTGTGTGTGTGTGTGTGTGTGTGTGTGCTTTATTCAAACTACAAGGAAACAGAGATGTTGCCCTACATCTAAATAGACTCAAGAACATAATGACTAAATCAACTTTAACAGGAAAAAGGGTGAATTTCAGTGTGTTACAGTTTAAACAGCATATCTAATAATGAATTATTTAAATTGAACAGCGTTCAAGTATACAGTACAGAGAACAAATAATTTAACATCTGTTTGTTGTTGTGGAAATAAACAAGTATTTTTCTATGTATAAAGTTTTCTAAATGTTTTAAATGATATTTCAGGTCTAAACTATGATCTATGGGTTGAGTTCCACAACATGTCATTCTGATGAAGACCCTCCTTCCTCCTAGAGACCCATTTGCATTCTTTATGACCGGCAAACTTTTTCAGCCAATAAAATTCAAATGTCTGCATTGTCGGCTGTCTGACAACGTGCACGCGCTTCGAGCAAACCTGTAGCGGTAGGGGGCGCTCTCGTACAGGACGCTCCGTATCTCTCTGTACAGTCTCAGCTGTCATGGAGGAGCCAGTCAGACCTCATTTCTATTAAAAAGTAATCCATTCCCCAGATACTGAGAGATTTATTTTATTTTTAAACATTTCACCTCACAGAATGGCAAGGCTTGCCAGGGATACACGTTTATTTTGGTTGAGGACTAATTCTGGACCGAGTGGTTTCTTATTTCCGGTTCCTGTAGCTTCACAACATCAGCTGCCGTTTTAAAGCCACGAATCAAACACAGCAGGGACAGAGAGGGCAGCCTCTTGCAGTGTGAGAACATGATTTGTGAACTGTGAGTGATTAATGCACACGCACGTGTCAAGGTGTTTTGGGAGGAGGAGCCGTTGGACGTTGGATTCAAAGACTGCTCTTTTGCTGAAAGCCATAATTTTTATGTTCCAACATTTTGATGTCAGTACAGTAAACATTCCTATTACATACACATACATTCTTTTATAATACTGTGATAAAACATCATTTAAATATAAAAATATATGTTTTGTCATATCTGACAAGAGTGTTTATTATACTAATGTGAATAATTTTTTGTATACAGTGAAAAAAATATATAGTTCCAAGAAGTTTTGTCATGATAAAGTGGTACTATTCTCTTTTCAGGTTTGCTGCAGTGGCAGTAATTAGATTTCTTTCTTTAATAGAAAACACTTAATTATTCCATGTTTTAGCAGAAGTGTTTTAGTGTTTATTATATATTTTTATGCTCACTTCCATGTCATTTCTATTTGTTTTAACATTCCATGGCTCTCAGGAAGAAGAGGGAGGTTTACCTCCCCTTCCTCTTCCTCCAAGGATTTCTGCAGACCTTGTGCTCTTAAACAAGCTTATCTAACCTTCAGGTCACTCTGGCTCATCAGCTTGGCCATTGTACTGAATCAATTACTGCTTATCTGGTCGAGTTTTCAGTGCAGACTTTAAACAATGGAAGCTATTTGTTGAGTAGCTCCTGGGGACATGTCTAAATAAAATATCCAGTTCATTTTGCACTTCTCTGTCAAACGTTTCTTGGTGCAGTGATAAATTCTGTTATGAAAATCTAATTTAGATCCATTCAAAATGATGATTTTCCAGGAGTTTTTGTCCGACCTGGACATAAAATATGACTTCAGGAAATGGTTTTCCACTGAGGACGGACATAAATGTTGGGGCAACCTGCTTTAAGGAGCTCTGGGAAGATTAAAGCAGGTATTGATTGGCAGATAGACAGCAGTAAGATGGAAATTGATTAGACAAACAACCGTTTTTTGACCTCGAAGTGGACTGGATGGATCAATAACCTAATCCAAAGAGAGATGTAAAGAATGAAAGGCGTAATCCTAAAATATTCTCTATTTTAATGTTTTTTTAATCTAATATTTCATGATTTTGTGTTAGCATGCTTTATTGATCAGTCAAACTAGATCAGAGTTATCACCTGTTTTCTGTCACACGTTTACCGGAGCACACGGTAGTTTTATGTGATCAGATGTGTTCAGTGTGGCGCGCTGTGCACGTGGATTAGTTTGACCTTTGGAATGTCCGGTCAATCAATACGAAAAAAGATTTGCTGTGTAAACATTCCTGAGATGAGAAACCCGCTGTCAGTAGATTTATCTACATTTTAGGTAATTATATTCACAACTTCTTGTGACTTTCACCAAGAAATACATGAATTTGAGAATGATTCAAATTTAAGATGAAAAAATGAAAGATGAGGTCATTTTTTAAATGTTTGTAATAAATGTTTGGAGTTTCCATTGGTTAGAGTTCCACATCAGAAAGACACTAATAATAATAATTACTTTATAAAAGGTCAAATGACTCAAATTTTCACCTAAAATGTTTTTTTATAAAGTGATCAGATTTACTGTTGAGGTAATGAGTGAATTCCCTTTAAATCCACCACAGCAGTTTTTTTTTTTACAAATTTTTTTGTAAATTTCCGTAAAAACAGAAGATAATTTTGTCCATTTATTGGAATTCACAAAATTTAAAGGCATCAAAACATAATTTCATAAAACCATCTAAAAAACGAATTATGACAGCGATACAAACAGAAATGAAATACTTCTTATATTAAAGCCTGGTACCTTAAGCACTGTATTGCAGATTTTTTTCTTAAAGTCATAAATAACCAAATCTTCCTGGTGTAGTTTTTGTGTTTTAAGGTTTTAACCCTTTGTAAACTATTGTTGCAAATTCACACCAAATCACTCGTGTCCTTAAAGTGCTAATATGCAACTTTTTCATATTTTAAAATCTTTTCCTTGAGCCAGTATGTGCTAACATGACCCTTTACAGAGTTAATGAAAAGTCACTTAGCCCCATCTGGTGATTTGATCCGGAATACCACGATTGCAAGATCTCCGTCGCTGTCACCGTACCCAGGAAGTCACGTGTCTCACGAGGGTTAGGCTAACCCAATGTGGCTAGCTGTTATGCTAGCGCTGGAGTGTTTTTATCTCATGATTCCTGATTTTTTTTCAATCTCTCCCTGCTTGAACACAGCTGATTTATTTGAAGGAGAAAATAACCGCTCATGTAGAAAGCTATGAAGGCTGAGGAGACATTTCAACAGTTAAAGTAGGCGTTTATAAGCTGAAACAATATGCTAACTTGTGTAATGCAGTGATTTAAAACGGACACCAGAGGGAGCCCAAAACAAGCAAAACTGCATATTATCACTTTAAAGCAACCATATGTTGTATTAGTATTAGTACTTTCATCAAAAATCTGCCAATTTAGTCCTATACATGTCTTCTACCCCGGGGTAGAAGATCAACAAGTGGAAAGAGCCCAAAATTTTTTTATTACCCAATTTTTCTATGATTGCACACAAAAAAACCCTAAAACAGTATCATATAATTGTTGTATTAACTTTACGTAATAAATAGTTCCATTTAAACAAATTTTTTTCTAAAATTAATAAAACATACTACTCCTTTTACAAGGACTGATATGGCTCTGCATTGTCTTAAAAGTGAACTTTTCTCACTTACAGTTTATCAGTTCGTGTATTTTCTAGCTATAACATTGATGAATTAAAAAGAAACGGACGTCACAAAACTGGGTCAGGTACATTCTGTGGCTCTATACGAGTTATCTTTTGTATTTTACATGGTAGAAACGGTTCTTTTAGTCTTAAAGGATTCAGACACCTGGTCTAAAGGTAGACTATTAGTGCATCACAGACCAGAATCACCTAACAAACCAGTCGTCCTCGTCTCAGCCAACAGCTGCAGGGATTTCAAACAGAGACGAGGCTTTCTGACGGTAACGAGACCAGATAAGGGATACCCCACCAAATTAGGTCACTCCTGGTCGGATCATCGCCCTTGTCTGATTGAACGAGGGCAGCGCTCTCACCTTGCTGGACACAAACGGCGTGCACACGTTCCTGTGCACCCACACACACGGCCAGGAGATAAAGTCTGTCACGGTTCAGTGCTCCTCGCAAACTGGAAAACGCCAAACTCAGCAAGGTGTGACCGTGTTTTGGTCCACAGAGAGCAAGTCATTAAAAAGGGACACAACAACACACTTAAGGTCAGGTTGTCACCAAAATCATAGGTACAAACAATAATTTTGACTTTTTTTTTAAAGTATTCTGATTATTATTACCTTTTATCCAAGTCAATAGAACTTCATTAGACTTTCTGTTTGACCTTTTATGGCAAAGATGACTCAAAAACTACTAATACCAAGCAGCTTGTGCCCTTTGAGAGATACTTCTGTTAAAGGTGTATTGGGCCTTGATGTAGTATCATGTTAGTGTGATAAGCCAACCATAAAGAGCTGAATCAGCCCTGGGCTGCTTAATGTGTGAGGAAGTCATTAGAACACCTCCATATGTCTGCTTATATAATCTGCCTTCCTGTTAAATCATGTTGGTCATTTATTCTGGAGGGTTAGTCTTAACTTTATTAAACTCTACCCAGTCAGTGTGAGTAACTCAGGTTGTATAAAACAAGTGGAGGGGATGAATGAACTTTCCATACTACGACTGTGTCTACACAACATATTCTGCTGTTTCCTCTTCCCTTCCACACTCAAAATGAGTTTTAGTTAAAAAAATAATTAAAACAATTCTTTTCTAAATGAAAATTGAATAAAAATAAATCAGTTTTTGTCATTTCTGTGTGAATTTTGAGAAATGAGAAAGCTTGTACTGCTGATACCAATTATTTGTGCTTGGAGCCATTTTTAACCAGCTTTAAAAAAAATTTTTTTTTTACATCTCTTGCACTTTATTTTATTGCCAAAAGACTTCAGTCAAATGGTTATTTACTGAAATGACATTATAAAAGGTATAAATGTAAAAAAAAAAAAAAAAAAAAGCTAGCTATGCTTGTTTGGGGTAAAACTAGTCAAGCCAATGATGTTCTTTCTCTGTATTTTGATGTGCTACTGTATTTTTTTGAAGACATCTTTTAGCCTAAAACTAATCAGCTCAGAGACCTACATCTGTGTGTTTATAGAGGCAGGTTATCTGTGCTTGGTAATACATTTGTCCTTTTTTACAAATCAAACTTTTGCAAAATGGTTTCATGCAAAATTGTAGAGGTTTACAAACAGGTAAAGCGTTCACATTGGTGTGACTTTTTAAAGCAAGAGTTTTGTAAATACCCCCAAAATAGCCACTAATTTGTTATCAATCTTTAGCAGTGTTTCACTAGTGTGTATGAGAGGTTTTGTTTTCACATGTGTGTATGAGAGGTTTTCACTAGTGTGTATGAGAGGTTTTGTTTTCACATGTGTGTATGAGAGGTTTTCATTAGTGTGTATGAGAGGTTTTGTTTTTACATGTGTGTATGAGAGGTTTTCACTAGTGTGTATGAGAGGTTTTGTTTTTACATGTGTGTATGAGAGGTTTTCACTAGTGTGTATGAGAGGTTTTGTTTTTACATGTGTGTATTAGAGGTTTTCACTAGTGTGTATGAGAGGTTTTCACATGTGTGTGTATGAGAGGTTTTCACATGTGTGTGTATGAGAGGTTTTGTTTTCACATGTGTGTATGAGAGGTTTTCACTAGTGTGTATGAGAGGTTTTGTTTTCACATGTGTGTATGAGAGGTTTTCACTAGTGTGTATGAGAGGTTTTGTTTTCACATGTGTGTGTATGAGAGGTTTTCACTTGTGTGTGTATGAGAGGTTTTCACTGGTGTGTATGAGAGGTTTTCACATGTGTGTATGAGAGGTTTTCACATGTGTGTGTATGAGAGGTTTTCACATGTGTGTGTATGAGAGGTTTTCACATGTGTGTGTATGAGAGGTTTTCACATGTGTGTGTGAGAGGTTTTCACATGTGTGTATGAGAGGTTTTGTTTTCACATGTGTGTATGAGAGGTTTTCACTAGTGTGTGTGAGAGGTTTTGTTTTCACATGTGTGTATGAGAGGTTTTCACTAGTGTGTATGAGAGGTTTTCACATGTGTGGTATGAGAGGTTTTCACATGTGTGTATGAGAGGTTTTCACTAGTGTGTATGAGAGGTTTTCACTAGTGTGTATGAGAGGTTTTCACTAGTGTGTATGAGAGGTTTTGTTTTCACATGTGTGTATGAGAGGTTTTCACTAGTGTGTATGAGAGGTTTTGTTTTCACATGTGTGTATGAGAGGTTTTGTTTTCACATGTGTGTATGAGAGGTTTTCACTAGTGTGTATGAGAGGTTTTGTTTTCACATGTGTGTATGAGAGGTTTTCACTATGTGTGTGTATGAGAGGTTTTCACATGTGTGTATGAGAGGTTTTCACTAGTGTGTATGAGAGGTTTTCACTAGTGTGTATGAGAGGTTTTGTTTTCACATGTGTGTATGAGAGGTTTTCACTAGTGTGTGTATGAGAGGTTTTCACATGTGTGTGTATGAGAGGTTTTCACATGTGTGTGTATGAGAGGTTTTCACAAGTGTGTATGAGAGGTTTTGTTTTCACATGTGTGTATGAGAGGTTTTCACTAGTGTGTATGAGAGGTTTTGTTTTCACATGTGTGTATGAGAGGTTTTGTTTTCACATGTGTGTATGAGAGGTTTTCACATGTGTGTGTATGAGAGGTTTTCACATGTGTGTGTATGAGAGGTTTTCACATGTGTGTGTATGAGAGGTTTTCACATGTGTGTATGAGAGGTTTTCACTAGTGTGTATGAGAGGTTTTCACTAGTGTGTATGAGAGGTTTTGTTTTTACATGTGTGTATGAGAGGTTTTCACTAGTGTGTATGAGAGGTTTTGTTTTTACATGTGTGTATTAGAGGTTTTCACTAGTGTGTATGAGAGGTTTTGTTTTTACATGTGTGTATTAGAGGTTTTCACTAGTGTGTATGAGAGGTTTTGTTTTTACATGTGTGTATTAGAGGTTTTCACTAGTGTGTATGAGAGGTTTTGTTTTTACATGTGTGTATGAGAGGTTTTCACTAGTGTGTATGAGAGGTTTTGTTTTTACATGTGTGTATTAGAGGTTTTCACTAGTGTGTATGAGAGGTTTTGTTTTTACATGTGTGTATTAGAGGTTTTCACTAGTGTGTATGAGAGGTTTTGTTTTTACATGTGTGTATTAGAGGTTTTCACTAGTGTGTATGAGAGGTTTTGTTTTTACAGGTGTGTATGAGAGGTTTTCACATGTGTGGAGGAGAGGTTTTGTTTTCACATGTGTGTATGAGAGGTTTTCACATGTGTGTATGAGAGGTTTTCACTAGTGTGTATGAGAGGTTTTCACATGTGTGTGTATGAGAGGTTTTCACATGTGTGTATGAGAGGTTTTCACTAGTGTGTATGAGAGGTTTTCACTAGTGTGTATGAGAGGTTTTGTTTTCACATGTGTGTGTATGAGAGGTTTTCACTTGTGTGTGTATGAGAGGTTTTCACTAGTGTGTGTATGAGAGGTTTTCACTAGTGTGTGTATGAGAGGTTTTCACATGTGTGTGTATGAGAGGTTTTCACTAGTGTGTGTATGAGAGGTTTTCACAAGTGTGTGTATGAGAGGTTTTCACGTGTGTGTATGAGAGATAACTTGGAATAATGTCCCTGGTGGCCCCTCTATAGTGTTTCTCTTGATCTAGCTAACTATTAGCATTTGCGCCGGTCACAGGACTACTTCCTGTTTCTAGAGACTCCACCCACTTACAATGATGTCACCAGTGGGTGTGGTCCTTACTGTAGATATATAACTGATTGAACTTTACTTCATAATAACCCAAATATCCTTTTGCATGGTTTCCATTAAGTTTTGGTGTTTGAGCCAGTTGTAATGTAATAATGGGGGCTTGTCCAGGATTTAGATTTTGACGCCAGTTGTTTGAACTGAATTTAATAAGTATTTTTGTTGTTGTTTGTTTGCTACATGAGTTTTGGCTCTTCCCAATTAAGATTCATAAAGGGCACATTAAGAGACCACCTCCTGGTTTAATTTTGGTGACCTTGGAGTGATGACTATGTCAGGATTGATTAAAAAAAAAAAAAAAAGATGTATTGGCAAAATCAGATCACAAAGGTTTCCTGTTAGCAAGTCTAGGTATTTAGATATTATAAAACATTAAGATAATAAACTTAAACAGTTGTCCTGAGTTTATTGTTATGAGCCTGATTTAAGACATCTAATGTGGACACCTAGTGGCACAGTGTGGATACTACAGCATTTTGTTGTAATAGTGTGGACTGAGGTTTTTGTTTTATAAATGGAGATTTCTAAGAAGGTCCACTGTATACTGGATAAATAATTATTACTGAAAGCTGATGTACTATCAGGACTCTGATACTGACACTTAAATTCCTATTATACTTTTAAGACTGGTATTGCCTTACAACTTTTATTGTTTTAGTTGTTTTTCCTAACTGATGCAATATCTATGTCTCCCAACAATCCGATGAACAGAGATTGGGTAATACATTACCTTTGGGTAATACCCCATCAGTTTCCATCCATTCGCTGCCCCCCCACTCCCAGATCTGACACACACTATGATTTTCTGCTGCTTTGAATGAAACATGAAAGCACAGGTTAGCAGGTCATTCTGAGCTAAGGCATCACCATGTCCCCCATCCGCTGCCTTTGTGCACCATGCAGTCATCACAATGCCGTCTCTTGTCCTTCAGCCAGAGGGTGTCTCTCACAGAGTCTGGGTGCAGAAAGAACAGAAAATGTTCCATCTAAACGAAAAACAATAGCGAACATTATTCTTTACACAAGTGCGTCTGTATTTTCTGATCCTCGTCTTTCTTTTCTTTTGTTTTTATATCCAGTGGTTTAGATTTCAGACAGTTTATTCTCTGGTATAATTATGTAAATGTATGGTAATTACGCTGGACTTGCTCTTTTGTATATTTTTTTATCATCTCAACTGACCTTTACCTGCTTCCTCACTAAGACCTGCATCTTTGTGGCTACGCAGACACAACATAGGAACTGTTTGCAAAGACATTAATTTGGTTTTTAGACTCTGTATTTAAAAAAGCATCATTAGGCCATCAGTGATCTAGTGACAATGAAGAATTGGCAAAATTAATTTAAAAAAATGGCACAAGGACATTAAGCTAGAATATCTTATTTTCTTACTTTTTACATTAGTATCTCACATTAAACACTAAACAAAATACTGCACTAAACAAAATACTACAGAAATAAATATTCAAATAAACAATAGAAAAATATTTATGTAAATCTATTATCAAGAGAAACAAACAGGAAAAAAAAAAGATTTTAAATCTTTTGAGCTTTGTGTTCAGTTAGGTGTTAGGTACACTGTAAAAAATGCAGTTTTGGCAAAACTGAGCCAACAACCTAAAAATACATTTGATGTTTTGTTCAAATTACATTAAATGATTTTCCAATAAAATAAAAAAAGTACAGTATATCTAGAGTTGTTTATAAAAAATTATATAAAACTGGTGCTTTTGATTTTGGAGCTAGAACCTGAGCACTCGGAATGTAAGGGTTATGTCATTAAGAAATAAACTGATATTTTATAAGCATACACTAAGTAAATACAACTAAATATATCATTAAAGTTATTTAAACATAAAACAGCTAAATGAGAAGAGCTTGAATCAACCGAAGTCAACATCTGGAAGAAAATGTTTCCAGGTGTGTTTTTATTCTTTAATGAGGAAATTGTCCCATTCGTTTGCACTAAAAGGGGCGGGGCTAAAAAATGTTTAAAAAATAATTTATATTTGATATGTATGATTGAGACATGCTGGTTTAAAACAATAAGTTATTAAACTTTTACAGAGAGATTTTTTTTATTTGCACAAAAATGTGTGAAGGACTATTAACGTAAATTTTTTGAAAGAACATTAAAGGGTTAAATACCTGAAAATTTGTCGCTAATCTGTCACCAATCTGCAGCAGTGTCTCTCCTAATTTGGCTAGCCATGTGTATATAACTAATAGAACACCACTTCAGAATGACCAAATAGTCTTTAAGGTTATAAACTTTGTCCTGGTGTCCATTGTTGTTTATTGGTGTTTGACCCATTGTAATGTGATATTGGGGGCTTGTCCGGGATTCTGATTTTCAAGCAAATCCTGTTAAAGAGGTGGGACTTTTAAAAATGAAACATTTGGTATTTTAGGATTAATAATACACTTTTTCTGTGACTAATCAAAAACTGCATTTGCAGGTGAAGTTACATTTATAAATGCTTTAACTGTCAGACTGAGGATAATCACTTCATTAGTATTCAAGACGTTCTGTTCCATCATAAGCCGGTACTCTGGTCCTTTTTAAATCTGCGTTATGTTGCCTCTTTTTCCTTTCCTTCAAACATGACTAAAGTTGGTTATTTTTACACGCTTTTCCTTGTCTAAACCACACATGCTGCTGCTGAAATCCAAACAGACAGTGGCAAGGTTTTACATGCCTTCAGAAATGCCACCACAGCTCGCCTCTGGTCCCTGAAAAACACTGAACGCTGACTCACACAGACACATGCCTCCACAGATGCGATGTGAATCTACAGGAGAACCGAACACTAGGCATGAACATTTTATTTTTCAGGTTTAGCAATCGTGAATGCATGGATTGAGTTAAATGTCAGTAGATAGGACAGAGGCTCAGATTTTAAATGTTAGACTGAAGCCTGAAAACAAAAGGCAAAAGCTCAGGGAGGGCACACGATGATGAATTTGAGCACTGTTGCGTCAAACAGCAAAAATAGCCAGTTTAATAAATGATCCTTCTTATTTGTCTGGCTGACCTTCAGAGTTTCATCTAACCGTGGTACCAAACACCATCAATACTGACCTCATTACTAAATGAAAAAGGAACTTATTGCACTTGATTTGACTAATTTTTGCTGAAAGTTATCACATAATAATTAAGTGTACTATCCCTGTCATTAGTCTTGGTCTATAAAATGGGAGTTTACTGGTCTTTTTATGGTAGGCTATTAAATAATCTCATTTAATGTCATTTGCTAAATTGATTTTGTTCCAAGAAGACCTTGCAGGGTTTTTTCAGTCATCACTGCTCTCTATTTTGAACTTATATTTGCTCATTCTTTATTAAACTGACCACAGCTAGTTAGCCTAGTGTACATTAATAATAAGTAGGCTAAAAAAGTTGTTGTATAAATGTGTGTAAGGTTCATGGTTTAGCCTTTAAGCTTCCCAGAACCAAAACATATGAAAAACGCACAGATTAAACAATGTTCTGGTCTTAGCAAAGCTAGCTAGCATAATATTAGCTATGTTAGAGGGTATCAGTGTCAAGTAAATGACGCTGTGAGGAATTTGGATTTTGATTATTTGCTAACATTCACTTTTAACTTTTAGGCTACATATTTCAAATATAATTTTTTTAAATTGCACATTTACAATTTTTCTTTTATAGTAAGGAGGCACCAATACCAGGATCGGGTATCCAGTGTTTGTGTACTCGTACTCATAAAAGTGTTCCAAAACCCTTTTACATACCAAGGAGAAGACATTGGACAGTGGAAGACAGTAACAGCTAACTTTGCAGCAAACTCTGGAAGAGATGAAGTAAGTGTAAGAAGTAATGATGTAGTAGTATATATATTTTCTGTCCAAACTTGTAGTACAGATGTTTGATTTGGGTAAAGTAGAAACAACGAATCTGTCAGTCACTGCTGATCAGCGCTCTTGAAGCGGTAGCATGCTTTCTTTAGCCATGTTTTGCTAACGGCTACGACAGAACAAAAGCAGCTCTCTACATCAAACAGCAGGAATGTCTGCTTCAGAAACACAAAAGATTAACAGGTTTGGGTTTGGATCTAATCAGCTGAGGAAAAGTTCAATCTGTGGAATCAGCAGGCTACATGCATACGCACTTTGAAATCTTTATGGCAAGTCATTTGTGTATTTATTAGATTTTTGAAGATTTTTCCACTAGCTGAGAAGTTGTGTGTGTTTCACATTCTATTAATTCAACTTTCCTATATCAGGAGATGTTTTACTTTTACTATCCAGTACAGATAAAATAAAATTAAGCAAACACTCGTTTTTTCGAAGGGCACCTGGCTGCAGACACAAGATGGCGGACAAAGATGGCGGACAGTCACTCTCGTACTACCGTACCGGAAGCTCTCTACCGGAAGTGATGTAATTCTCCATACCAGAAGCGAATATCCTTTTTCTAGATTGGCTGTGGGGATTTCAAGCAAGGTCAACAACCCTCCCCCTAATCTAACCCTAACCAATTCTGGTACAGTATATGGAGGTTGCTGTCCGCCATCTTTGTCCACCATCTTGTGTCTGCAGCCAGGTACTCTTGTTTTTTTCCTTTATTTTGTTATTTGTTTTTGTTAGATTGTCTTAAAGATAAGTCTTTCTGGCGTTGATTAGTCATCCTGTCCTGTAGGGTTTGATTTTATAGTGATGATACCAGCTGTCACCATGTGCTATATAGCTTTAAGATTAAAGTTGTTGTTGTACAACAGAAACATTTTGCAACTGTCCTCACTCAGGTAACCATATACTACTGTGTAGGCTTACACATAAAATTATAGTTAAAAATATTTCCATTTAAAAAATTTAAAAAAACTGAGAAATCTTGTAGTACTTAGATATTCCACCAGAGGGCAAAAGAGAAATATAGGATTCAATATGGCAGGTTTTGGAGGAATGTACCAATCCTTTTAAAGAGGTAGAGCGTTTGGAAATAGATGTATCACATATGATTGGACCAATTAATTGCTTTTTTATGAAATTATCTAAATAAAACTAGAAATAAGTTTTTAAGAAACCTATTATGGTACATTAAACCCTGTTTTAGTCCTTAAGTTTTTATCTGTAAAATTACAAACGCCCCTCAGATTCATCATTACATTTTGTGTTTAATTACTCATTTATTATTGTAAATCTAAAATTTTCTCTCCGAGACCAAATTTCCACATCTTGGAAGAAGATCAAATATAAATAGTGTATTTTTTATGGTTATTATGGAAAACGTAGCAGCTCTTGTGCTGCATATTTCATTTTGTCTACAGGCTTTATACAGTTAATACAAAAAGTCACATTTTCACAGTTTTGCCAGTTGTCTTCTGAGACCTCCAGGTTTTTCCAGAAAAGAATTACAAGAGGCATTGCTCCACTCTGAATGAATGCAGAAAACATTTTTATCTCTTATTAGGATGAGAGGTGGATGCATAATCACATTTTTATTTATAGCTGCGATCCCTGGAGAAATGGCGTTGGGAAAGTGTTTCTAATCAGAACGCTTTTAGAGCTCATTGTACGCCTGGTACTGCATGTGGGCTTGCACTCATGAGATGTATAAAGTAAAAACTGTTCTCATGTGCTGACTATATAATTATCTTCCATGTAATTACTGCTCCCTTGAATTTTAATGTACCTTTTAGTGCATAAAGGAGCTGTTTTCCAGTTGTAACGCTGGTGTTACTGAATAAACAGAAGGACCACCAATCACAAGCTGAGCATCAGTTGGTGCTGCAGACGTGTTCCGGGGGCACTCCTCTATAGATTTTAATGTGTTTGCTGTAACAGCACACACACACTCACACACACATCCACCGCTGCCTCATTAGTGACTGCAGCCCGAGGCTCGCGACTGGGAAAAGACCTAATTGCACGACTCAGCAGCACTGACAGCGCTCGGAGCGTTTTGGAAAAGACATCAACAAATGAGCATCAGGTGCGAGCACCGACGGTGATAATCTGTCGTTTCTGAGCTTTTCGAAAACCGTGGTTTCTGCCAAGTTCAACTCGGAGTGAGACACTGACTGTGTCGAGCTCAAACGGAAAAAACAAACAAACCTGTGACGATCGTCGAGATGGAAGTTTGTCCTGTCCAGGGTTGTAAAATGATACTTTGAATAAAATTGTGTTTTAGTTTTTCAAGACATATTCAACCACCATACATGAAATGAAGGACATGTGGAATGAATAAAAGCTGAGTTTGAGAGCATGTAGAGTTCTGCTTTTTGCAGATGATGTGATTCTGTTGGTGTCTTCGAGCCAAGACCTTCAGCGTGCACTAAGGTGGTTCACAGGCAGCTTCTCTGAATCTTCCTGACCAGAACAAGATGGAATGCTCCATCTGGGTTGGGGGTGAGTCTCTGTATCAAGTAATTTAAGTTTCTCAGGGTCTTGTTCGGAAGTGGCAGGACAAAGCAAGAGATGGACCAACTCTTTAGGCATTCATTCACAGTGATGAGGGTGTTATGGTCTGTTAGGGTGAAGGAGCTGATCCAACAGTCAAAGGTCTTGATGTACTGATCCATCAACCCTCACTTCTGGTCATGAGGTGTGGATCATGACCAAAGGAACAAAGTCCCACATACTACAAGCAGCTGATATGAGCCTCCTTTGTAGGATGGCTGGACTCAGCCTTAGAGATAAGATGAGCAGTTCCAGAGGAGGTTCAGTCTCTGATACCTTCTGAGTGCCTCCCTCTGGAGGTGTTTCCAGAACATTCAAAGTTATAAAACACAATGGAGGTATGATATACTCTCTCTGGCCTGGGAATGCCTTGGGATGCTCCAGGAAGAGGTTCCCGTTACGTTCGTGACCTGATAAGAAAACATAGCTTTGTTTAGTCTTGATTTAGAAATACTTTCTAGTTATCACCACAAAACTAGCTGTTCAAGTCAGAAACAAAAGTATTTTAACAATTTTCTTCAGGTTAGCTTGATAAAATTTACATAATTTTACCTAGAAATGTTTTTTGTTTCGTCGCCATGAGATAAAATCTTCCCAACACCTCACAAGTCATTTTATCCAAGTCAAGTCTCTAGTCTCTAATGACTGGAATGAATCATCTCTTATGGGACTCCTGCCATCATGTTAGCTTAGAAACTGGACTTCTATATATTCTGGATTCAAAGCCTCTTATTTAGGACATGAAAACTAATCAGCTGCAGTTCAGTGACGTCTGAGGTGTTTTAGGTCATTTACAAGTGTTTGATTATAATAATTAATACAAGTTAATCAAACTATGATTCTACATGGCTATTCCCCAGACTAAGAGCTCTAATCAGCAAGAGTCAACTCATGTCAAGTCAGGATGTTTTAAAGTCAAAATATGCTTTGAGAAAATGTCTCTCACAATTAAAAGTCCTGGTGCCAAACAGCAGATGTGTTTAACGCTCTACCAGTAACTCAGTAGAATGTTCAGTGGCGTCTCTGGCATCATGTGTTAGGTGGGGCACAGCTCAAATATATAACTGTAGCACAAACTTTCACATTAAAAATGCAATTTAATCTAAATCTAATTTAAGAAAACAACTATTTTATACATGAAATTGCAAATAAAGGTTCACTCACCAGCGTTGTTCATTTCTTTAAAAGAAAAGATGCAAATCATTTTAAAAAAAATCTACTTCGAATTGTCTTTTTGTCCTGGTAGCTCATGAGCTAAACAACACTAGACTGAGAAGCTCTGCTTTCCCACCGAACATGAAGGTAACGCCACGTGTGATATTCCAGTGTTTTAATTGGACGGTCTGGGTTTGGGGCCCAAACGGGGGTGTGTCTATTGAGAGCGTGTTGCGCATGCGCACAGTGATTTTCAGATGCTCGTCTTTTAGACAGGCTGTGAGGGGCTGGCCCGTCGCCAGGATTTCAAGAGGATTTAACCTTCTTAGCTTGTCAGTATCAAAGCAAAGACTTAGATATGATTACACAGATATTTATAACAGAATATCTTAGTAACAGAATGGGTTTTTATGCAGTATTAGTCTAAAAACGAACTATTCTTTCCCACTGATCTCCACAACGCCATCTGGTGGCTGGTGGGGCCGGGACCTACCGGCCCTACATGACGAGACGCCACTGAGAATGATTAATAAAACATAATCAGGAAAATTAGTTGGTCCTGATCTGAGTGTTTGTCGCTGCAGTTCCATCTAAACAGCAGGAATGGCAGCAGAAGAAGAGTTGTACCAAAATAAGAGTCCACAGGAAATCATTCTTTGTATACAAACAGCTACAAGTGGATGCTGGAAAAAACAAACCTGCTTGGATTTTATAATCTGAGGCGTATCGACACATGGTTGCTCCACCGATCCATTTGCGTACATTGGATCGGCCAAGCAGCCTTTAGTTTTGCCTCTTAGACGAGATGAAAACTGTTTGTAAGACTCAAGTGACCAAACCACGAGTCCGAGTCAAATCTGGAGGCTTTAGAGGGCGAGTTCAAATCAAGGCACAATTCTTCATTTTTGAAACTTAAGTCCAAGTCTCAGACGAGTCCCCACCTTGGACATTTGACAAATGCACAGATCCAGAGATTTGTTTTGTTTTTTTTTCTTCTTTGTAATGGAGACCTTAATGTGAGTTTTCTCTGAATGACATCATAAAAATATATTTCTAAACATGTCTTCTCTCAGCTTCCATAGGACACATATGTATATATATTATTGTCATTTATCTACCTGCTGCTCATGCCTGTTTCTGAGACAGTTCCTTTTAAACTGTTCTGTTTAAATCCGGAGTTCAGAGGCGCCATCCAGTCAGTATTCATATATTTATGAACGCTCATGTACTTTCCATCACTTGCCCACTGTGACCGTGTTTACAAAGTGAGGTCAGTCAGAGAATTCATCACAAGCAGGAAAATTGAGGTTATCTAATAGAGGAATCTCATCAGAGGAGCCGGTTAATTGGGGTAAGACCTGACAAATTCTTGTCATTTCTAAGATTTCACCCTGTGGCGCTGAAGAAAGTGAAAGTACTTAGAGGAGCTGCAGTGACCGCAGAGACACATAATGTAGTTTAAATGTCCTTCAAAGAAAAATCTCTTCGACAATCTGAGTCCGCTGGAGGAAGACAGAGATCTGGTGACCTACAGAGACGAGGACATTTAAATGGTAATTCCACCCCTGCCTGGATGAAAGCACATTATCATAAAGGTTACGGCTATCTGGTTATGAGAAGATACTTTGAGTCTAGCCGATATTATTATGTCAAATGATCTTAAACTCAGCAAGAAAATATTTTAGTCTCAAAGCAGTTTGGTGTCACCAGACAGATGATTATAATGACTTTTTGAAGCGTTGCTGCTAAGTTGAAGCTAGCACAACAAACATCATTTCGGGTTGTGTAAACAGAGGAACAGATGGTCTTTGGGGGGGGGGGGGGGGGGGGGGGGGGGGGGGGGGGTTGGGAAAATACAGATTGATTACTGTCAACTAAAACACTTTATGCACTAAACATGAAGACAGCTTTGAGATTGAAGACAAAAAATCAGCTAGCGTTCTGCAAAAACTTCAAAAGTGCTCCTAGCTAGTAAACATATATTAGATTGATATTCTCTACAATACTTTTTTAAAATTTAAATTAAACCAAATGGCACACAAGTTACTAGAGTGGTGATGTAGGGGTGATGTTGCCACATTCTGCTGAGCACATTGTATTTGGGGTACGGGGGGTAGCTGCTGTCAGATTCATTCACGCAAAAAGAAGAGTGGTATTTATTAGAGTTCACCAATACTACGTTTAACAAAACCAAGTACAAGTACTTACAGTTGAATAATTGCCAATAATGAGTAATGATACTGATTGGGAATAATACCATAGGTCTAAATCAGGGGTGTTCAAAAGGGGCCCCGGAGCCATGCACCCCAAGCTGTCAATATTTTATAAAACCCACTGCGAATCAGCACGGCGCCTCCCATGCAGCTCCAGGAGAAAGAGCGGCATGCGCTCCCCTCTGACCTATCAGACACCCCCCCCCCCAGTTGTTATTATTTTATATCCATCGTAATTCGGTGAAACGTGAAACCTCCCCTGCAGCTCCAGGAAGAGGAGCTGATGTATATAGGTGAGCTGCACACACACACACACCCACCACATATTCACTATTTCATAAAATCCACTGCGAATCGGTGAGCCCTCCCAAAATGATTTCACAATTTTAACACTTTTTTCATTCTCAAGAAGAAATTTAACAAATATGTCTTGAATTTTGCTAAAAATTCCATCATTTTTGTGAAGATGCTACATTTTAGCATGCTAATTCTGATGTTCTCAGGACAGTTTTAGTTGAATACAAGCTTTAGCCATGCCAAGTTTTATGTATTTTTATGTATGTATTTGCAATATTAGTTCAGTTTAATTTTAAAACAAATTTTTTCTATTTTGTTTTAATTTTTGTGTCCTATAAGCCCATTTAGGGACTAGCATAGCAAATTAGCATTCCTGTTTCAGACACTGATACTGTATACTTGTGCATGTGGGTTGTTATTTATTTCATGTAATCTTTATATTTGCGTCTGTTCCTGTCAAATAAACCTAAGAAACAACAGTAACGAGCATCAGCTTCAGACAAAAATGCTAAATCAAAAGCTAACAGCTCTTTTAGTCGTTCAGGTTATAGTCGCTGATATAAAAGTCAGATTTAACTGTCTCACTCAAACACGAGGGGTTTAAATCCAGGCTGAACAAGCAGGAGTAAACAGTTCGGTGGAGGTAGCGGGGTGTGACTAAAACGCCACATCCGTCGAGTGGATGGGAAATAAACCCGTAATGGCCTCCATATTGTCACTGGTTCAGAAGTGAGCACAGTTAATAGTGTGCTGACACGGGCGTGTGCTTCACAATGTCTGAGATGTTGAGTGTGGGTTTTTTTTTTGACAGAAGTTGAAATGGCAGTAGAAAATTGCTGATTCCAGCTAAGATCCCGCACGGCCTGACAGCGCAGCAATAAAAAGACCTCAACTGACTCATTGCTTTGTGTGAAGGTCTCAAGGCTTTGCTGCTCTTAGAAATTCCTCTCATAAAGCTGAACGCTGCTGTCCAGGGAAAAGTGTTTCACAGAAACAATCAGAGTTTGATGGTGGGCTGTTATGTTACTATGGACTTGGTTGAATCAAGGCTGATATAACAAAGATCACCAACCACCGATTTAGATTACAAGACAAAAAAAAAATCAGAGCAAATTGCTGTTAAAGCAGTTTCAGTATTGGTTTGATTTATGACTCAGTTTTGGTGACTGTTATGAACCTGCTCTGATAATAAAACAGTGAAAACCTGCAAGTCCCTCACAACCTGATCTAGAAACGACTCTTCAGCTATAACAGTCTATACTTACAGAAACTTTAGGTCACAGCAATGTGAGAAAAACTAAGATTTCAGTAGGAAAAGTCGCTGATTGTAGAGAGATGTGACAACGTCTTACATGGTCGGTAAACATAAACACTGTCAGAACTTAACATGTTTCTTAAAACCGGTCTGCTTGATTTCAGGGATTTGTTTTAAAAAATAAAATGGTGCTTTCACTTTATAATGAAACTATGATTTGAACCATGAGCGGACTGAGCTTCTAAGTCAAACATTTTCAAAATTTAAAGCTCCTATGTGGAGTATTTTTCTAAAGTTTTCTAAATGTTTTAAATGATATTTCAGGTCTTAACTATGATCTATGGGTATAGTTCCACAACATCTGTCAGTCTGATGAAGGCCCTCCATCCTCCTATAGACCCCTTTGGATTCTCTCTGACCGGCGAACTTTTTCAGCCAATAAAATTCAAGTTTCCACATTGTCGGCTGTCTGTCAACGTTCATGTGCTTCACGCAAACCTGTAGAGGTGGGGCCACGCTCCCAGGACGCTCCGTGTCTTATTTTGATTTTTAAACATTTCTCTCCACACAGAATGGCAAGGCTTGCCAAGGATACGCGTTTATTTTGTTCGAGGACTCATTCTGGACTGACGTTTCTTCATTTCCAGGTTCTGCAGCTTCAGTGCAGCTCGCCATTCAAGACCGACGTATCATAAGCACAGAGACAGTCAGGTCTCAGAGCCTCGTACAGAACATTGATTTGTGAGCTGTGAATGATTGAACCCTGCTATGTAGTCGTAGTTTGAGCAGAGGCTGCTCAGTTTCTGCTCGGCTTAGAGATCTAAGTGACGCGCCGTGTGCATGCGAGCAAGCGCGTGTCGAGGTGGGGCTGTAGATACCAGGAGGGGGGGAGAATGGATATTTTGTGCGGAGCTGTGGTACACTGGTTTATAAAACTACTCTCTTGTTGAAAAACTCCACATTTCTGCTTTAACTTGAGAATATTCTGAGTCAAAAGCAATACAAAAAAAGCAGAGCAACATTTGTCAACAGGTAAATGATTCTGCTGACTGTCCCAGTGCATTCTGGGACTTGACATAATGTGATATGATTCATTATGTTAAATTCTAATACATTAAGATACAATATGATACATAACTGATACGCTACATTATGATGTAATAAAATGAGATAGGGTGAGGAACTCGTCCATATCTAGAGGAGTCAGTTGAGGTGGTTCGGACATCTTGTTAGGATGCCTCTGGGATACCTCTCCAGGAAGGTGGTTCGAGTATGTCCTGCCAGCAAGAGGCCGACCCAGGACACATTGTAGACAGTATATCTCCAGTCTGGCTGGGGATCGCCTTGGGCCAGAGGAGCTGGTGCAGGTCGCCAGAGAGAGGACGGTCTGGGATTGCCTACTTGGGTTGCTGCCTCTGTGATTCAGACCCAGATAAGCAGATGAAGACGAGACATTACGATGTGATACATTATGAACTGATATATTACAATATGATATGATAGTATATATTACGATCTGATATGATAAATTATAAGATATATGATACATTATGATTCAATACAATATAATACGATAAGCCATGATACAGTACGATATAATACTATAAACTTTACCGTCCTGTTGATGAACTTTATTTAGAACTCTGTACTAACCTGGTTTACATCTACTAATTGTTTAAAACGCTTTAATAAATTGGCGGTTTTAGATAACTATGGAGTCAAATATCATCTCATCGTCAACGGACATTTAATCAGACCTCCCTGGACTTGAGTCAGCCTTTCCTCTAGTAGTCTTCACCTCCAAATTAGAACACTGTGGAGAGCCTGGGGTGAAGATCTCATTTTCTAGCTCCTTAAGGCTGCTGGCACACATTTATCTCTATGTGTGTGTGTGTGTGTGTGTGTGTGTGTGTGTGTGTGTGTGTGTGTGTGTGTGTGTGTGTGTGTGTGTGTGTGTGTGTGTGTGTGCGCGTCCCACTGGGCCTCCATCGAGGGTGGATGCTCTAACAAACGATCCCTTGGGAGACTCCCTGACAGCCAACTTCTGCACACTTCCTGGAGCTTTATTGCAACACACACACACACATGGACACACGTGGAATTGCTGCAGCTGCCCACAGAGAGTGAGGCATGCTGGTCCCAGGGTAAACTCCGACTGCATATCCTGTCTGCTCAGAGTAGGTGTCAATCAGCTTGTCCAAGTCAGCTAAAGGGAAGTGTCTACGCCAGCAAATAAGTAGCTGTCCTGTCCTTCACCACTTCTGACAGCTAAGACACTGTTTTTGTCAGGACAGTTCATTTATTCTACAGGTTTAATTGCTCGAGAGAGAG
>SSNR01000079.1:2339639-2369264 GCA_006937965.1 Callopanchax toddi
ACCCACTTATCACACAAAGGTCACATTGGAAATCATCCAGAGTCTTGAAGCATAGTCAACTGCTCCACATGAGAAATAAAGGGGTGCCAGATTGCGCCAAACTTGCCCACCGATCCATTTACTGTATACCTGATTTTTTCAACTTTAAGGAAAAACATTACATCACATATCCATCTGCCAAAGGAGGGGGGTTTGTCATTTTTCCAGTTTAAACGAATGAGTCGCCTAGCCAGCAATGATGAATAGGCTATACAATTTAGTTGGGGTTTTAGTAGTGAAATTCCTTCTGACAAAATGCCAAAAAGTCCAATAAATGGACAAGGAGTGACAATCTGGCCTGAAATTGCTGAATACATTTCAAATATTGAAGACCAAAAAGGGGACGAGACTGGGGCATGACCAAAACATGTGGAAGAGGGTTGCTGGGGCCTGTTTACATCTGTTACAAGTAGGATCAACATCAGGGTAGATTTTGGATAATTTAACCTTAGACATGTGAAGTCTGTGAACAATCTTAAATTGAATTAAACTATGTCTGGCGCAAATTGAGGAGGAGTGGATTCCCTTAAGTATGTAAGACCATTGATCCTCAGTAATAGCCAAACCCATATCACTCTCCCAGTTTTCTTTAATTATCATCACAGAACTGTTTTCCATATCAAATATATTGGTGTACAACCTCGAAATAGCACCATTGACCCCAGGCCGCATCTCCAGGATTGCATCCAGAGATGAGGACTGTGGTAACATGGGGAACTGATTAAAACGGCTACGTACAAAATGCCTGACTTGAAGATATCTGAAAAAGTTACTTGCTGGTAGAGAAAATGTCTGTTTAACCTGAGGAAATGACATGAAAGTACCATCTCTATATAGCATCCTAATGTTTAGTACACCATTTTTAGACCACTGAGAGAACGTACTGTCCAAAAGAGAAGCTGGGAACAGATGGTTGGCTGCGATTGGGGCATAGACTGACATTGAGACCAAGCCATAATGTTTACGAAACTGAGACCAAAGCTTTAGAGAATGAGACACAACTGGATTCCGGAGGGACTCAGGCAAATGTAAAGGAATGGGTGAACACAGTAGAGCTGAGAGTGAGATTGGGCCACAGGAATCAGATTCAATTTGTAACCAGTCTGGAAGGTTCACATGAGGGGAGTCCCACAACCAATAGAATTATCATATTCAAGTTAATCAGAAATAAAAAACATTCTGGTGAAAATATTTCTCTGAGATAAATCAGGAAATGCCAAAACTGGTATCAGCAGGTCAGAGCTTCACAAATATCAGTGATCGGTGTCAGCCCTCAGAACCAGAACCTGTTTGAAACTGGAAACAAAAAATTGGTTTTAGATCAATAACATTTATTTCACGAAACAACTAAGTGAAATAATAGTTTTGAGTAAATATGTAGTTTTTATGTGTAAATCATCACCAGTGTGAGATGCTGGAGAATCAGAAATTTTATTTTGGCAATGGCTTAAGAAAAAAGTCATACAAAAACATACAAATGAAAAGGTTGATAAGAATCAAAGCTAGGCTGCTGTCTCTGTTTGGACTCCAGGTGCCAATAAGTGTTGGTTTGCTGCCATCTAGTGGCCAGATTTGGCAATAACTGATATTAAAGGAAAGCGTTTCCATCTCACGAGTAAAAACGTCGACATTTTAAGTTCTTAATATCCCCATTTTGTAAACAGAAATGTATTTTTGATAATATATTAAAGAGGCAGAAAATAACTATAAATAAAAACTAATAAAAAAAAAGGTAGATGATTTTAAATTTGGCTTTTCCCTTTGGTTCAAAATTATTTTAAATAGTAAAAAACACAAAAAACAACAACCAAATTGAATATAGAGCCAAAAGCAGATCGTTTGGCAGATGCTTGTTCTTTGTTTTTTAATCGTTTAAAGAAAAGACTCAAATGCCGGGCGGAAATGTCTCTCTGCGCTTCCCGTAGTTGTTATGTGTACGTGCTAGATAGCGTGTAGGAACAACTTGTACTTGTTTGGTCCTTTCAGGTTATTAATAGCTGGTTTTATTAAATAAAGAATTTTCAGACAGTCGTGGTCGACGTGTTTCGGAGCCTATTTAAAGGTAATAACAGATCTGTGGTCAGTTTTACTCTGAAAAAGGACATTTTAAGGTCTAAACAAACGACCGACCCTGGGTGAACCTTAGCTAGCGGCATGCTAACGCTAACAGTTTTCATGTAGTTTTTAGCTTCTTATATTAGCATTGTCGCTCATTTTAACACAACTATAAAATAGTACAAGTTGATTTCAGGTAATATGTACAATTTTGGGATTTTTCATATCTTTAATTTAATTTATAGGCTCTTCACACTGTTGTTGCATCATGTCCGTGTTTGTCCAGTAACCAGTTAGCACTGGTTAGCTCACTGGGGGCTTTTTGTCTTATTTAAACTACTGTTTGATGTCAAAACTCTGCTAACAATTATTGTATTCGGTTGTCTAACAGGTTACGGGGTTCAAAGTGAAGGTGCTGCCCCGCAATGTCCAGCAGTGTAAGTATCTAATGACTATCCTGTGTTTATTTAAAAATAAAGAGGTTGTGTTGTTTATTTGGCTTGACTTGTCCTAGCTAGGGTCACTAGTGGTACTATGGTGCTGGTCAAGTCACCTGAGGTTCCCCGTCTCTGGATTTTACTCAGAACAGGCAGATAATCCTGGAAGAGTTGGATAATTAACTTTCAAAACTCAGAAAAGTCCTACTGATGAGTTAGATCGCCTTGTTACCTGTTTATAAACCTCTAAAATGGAGCTGTTTGTTTAGTTTATGGTGTTTTTGCTGCAGTGACACAGACGAGGTCTAATAAACTTATGCGTGTTACCTTAAGTTGAGGCTCCACTTCCTCTGTTTTGATGAGACTTGTTGTTCAGGTTGTGTTATTTTCTTGCGGTTCCAGTAGAACACGCCCAACTAAAATTCACTGAAACGTTTTCCTCACAGATCATAAACTCTTGATACGTGTGTGCTGTAGGGCTGCAGCTGTCTAATATTTTAGTAATCGAGTATCCGGTACTCTGATATAATACACGTTCCTAACTTTATCAGTTAAAGGCTGCTCTCTCCTCTCTGCCATCAGATCTGTGTGTTCTCATGTGTGAATATCTCAAGGACCAGACTTCAGTAGTTTGACTCTTTTAGGACATCATCTTGTCCTTTACTAATCCTAAACTTTCTGTTGTCTAAATATTTCTTTACCACTGAGTCAGTCTGAAGGCAGGTGAGTCCTTTATGCTGGAAACAGAACAATTCCTGTTTTTTTAAATAAAAACTCATAAACATTAATTAAACAATCTTCATGTCAAAGGGAACCCGTTAGTAAAGCTCTTTATTTATTTTTTAAATCAGTACAGGTCTGGACATGTAGATCTGAGTGTTCTGATGCTCCACCTTGACTTGTTTCCTCTCTTTTAATTTGAGAATGCTGGTAAAGACTTCAGGGAATCCTGTGACTGATACAGAGATTTAAAAACAAACCGAATTTTAAAATCTGTCCTATAATGAACTGGAAGCCAGTGAACCCGTGTATCGTTCATTCTTTCCATTTTACCGTTTGAGAAAAGTCCGATTCGCTCCTACAGCTCAGCTCGTTTTTCCACTTTGTGTTTTTGATCCGAGACTAGAATTTTAAAAATTGTTGTTTTGTATCCTTTTCAAACACAAAATATTAATTTTTTTCCTTTTTTTGATTTTTAATTGAAAATGGAAACTAATTCATTGATTCCAGTGAAGTGAAGCCAGGATGGGTCAATAATTCTCAGCTGGTAAAAACTTGACCTCACTCCAGACGTTTCTTATTACATTTAAAAACACTGTTAGAAAATCACAGTCAGGTTTTTATTAATGAGGAAAAGACCAGTTTGTTTATGACCAAATATTCCCCACCATTAGAGACTAATTTGATTAATTCTAGTTTTAGTATGTTGTTAAAAAAACAGCTGGGTTGAATACAGGTTTAAATTTAATCCATCAGTTGGAAAGTGAGCCTGGATCCTATTAAACCTGAGTTTATAAAAGTCTAAATCGGAGAGTGAAGAGCTGAATGAGAATCCAGTTCTGTCCTGATATTCTGTGGTTTATATCTGTAATCGGTGCCATTTAAACAGCATAAATGTATTATTTTTTTCATTCTGGGTAAAAGCAGGGCTTGAATCAGTGCTGTTGTCCCGCTCTAGGTGCTGTGCGGTCGCAGCAAACTGCTCCTGTCTCGCGCTGCTAGCCGTCAACACGTAGCTTCCCTCAGGGCAGCGAGGAGCAGAACGTTTTCTGCCGCCGGCTCCGATGAGCCGTACGTCTCCGTGTCGCACACAGACTCAGGTGAGTCCGAACTCAGAGGCCTGTAGAGGACTGAGAACCAGGAGGTAAACGTTCCTGTTTCAGGTCCCAGGACCGTGTGGCCGGATGAAAGCATGGGACCGTTCGGACCTCAGGACCAGCGCTTCCAGCTGCCGGGTAACGTTGGGTTTGACTGCCACCTGGAAGGCATGGAGAACCAGAGTAAGGCGCCGATCCACAGGACGGTACCTGATGTTCTGACGGCGCCGAGCAGCGCAGAGAGACAGCAGTTCGTACTGGCCCAGTTCGTCAACGAGTTCCACGTAAGTTAGTCATCGCTTTACACACAGATCACCAGCTGATATGGTTTTACCTGTCTGTCTGTTAGTGAAGTCTCGTGATGGATTTTAATGAAAGTATTGACTTCATGAGGTCACAGGTAACACTACTACCCAGATTTGACCAAAACAGCATTAAGTCCATTTCTCAACTAAAAATGATCCTAATGTAAAACTCAGGAATAAAATAAGTCTAGGTTTTTATTTGGCTGATTTTTAGTCAAACGCTTATTGGACGTGTGTGAAAGTTGAGTCATCCTTTTAAAAAAAACAACATAGGATTTAAAACCCCACCACAAACTGAGTCTATGGTCAGAAGTTGTTGAAAAGACCTGATGTGATAATGGTTAAAAACTTTTTTTATGAGGTACATTTTTGGGTGTGAGGGCAAAAATATTTTTTCCAATTGCCCCAAAAATAAAAATGCACAAAAATCTTTTTTTTTTTTTTAAATTAGTTACTGTCCTGGTCAACAGTACACTGTAATACCCTCAGTGTAAGAATCTACAAGTAAAATTTAAAACGACTTCTTTTTTTTTGCACATTTACGAGAGGAACATTTTTTAGTCTGAAAGTAAAAGTGTGACTTAAAAAATTTTTTATGCGCAACAAAAAAATTAAAATGCCTCGAAATAACAGGAAATGCACTTTGCCATGTTTCAGACAAAATAAAAAAACCTGCTGTTTTCACTCAGACATCTGGGTATATTTTGAATTCTAATTGCTTTTGGAAAGTAAATTCTTTAATAAAGCTAAAAATCTATTTTAGGAAACCTAAAAGGTCCCTCGGTGGAGTGGGACATGTTTGTGTTGACCTTAAATGAACCTGTGAGGTCGTTCGTAGCGTTTCCGTCCTGACGCCGTTTCTTTGTGTTAACAGGGTAAACTGGGTCCTTTATCCACCAGAGTCCACAGAGCAGAGCAGTACTTTACTCCCACAGACACAGACTGCTCCATCAGCTCCTGCCCCGAGCTGTTACGGAAAGGTAAGAGAAAATTACCCAGCATTCATAGTCAGAACTCCAAAGGAAGTGATGTGAACTTGACTGGTTAAATGTCCAGAGCTGGAGCAGCTGTTCCCCGCGGCGCCTGCTGCCTCCATCACGGTCGTGACGGTCACTCAGAGGTCCGCCCGGTTAGAAGACGAGGACGAGGCCCTGCTGCTTCACAAGGTGAGCCTTCTGATTGGTCGGTAAATGAGACGAAAGGCGAGACGGGTCCTGACTGTGATTTGGTCTGGCTCTAGTTCGTGAGCGGCGCTAAGGAGATGTGTTTCGCTCTGTGGACCGCGGGTTACTGGGCGGACTTCATCGACCCAGCGACGGGAGCCGCCGTGAGTTCTTCATGAGGAATTTCAGCTCTAGCATAAGACAAACTCTCTAAGATCTAAATGTTTCCCACAGTTCTTTGCGTCTCCGTTGAGTCCAGCCGCGCTGAGGCCCGAGGAGCAGCTCGCACATCTGGGCTTTCACATCGAGGTGTCGGGCTCCTGCACCGTCATCCGCCACGTCCTCAGAGGAACTTCTTTATTCGTGGGGAGCGTTTTCACCAACGCGCCCACTAACAGCGCCGCTGTCACCAGACTACAAGGACTGTCGAACGCACTGGACGAGGAGGAGTAGACGTATTTCTATCCAGCAGGAAACGCCTCTGACTGTAGGATCGTACAGGTTTATTGTTGCAGTCCGTCAGTTTCCTCAACGTTTTTTTTTTTTTTTTAATTTAATCTTGCTTTTCATTCAAAGAAAACGTGTCAAGTTGTAAAAAATGTTCATATTTTAGATTATAAAATTCATATTTAAGAAATGAAAACCCCTAATAGGTTTTTTTGAGCTGGTTTTTAAAGGTTCAGCATTTTAGCTGGAGCATCAAGTCGGACACTTTTAATTTTTTTTTTCCAGACGAATGTAACTACAGGTTTCTGATTCTAAACACAGTGCAAATAAAATGATCTCTATCAGGCTGCTGTGACCCAGTGTTTATTCAGAAAATAGTTTAATACCACTGTGACAGATTTATTACTTTGTATAAATTATTAATTAAAACGAAATCTAGTTTTAAAGTCACCTTTAATATTCTTTATAATTTTAAAATGTATTCAGCTGCATTTAGAGCTTAGTTATTTCTTTATGTAGCATGAAGAGTTTTTATTTTAGTAGTTTTTTAAATGTAATTTTCAATCTGACAAGCTTATCAAAATGTTGTTTTATCGCCATCTAGTGGCCACTTGCAGTCACTGCAGGTAATTCTGCGTTTCCTTTCAAATCTAATAAAAAGGCCACAAGGCTCCTTGTAACCTTTAACACAGATTACATGAATGATATTTAAGGTGGAAGGAAAAGTTAGTTTTTGTCTTTTTTTTTTTCTTTCCAAAATATACCGGCTAATACTATAAAGTTTCCACAGCAGAATGTCTAATAATACTAGTAGGATGCTTTTTTTCTGTACTAGAATTCACTTTAAACCAGTAAGATTTTCACCAAAACTACATCTAAAACACAGTGAGCCTAAAACCTCTTTATTTCTGCAAACCCAGAACTGAATCTACCAGAAAAAACGGCAAAAAGATCAAATTGAACCAAATTGCTGAATGTAGTTTTGAACATTTTTTGTAATTTTCTAAATTTTAGGACATCAAATCAAAATAAGACTTGGTGTAACCACAGAGTAGGCTATTCTAATAGGAGAAAAACTGAAATAATTATCTGATTATTAACTGCATGGCGGTGAAGTTGTTAGCACTGTTGCTTTGCAGCAAGAAGGTTGCAGGTTCGAATCCCGGCTCTGGTTTTTCTGCGTGGAGTTGAATGTTCAAAAGTCAAAACATCTGATCAAAACCAACAAAAAGCCTAGTTTCACATTTGCAAAAATGTCATCTTGGTGCACCCCCAAAGACTTCTGGGAAAATATTCTGTGAGATGATGAGACTATAGTAGAAGATTCTGGAAGGTGTGTGTCCCATTCCACTCTGACTTTCATCAAAACATCAACAGTCAGACGTGGTAGTGTGATCTGGTCTTCAGGACCTGATGGAACCATGAATTCTACTGACTACCAGAAAATCCTGACCTTTGACCTTAAACAGGACGTTCATGATGGAAACCCTCCAATGAGGCTGAAATGAAACTATTCTGTAAAGAAGAGCGAGTTATTAGGTTGAAGTTGTTGCTGCCAGGAGTTACAACCTGTTAGACTTAAAAACCTTTTCACATTTTAATAACAAACGATTAACCTCCACATCTTGATATTTTCAAACCAGGACTAAGTTCTGCCGATTGTGTGCAGTGGAAGATTCATACGATGATTCATTTCATAGTTTATTGTACAAATTTTGTGTAAAAACAACAAAAATGTATTACTTTATGATTCAAACATTATGAATAAATTAGCAAAAAACTTAATTAAAAAATGGATGGAATATGGCGACAAGTCATCTGCCACTCAAGATACAAAAGACATTAAGAAATACAGACGTGGTTAAAATCATTTGATCTCTCAAACACACCCGGCTGTGTAGCAGCTACTGATGAGGATGAGGATGAGGAGGAGGAGGTGGAGCAGCGCTGCAGGGTGAAGCCTCCTGTCTGAGCTGACCAGAGGAGAGGTGGAGGAGAAGACGGCGCTGCTTTCGTTCCTCGGCACCAGAACGTTGCAGATGTTCCCCTCGCAGCAGGACGTGCACACCTGAAGGACGAGAGTCCAGCTTTAGGAGAACGGCTGATGGACGCGAGAGCAGCTGGGTTCAGAGTTCTACCTGGAAGCCGTTCTGAGAGACGTTAACGCAGCCGGTGAAGCGGCAGTTCTCCAGCGTGGCGCAGCGTTTGGTTACAGACACGCTGTCTCCACGGTTGTCCATCATGTGGAGCGTGTAGCAGAATCTGGTGTCTAAATAAAACAGAAAAATTAGTAAATTCTAATTTTAGATGCGCTCTAAAAACAACCACGCTGGAATCAACTTAATTAAGCGTTCCTAACTTTTTGTTCCTGTTATCGTTAGTTGTGCTTGTCTCTCCTCAGCTTAGCAAATACAGGAGACAGTTTCCGTACCCTTTGGGCAGTAAATGTCTGGAGCCCAGCGATTGCACTCGTAGTTATCAGCAGCGTCTTGACACGTGAAACACTTGAATCCACCAGGATGAGGTGTGGCTGTTAACGACAGAACAGATGTTAAAGTGTTTTTGGAGGGAAAAAATCAGCATGAGGAGCTTAAAAAGTAGAGCAAAACCTCCACAAATATGTGGTACTATGAGTGTAGTACAAAAAGAAAACTACTGGGGGTGCTGCTCTTTGACCTGGACCCAGATCAGCGAGCGAGTAAAATACACTACATGTGAGTCCCAGGGTAAAAAAGACAAAATAAAATGTGGTCATTTAGCGTTGCTGCTTCACGTAGCTGTTAGCTTTGTTTTCTGATGAGTTCACCACCAGACTGACAGTGTATTGATTTCTGCGGGACAAAAAAATACACGATTAAAAATTTTTATTTGACCTTTTCTTTGTACTTTTTGGATGCTTTATACTTCTTTATTCTAAGTATCCATTAGCTTAGCTTGATATTATACATTCCCGCTTTATCAAAACAAAGAGTACGCTAACATTTAGTCTTCTGGAGAAAAAACAAAGAAAGAACAGTATGTGTGTGTGTGTGTGTGTGTGTGTGTCCCACAAAAAGACATTTAAGTAGTTTGTAAAGATGTGGTTCTTTGTATTCTTCCTTTTTTTAACCATTAGCTCAGTTTGCTGTCCAAAAAGTGACATTAAAGTTGTCTTTGGGTGCTTTATGCATCCTATGCTAAGTAGCAATTAGCTTGTCCTGCTAGCTAGTTTGACTTTTTATCTTTAGCAAAAAAAATAATAAAATAAAACGCTGAGATACATGTGTGTTAACTGGCTGAATAAACAACATTAAAGTTGTCTTTGTTTGGAAAATGCTGGCGTCTCATGTCCCTGCTCTATGTAGCTGTTAGCTGGATTTGCTACATAATTCTGTGGAGAATGGGTTTATCAATTTTGTTTTTTAGTAAAAAAACAAAAACGTTGTCCCATTGTCAAATAAAATGAGAGTTAGATGTTCAGTTAAAACTGATGTGAATCTTTTCGTTATGAATCGTTGAAATTTTTAATTTTGAGCAACTGATTGAACAAAATACAATAAGAGACCACAGATGTTGGACAGCAGCACAACGCTCCTCCTACTTGACGGATGCAGCTGAATGATGTCCTTCATGGTGAAGTCCCGTGGCTGAACCGGTTTGAGCCGTTTAGAGACGATCATCAGAATCAGGATCCAGGCCGCTGTTGGCCAGGCCTCCATCATTCACCCAGAGTCTCCTCATCCAACCAATAGAGCAGCTACACGCTGAGAGAGGGAGATTTACTGTTAGCACAACGCAGCTACAACTGCATTCAGATGGGTTGATCATTTAGATGAAGTGAGAAGAGATCTTTGTTATCAGGCAGGATGCAGAACAGCTGCACTGATGAGAAGCCGTGTGAGGCTAATAATAGAAGGAATTAGTCTAAAACGGAGCTGCTCACGCTGTGAGCTCGCTTCATTAGCTAAAGGTCAAAGCAACGCTACATGTTAGCTCCAAGCTCTCAGCGTCTACTGGTAGTTTGGTTCTATTATTGATACAACCCTATACACTAGTGCTGCTCTGAGGATTTTTGCTGCACCTCTTCTACTTTTTGGCCACTAGTTATGATTCGTAACCATAACAACGACTCGTTTACAAGAGATAGCTGCTAATCGACATCTCAAAAGCTCAAATAAAATCCAAACTGTGACTTAAAATCCAAGATGAGTTAAAGAGGAGAACCTTTTTGAACAGCTACAGTGCAGCAGTGTTCAGATCAATCCCAGATGTCTCTCATTAGGAAGGTAAAACCTGTTTTTCAGACATTTTTTAGTCGTTTTCTCAGATAAAATATGGCGACTATAAAAAAAGTTCTCTTTAAAACAGGTATTCTGAAAATACACAGATACAACTTTGTGGAATAAATATATCTTAACCCTTTACTTGGCAGGTTAATCTATGGTAGTGCAATTTTTACTTCCTGTATCTTATTGAAAGGTTCACTGAATTTAACTGAATTCACTAAAATTTTAAAAAAATAAGAGATTTTGTTTGAATAACAAGTTAAACATCATGACTTTGTGTTATAATTGCCCTAAAATGAACACAATTACTGTTACATTATCACTAATTAACATTATATTATAACCCTTATCGCCCAAAATGAATAAAAAAACATTTTTATCTTGTCAAACTTTTGTCATTTTACAATCATATTTTTGTGTAAAACATCTAAAAGTCTTCATCTCATGCAGGACAAACACGCTCTCTAAGAATCCACTGAGACGTCAGTCACTGCATTAAACACCAGATGACCTGTTTTTATTCCTCTTTACTGAGATGAACAGATTTGAGAGAGACGAGCTCAGATGCCTCTCTGACACTATCTCTACTCCCCAGGGGACATGCCAGGAGGCGGTATGGCTGTAAATGCTTGTTTTCTTTGCATTAAACATGCTCCAGTAACACTGATCCATGGCTTTGCTGCTCAGTGAATCCTGCTTTATTCTAAAGCACACTGTTGTTCTTGTTAGTAGCATCAAAAGAAAAGATGAATACATCTGAATCCTTTAAAGCTACTCAGAAAATGCAATTTGCTTATTTTAACTGTTTATTGTATAAATTAATTTGTAATAATAAAACTGTAACTTGCCAACTGTAGTACATAGATTTTCCACCAGAGGGCAGATGACGTATAAGATGCAGTACAGCTCTTTCCTTTTTATTTTAAGACTGTACTAATCATAATACAGAGATAGAGCTCTTAGGGAGAGGATGTATTAAATGTGATAGATTTGTGTACATTTACATGTACACACATGTAAAATTGTACACACATACAATTTTGAAATGGATTATATACATACAGTATATGTAAAGTATATATATTTACTGTAAGATGTAACTTTGAGCAAGCTCAATGAACCAAGCTGCTCTGATTAATAGAAACCATACACACCTAAATGTCCACAGACCAGTTTTAATTTAGTTTAGTTAATTTGGCTTAATTTACTGCTGACATCTTAACATGTTTTTTATTGCTATATTTCATTGCATATTAAGTGTATTTTTTAATTTGATTGTACTTTTTACATATTCTGTAGCATTGTAGCCAACAAATTTCCTTTGAGAATTAATACAAATATTCTTGGATTTAATTTAATCACACTGCATATTTTTTACAGTGCATTCAAACTCTTCTTATACTTTAAAGCTTGATATGTGAAATAATAGTCAGATTATTGTATATATTTTTAAAGTGGAGGTTATTGGATATAAACAATAATATTAAAATTGGCACTTAGTCCTCCTCTTAGTTTGAGGTCTACTAGTCAGAGGCTGTTGGAGGTTCCTAGATCACATTTTAAGTCCAGGGGAGATAAATCTTTTAAAGTAGTGGCTCCAAAATTATGGAACGCTTTACCTCCTCCTCTGCGTAGCCTGGATTCTGTTGATTCTTTTAGGAAACAGTTGAAAACTCATTTATTCAGGCTCGCTTTTAACTGATTTTAGGTTGCATGATGTTTTTTGTTTTATCATGTTTTTATTTTGCGTTTTATCATGTTCTTATCAAGTTTTTATTTTGTGTTTTATAATGTTCGTATCAAGTTTTGTCCTTTGTGTTTTTATAATTGTTTTTATTGTAAAGCACTTTGTGGCCATTGGCCTGAGAAAGGTGCTAGATCAATCAAGTTATTATTATTATTACTTAACCTCTTCAGTATTAATATCCTCCACTAGAGGGCAGAATATATGAATCAGACTTGAGGGTTTGGGTCGTTCTGAAGTGGTGTTCAATTAGTTATTTATCTACAGTAAGGACCACACCCACTGGTGACGTCACTCAAATGGGTGGAGTCTCTAGAAACAGGAAGAAGTCCTCTGACTGGAGCAATTAGAGTGATGTCACCTCTGACCTCACTGTAGATAAATGACTCATATTCCCTGTAATGCAGCAGGTTTTTGAGGATCAAACTCGAGCTGTTAAAAAAATAGGAAAATTAAACGTACTTTGTGTTTTGGGATAAAGTTTTCGTACTATTATTTATATTTTCACCATGTGAGAAACGAATGAACCTCGTGACCTTACATCACGACCAAACCTCCCCTCTGGAAGCCAGGATTAATTAGATGATTAACAGAGAGGTCCTCCAGTCCAAGTGCTTCCATTGAAGCGCGGAGCTCCTCGAGGCTCAGCGTTACTGTAGAGCTCATAATGAGACGCTTCACCGCTGAAAGAACAACCTGATTAGCTCTCCAGCTTTAGGGCTGCCTGATGGAGGCCAGGCCCGGTCTGCAGAGAAATCTGGTTTGAGATGGAGCGGATAGGGAGGAACGGGCACAATGGATGAAGAGGTTTTCAGTTGGAACCCCAAACTAATTCAGGTTCAACTTAAAAGATCACACAGTAAATTAAATCTGCTCTAAAAATGAGGGAAAGTTGGCAGCTTGCACACAAAAATCAATGAGGATAAATATAACAGAAAATCAAATTTTATAAAAATAATTATTTAGCCATCAGTTACATGGTGCAAACTGATGTTTTGTGAGTTGAGTGTCTTCATTTTCAAGTGAAAAGACTTTAAAACTGAGGAGAAAATGTGAAGCACAGGATAACTGACGAAGCAGAAAGAGACAGAGAGAGGTTTAAATACCCAGAGGCTTCCTGCAACTTCAAACTAGAACACGTCCTATACAGGACTCCTCTCTGTTGGGTCACCATGCTTTTACTGTTTGACTAGAGAGGAAAATAGGATATATTTGGAATTTTTGTTCATGTATTCCTATATTTATTAATCCTCCTTCCAAAAAATGTTTGGTAGGTCTCTAAAATTTAACTTAAAGGTGCTACTTGTTAAATAAATTAAAGGTTAAATTGGTAAATTGGCTTTATTTTTAAAAAGCTTAGGCTCAGAATTTTTAAATTACTATCAAAATGATTTCTAAATAATTTTCAAAATTAATTATAACCTTGGTTGATATGCTAATCTGACTACACTGCAAAAACAAATAGGTAAGAGCAAATAAACTGTTAATTTAAGTCTATTTATTCCTGTTATGAAATTGAAAAAAATCTTCTTTGGATTTATAAAAATATTTAATTTAGGTACGTTAAAAAAAGCTAAATTAAATGACAGTTGATTTAAAAAATGTGTTTAACACTCGACACAAAATCATCCAGCCCCTAGTGGCCGGCTGAAGCACAAGCTTTAAGCCCCGCCCCCGTCAAGTAAACAAACAGGTCATTTTTATAACTAAAAATTTAAAATAGAACTTAGAAATTTTTTTACAACTTGATTGTATTTTCAGATATTTTCTTTTCTATCATGTTTAGCTGTAAATGTATTTTTGATGCTTTAAAAACAACATCATTTGGAGGTAGTAGTAGGCAGGACTTTCCTTCTACCATCCCAAGTACATGACCATATCCCAATGGCTCAGATTAGATCACTTCTTTTATTTACAAGGAAATATAAATGATTTAACCTATAACACCAAATGTATCATAGTTAATGCATCTATTTCTAAGAGCTCTAGCTCTTTAACAGGATTAGTACATTCCTCAAAATACCAGTTGTTCTGAATCCTAAACATGTCTTCTGTCCACTTATGGAAGATCTACATTTAATGCCAATTTTATTATTATTTTATGTATTTTTTTAATGTTATTTCATGTATTAACCCATGAAAAATCAAATAATAGTAAAATTTTTACCAATTATACAAAAAAGTAAGTAAAAAAAGTACTATTCCTAATACTCCATTTGGCTGTGTTAAGGCCAGTAATTTAATAAAGGAGTTATAAGGTTAAATATAACATCTATATTTAATGTTCATATTTAATCCTAACTTTTGCCCTCAGACACGTGTTCACCAGCTTTAAACTCAACCACCTCGTTGAGCGGTTGAAGCGGATACGGACTCAAATGTCAAACGCGAGCGAACAAATTCCTCCGACAGCAGCTAACAGCTCCCCGTCGCGTCAGGAGTAAGCTAAATCAGACCACCAGGTCTGCCTTTGATGTTCTGCAGACCAGACACACATGGCACGGTCTTAACGCGGGTCATACTGCCACTTTTGTTCCGCTTTCTGATCTCAGGTCAGCGTTACGTTACTGCATCTGGAGGGGGAAAATACACTGGCTGAATTTCAGTTTCTCCTGTAAACAACACACAATGTGAGTGGTTTCCCAGGCAGCTACTCGTTGGCTTACTGAGTCATTTTACAAGACGTTTATAAGGGTCCTGACTGAGCTCCTGTAAAACGCCTTCAAAACGGGTGAATGCCTGGAAAAAAGTCGGCCAGCGGATGAATCATGTCCTGTGTTTTAGATGCTCCGGTTAGCTTGGCTCAATTAAAGTCACTGCAGTTAAATTATCTAAAAAAAAAAACATAAAGGTTTTCTGCTGTGAACTGTTTTAGATTTAATTAATTCAAGTTTATTTAAGATAAACCCTGATTTTCTGTGGGTGGTCTGAAACTATAAACTGAGACACAAAACAATAGTTTCTTTAAATTTCAAGGTCAAAAATATTAATTGAACTACATTTTTGTCACATGTTTTACAGTGTGTCTCCATGTTTTATGTAAAACCTGACCCTAAAAGTGAAAACTCTTGTTTTTGTAATTAAACTGAAAATAGTGTAAAATTCCTTTACTAACATTTAAATTGACTCTATAGTTCACATAATAAATGTTTTCCATGCTTTTTTCAGTCATTCAATGCATATTTTGAATATTTAACACATTAAAACGCACTTTAAATGAGTGTAACTTCGGTTAAAACGCGGTAATACGTGATAATTAGCTTAATAAGTGGATGTTAACCTATTTAAAACATATTTAAACAAACACAGCCGCCTTAAAACACTCTGTGGAGAACTTACATGCCTGTGTTTCTCTGTGGAGCCGCAGCAGAACCGACGGGAGGAGATGGAGACGAGAAACTGCAGCTTCGCGGCTGCTGGAGGTGTTCTACTTAGTTTGGGTCAAGGAGGAGGATGGGGCTGCTGCGTCATGACGTCATCACGACTCCCCCCCAGAGACGGCCAATAAAAACTTCATTCAATCTGTAAAACTATAAAAATATTGCTGTTAAGATCGATTCAAGTTAATCTGTTCAAAAGATCTATCTATCTATCTATCTATCTATCTATCTATCTATCTATCTATCTATCTATCTATCTATCTATCTATCTATCTATCTATCTAATTGTTATTTTATATATTTTTTGTTTATGTTTTACTTTTATCGTCAAGTGACCAAATTAAACAACTTAAATTATTTAAACTTAATAAATCAATATGAATGATTTATTTAAATTAACTTAACTTATTTAAACTTAAATAAAATTTTAAAAAAGAAAACAAATGTAACATTTATTTGGTGGGCCATTTTAGTTTACCCAAACTATTTGGTATTACGTAAAAGGACACTAAAGAGAATTTTTTTTAACAATTATTAAATTTATAAACTAATGATGTATGTTATTTCAAAAACATATGTAAGTACCAGTAAATATGATTTTTTTAAATAAAAAATTAAATGTCAAAATCGTCTTAAATAAGGATGTCAGGTTTAGTTTGAGAAAAATAAAAGTTTATAATGCAGGTTAACTTAACTTAATGTAGGTTAACTTACTTTGATTTACTTAAAGTAAGTTAACTTATTTACATCTAAATGAAACAAAATGAATCTTAACTTAGCTTGACTTGATTTTACCTAATGTACCTAATTTAACCTTATACACTTAATTTAACTTAACTAATTCTAATTTATTGAAGCAAAAATAAACTTAGGTCAGAGCTTTTGTTTTGTGTACATAAACCAAGAAAGACACAAACTGAAAACTGCGTTAAAAAAAGTGGAAATTTTAATTTGAAAATGAAAATATGTCAGTTGAACAAGATCAAAGTTTATAGTGCAGGTTAATTTAACTTGACTTATTTAAACTATGAATAAATAATTTAAATTTGACAAATTTTAACTTAAATAAAATCAACTTTTGACTTGAATTATCTTACATTATTAAGGCAAACTTAACTAAATACATTGGTTTAATATAAATAAAACTGGTACAACCACAACAGAAATATATTTAATTAAACATTTTTATTTAAATTTAGAAGAAAAAAATCCCTCAGAATTCATTTGAACGCACCTTCCCCATTCATGTCCTTAAAAAATAAAATAAAAGTTTGTGCTTCACTATTTTTACTTATTTGAAACTTTTTATTGTCACCACATTTCTTACAAATAAATGTTTTCTACTTTGCAAACAAAGAAGTACATTTTAAAACATTAAGAGACGCTTTTGATGCTTCAAGATCAAACAAGTGTCTCTCTGTGGGATAATAAGGACCCATGTTATCTGTCAGGATAATTAGAAGAAGCCACTCTAAACTGGCTCCTTTTCACATTCCTCCAGTGAAAGAGTTCTGGCTCAGACTTAAGCAGACACGAAGCCAAGACATCATGTTCAGTTACCATCAGATAAATGGATAGCAGTGCATGTCTGAAAGGACCTATACAAGAACTCATCAGTGACAGGCATCAGCCCTCTGACCCCACTGGATATGTGATCTCTCACAGGAAAGACAGGGAGGGAGATAGCAGCCGTTCATGTCAGACAGAGGAATTTCAGGGGCACGTTCACGCAGATGTGCTTTAATATCTGGACAGATGGTCCGGCCACGATGGAAAAAAAGGTTTCAGCGGCACCTGATGAACATTCACGCTGCTCAGATTACAAAAAGTGACAATCAGCATTCCATAAAAGTTGTGTTACCAGAGCAAATACAGCAATAAAGAAGAAATGGAAGTGCACTAACTGAACTATGGAGGCCCATTTTTTCCACCTAAAAGAAAAAAAAAAAAGCTCACATTGTTTGGCATTATACATGGATACAAATTTATCTCTATACTGTAAGAGATTCAAAGTCATAATTTAGAGATTGCAAATCATAATGTTGAGCATAATTATGAGATACTAAGTCATGACCCTGAGTCTGAAAGTTAATATTTTAAAATTCGGCCATATTTTGGGATACCAAGTGTTTTGAAAGTTGCAATTTTGAGATATGGTCAAAACTATTGAATAAACAATGATAGACGTTATGTCACAAAATCTCAACCTTCAGATTTATAATTATGAATAGTATCTCAAAATTAGATATTTCAAGCAGACCTTTTTTGCTTGCAGTTGCCAAAAATGGTCTTCCAAATAAACTCAACTCAGCTTTATCTATAGAGCACTTTTCAAACATGGACGTTAACTTACTTTAAAAAGTAAAAAAAAAAAAAAAGGCATGATGGTAAAAGCCAAGGAATATTATACTGCAATTATAAAACAAGAACACATCAATCACCTAATGATTTTCAAAGCTATAAAAGTGTCCTGTAGGGGGCAGCAACTCGCATTCACTGCGCCTTGAGATTTCACAAGAGCAAAACAAAATGTTGCGCGCGCAGCCATCGCCATCTTTGTATTTGGAGCGGGAGGTGTGTGACAGGTCGGCAGCTTTATACATTTATTTTTATTTTCTAATTCTAATTTAATTTAAGGGGCATGGCTAACAGAAATATGCAACAAGGGATGATGCTCGGCGGTAACTCTCCTGCACCGTCGAAACGAAGCACAGACTCCCCGGCCTCGGAGCAGCAGTCCCCGGCGAACAAAGACGGCTCAGCCCCGCCGTCGCAGCAGTCCCCCTCGGCCGAACAAACCGAGGCGGCCGCGGAGGGAAGCGGGGAGGGCTCGTCACAAATTACTCTGGACATCGCGAGTTTTCGGAAGCCCGGAGAGAAGACGTTCACCCAGCGGTCTCGGCTGTTTGTCGGCAGCCTGCCGCTGGACATCCAGGAGGAGGAATTCAAAGAAATGTTCTCTAAATATGGAAACGTTAACGACGTATTCATCAACAGAGAGCGGGGCTTCGGCTTCGTCCGCTTGGTATGGAAACATTCATTCAAGCTTTTTATAATATTCTTTATCTCCTGCTAAGTTTGTCTTTTTTTACGTTTTATTTACATTAGCGTGTTGTATTATTGATTAATGAAGACTTACAGAACACATTCAGTTTAATGCTAAATTTATTAAATTGTTGATTTTAAATGTTTAAATAGTATTATTTTATTACAGAGTACACATTTCAGTGCCAAATATTACATGATGATGTCATTAATGCTTATTTTAGTGTGTTAAGTGACAGGAAACAGGAACTATTTATATAATGAACTCATCTTGCCTGGACATTGTTTGTGGTGTCCCTCAGGGTTCAGTACTGGGTCCAAAACTTCTTCCCAAAAAAACCCCCAAACCTCATGTATCCATCCAGTCAATCAGTGTGTGTGGTCTTGCAGGAAACCAGGACGCTAGCAGAGATCGCTAAAGCTGAGCTGGACGGGACCCTTTATAAAAACCGACTCCTGAAGGTCCGCTTTGCTACCCACGGTTCTGCTCTCACGGTCCGCAACCTGTTACCCGTGGTGACGAACGAGCTCCTGGATCAGGTAACATCACTATCTGACTAAACCCCAACAGTCCATCTAAACGTTTCTGTGTCTTTGAATAACAGTTTCTCTATAAAGATTCTAAATGTTAAATTCTTGCATCCTCAGGCGTTTTCCGAGTTTGGGCCGGTGGAGCGAGCTGTTGTTGTGACAGACGACCGCGGTCGTCCGACTGGAAAAGGAATCGTGTGGTTTGCGAACAAAGTAACGGCTCGTAAAGCCCTGGAGCGCTGCACGGAGGGAGCGCTGCTGCTGACCACGTAAGGAGGCATTAGATTATGGAGTAGATCAAATCCAGATTTGATAGTGAAAGTTAGAGGGGCTTTATTTCATTTCCAAAAGAAGGAAAACAACCTGCTTATGGTGTTGGAAGGACTGCAGCTAGAAGCCATCACTGTGAACAAACATCAGGTCTAATGCGTCTTTCTGGTATCTCTCCTCAGTACACCTTGTCCTGCCATCGTGGAGCCCATGGAGCACATTGACGACGTGGACGGCATAACGGAAATGTTGCTGCCGAAAACTCCAAAATACCACAAGTAAGTGAAGTTTAGTTTTATACATGAGTTCTTTTTAAAAGCTGTAAATAATCTGGACCATGACATCCTGTTTCTCCCTCCAGAGAGCGGGAGCAGCCGCCACGATTCGCCCAGCCCGGCACGTTTGAGTTCGAGTACTCGTCTCGCTGGAAAGCTCTGGACGAGATGGAGAAGCAGCAGCGAGAGCAGGTGGACCGAAACATCCGAGAGGCCAAAGAGAAGCTGGAGGCTGAACTGGAGTCGGCTAAACATGAACATCAGCTCATGTTGATGAGGCAAGGTAATGTCCTGGGCTTTTCACTACTTTTTTAACATTGTTTTAAAGTTAAGTTTTTTAAAATTATTTAAGGTGTTGCAAAAAGTGTTTTTTTTATTAGGTGTTCCACAGGGTTCTGTTTTAGGTATCTTGTCATTTTGTTCATCATGTTTAGTATTTATTAGATACATAAAAGGCTGTACATTTTCCAGTTTCTTTGCGCAGCTGCTGTTTTAAAGTTGTCCATCCTGTTTTTTCAGATCTAATGAGACGTCAAGAGGAGCTGAGGAGACTGGAGGAGCTTCGAAACCAGGAGCTACAGAGACGAAAGCAGATAGAAATGAGGTTTGTCTGTTTTTCTGTGAGTAAACCATCAGGCCAGCTTTATAAACTAATCACATTCTTTAATTTGGTCTAAAGCACAAACCAATGGAGTTAGTAAGTCTGGTTGTTTGTGTGATTTTAGTTCTTTGTGACCAGTTAGTTTGAACAAACTTTTAAAAGTCACAAATCTAAACTTAAATCATCATTTTTATCCCATTAAACTCTGTGTTTTTTAGCTTTTTATTTAATTAGTGTTCTTTTTGCTCCTCAGACACGAGGAGGAGAGGAGGAGGAGAGAGGAGGAGATGATGAGACACAGAGAGCAGGATGACCTGAGGAGGCAGCAGGAAGGCTTCAAACCAAACTACCATGAAAACGTGAGTACAGACTGATCACTCAGACACACCTGGTGTGTTTTATGAACTTACCAGGTATTCAATACATCACTGAACAAAACTGCTGTCTCCTTTGTTAATCGTGTTGGTTTAAATTAAATTCTTAATTAAAACTTAAAGACTCTCCTCTTTAGCACATTTTACTTCAGCATCCTGTCCATCACTCGCTGTTATCCAAGGCATTTGTTTATCTTTTTATTTGTGACTTTTTATGATGTCAGTCTGATTATTAAAATTTAATTTAACAACATAAAATTAACCTTTTAGGTTTCAGTTGGTTTCTTTTTTGCTCCTGATGTGGAAACAAAACATCTGGAACTCCATTAAAACAAGTTTTATTAGTACTGATTGTTTACTTTTAAACCACCATCAGTCAGATATGTTGCATATTGGTTGGTTTACCACTAATATTTATGTTTAGAATTAAATTAAAATCTTTTCGTTTCAGTCATTTTTAAAGATGTTGTAATAATTAATGCCTACATGTTAGAAATCAAGTTATTCTTTGCTAGCTTATTTGCTACTTAATCTATAATTCCAGCACAGTTTAGTCTCTGAAATCTGTTACTAAATGTCAGTATTTCCATTAGAGCTGGAGCGATTCGTCGATGACGTCGACGAATCGATTTAAAAAAAATGTCGGCGTCAAATCCGGAAGTCGACGCGTCGCGCGCATGCGCCACACGCACGAGAGGAACCAAAACAAAGCCGCATGGAGAACAAACCTCCGTCTCTAACAGCTTTCAGGCTCAGCAGCTAGCACTCCCAAGCTCTACATGTCACCAGAACACAACCCGCCGCTCTACCTCAAAGTTTTAGGAATACTTTAAACGCAGCAAAGGACAGAAACCCGCTCCAGTGGTGGAAGGAGAATGAAGAGAGACTCACCGCCCTGGCTGCTGCTGCTGCTGTGGTAAAATCCTGCTACATGGACCTTCTGAACGTTTGTTCTCAGCAACAGGGACGATTGTAAGCAAAAAAAAAGCTAGGCTCACCAAAGAGCAACACGTTCCTCTGCAGCAGGCATCATCACATGGAGGTCCAGACCCAGATCCGTTCAGACCGGGAAAACACAGAACCTGGTCCTGGGGAGGGGGGCCAGCGACACCTGGCTCGCCCCCTGCCCTAACTGGACCTCACCATGAGGTTCGGTTCTTGGTTCGGTTCGGAGCGGAGGAGGCGACCGTCCGGTCAGCGGTGCTCGCACCTGTCGTCACGGGAGCGCGCGCCGCTCGTCTAGCTGTGTTTCTCAGTCTAACTGTCAACAGCTGTGGCTTCAACAATATTAACACTAAAACCACATTTATCTGTCGATGACTTTATCAGAAGTTAGTCTTCCTTTAACTTCAGTTGTTTTCAGAGACTCACGTTAAATACCAATGCATAAATAACCTAGATAATAACCTAAATAATAAGTAGTTTCTTTAGCCAAATATAAATATAATGACTCCTCCTGTTCTACAGCGATTCAGAGTGTAATACAGAGGAGGAGATGAGGGAGGAACACAGTGCTATACTGCACACACTAACAGAACAGCAGTTCAGTTTTATTTTGAGACGATGTAATAGTTTAACTAACACTCAGGAATGTCTGCTGTGAACTGCACAGTGTTTGTTTTTGCTCTGCAGTTTTTAAATCTTTAAAACAAGAGATTGATGTCAAACTGCAGCTCTTCCTTAGAAACTGTCATTTTATTTTATGTTAAACACTCAGGAATGTCCATACTGTTCACCTCACAGTGTTTTGTTTAGTACTACAACTTAGTATTTTTTCCAAACCTTTAAACTAGAGTTACTGTACTGTAAAAGAGTAAATACTGACAGCTCTTCCATGTTGTAGAACACTGCTTTGATTGTGTTTTAAGCAGAAGATGTTTGGCTTTGGAAAACAGTTGTACATTTAAGTAATTTATTACATTTTTTGGGGGCGGGGGGGTATTTATTTGAAATTTTATGGTTTTTATTAATCGCGCAACAGAAAAATAATCGTTAGAATAATCGTCTAATTATCCATTAGAATAGTCGACTATTCGATAAAATATTCGCCCGAATAATCGTTTTAAAAATAATCGGTTTCCCCCAGCCCTAATTTCCATGTACTAAAGTACAATTTTAGAGGGAAAAAAAACTGCAATTGCATTTAAAAAGGCATAAAAACGTGAAACATTTCAGCTGAATGAAAATGCTAGCATGAAGTGTTGTGACACTTTACAGTTTAAGTCTCACTTTATAATCCCAACTCAAATACCTGATTATTGATCTGTGCTTCCTGTTACTACTGATACAGTATGTGTGTAAACTCTTCTGTTTATTACTAATAAAACAGGCAGGAAGGCCATAAAACTGTTAGGGTTAATATCCACTGTCCTGTTAGTATAAGATACTATAATAAAACCAGCTGTGTGTGAAGGAAGTACTAGTGCTGTATGTTTGTATTTATGCAGATTGTGGTTCTAATTTCCTCACTATTTACATAAATTAAATGTTTTTTCTGTAGCACCTTTAAATACTTTTTGATTTTTTAATCTGTGAATAATGTTATCCTGATGATGTTGATTAAACTAACCTGTTACCGAAGGACCTAATTAATTGTAAAAACATTTAAGTGATGTTATGTAGCATTTTTTTCTGTCAAATTTCTTCAAGATTCTTTTTTCCTTATTTTAAATTTTAGCTCTAAGATTTCACACCACCAGAACACAAAGTACTAAAACTTAAATCACAAAATGTTCAGCATCTCGTTTTATGTTCTATACATCATTATAGTACTATAACCCAGTTAATTATATTGTAAGACCTTAACTCCAGTCATTGATTTATACATTTAACTGTTAAAGTTAACTACATTCATAATGAATCTAGTTAGTTAAAGTCTCATAGATTTCTAGTTGACGTCTTTAAATATTAAACTAAACATAGTCATAATTCAGCGTTTACCTAGCAGGGTTTCTAAATATCAGAATTTATCTTTAAAAATATCCAGAAAACGACTGTTTTGGTCTTCCTGTGTCATAAATACAACTAAAGAAATTGATCTTTTTAAAGGTTTCTTTATTCTTCTTTAGTTTCTGCAGCTTCTTTTCTCAGAATTTATTGCAGCAACTTAAAACTTTAAATGTTTTCACAAGTAAATAAAACCAATATAAGATTAATCATCAGGCTTTATATTTGAAACATTTGATGTTGATTTTGTGTTGTAAATGTTGCCATCAGCAGTGATTTTTAATTTCATAATACTTTTCACTTTTCAGCCATGGTTGACTTTTATGTAATTTTCAAATTAAACAATTTAATTTCTGTGTTTTTTGAAGGTGTTGTTCACCATAACCATGTGTAAAATCTATATTTCTAAACAACGTCTGGGTTATGAGGAAAGTTTTAATATTTCTCCCATCAGGTTTCATAGGTTTTACTTGGTTCTAGTTTTTAATGATGCTTTGTTGCAATGATTTGTTCTTCACGTTTCTTGATGTTTAAAAATAATCCAGTATAAATGCTTGACTTTTAAGAGTCCCAGGATGGTTTTGCTGCCATCTAGTGGAGCTAAAGCAGCATTTCACTGATTTTATTCCATCAGTGATCAGAATATTCTAGTTTCCTCGTTAAAACTGCAGCATTTCTAAGAGTTTAAATCAAACAAATATTCAGCTTTGACAGAAATGTTCAGCTTATTTACCAAATTAAATATTTATAAACTAAAGTCTTATTTTATACATTACACATTTCTTGCTGCTGATCATTTTAGAAATATAAATTGACAGTATTTGAATTCAACTTAATCCCAAAGCAGACTCAGAGCGCGGGAACACATTTCCTAACATTTCAGCCAAAATAAATGCATACTCATAAATTTATAAAGGTGTAAATGCTGTAAAATGTTTCAATTAACTTCCATAGAATTTTGGACATTGGATCCTTTATAAGAAGGCTCGCTTTAGTCTTGGTTGAGCTCTGACTAGGTGTTATTTGATCAGTCCTCAAAGACTGACCACTATCTACAAATAAGATGGTAATTATTAGTTATTTTTACACAGAAACACTTCAATATGACCTCAAAATCCCTTCATTTAAGGCTGCTACTAATACGCTGTTGCTGCTAGGGATGCACGTTGCCCAAGATGTTGTTTAACCGAGTATTGAAGCTTTTAACGGTTAATAACCGGTTAACCGTAAAGTCATGCCACCGATACCCGAAATACATAAATTTTAGTTAACTGGGCATAAATATTATACTCGGTTACATCATTAACGGCTGTTAACTGGTTAACTATGTACATCCCTAGTTGCTGCTTATCAGCATCCTGCCAAATCTTGGACGTAATTGACATTCACGATTGCCACCTCGTTTAGAGACAAAGTTATTAATAGACAGAGATTATATTTGCTTTTTGAAGCTGATTTTTAAAATTATTCTAATTCTTTTTAACAGATTCTCAGGCTCTGGCACAGCACAGAGGTTAAAGTTCTCCATTGAGCGATGTGTGGTGCAATAGAAAGAAATGCGTTGATAAAAAGTTTGATTAAAAAAAAAGTTTTTTTCATTTATCCAACTGGGTAATGTAATACTAGAGTCATTCTTGACTCCTAACCAATCAAAAACACACTAAGCCCCTCCCCTCCAGACCAAAACAGAGCAGATAACTTACAGATTGTCATAATCTGAGGTTTTGTGAGGATCCTGGAGCAACACAACAGTCTGAGGGAAGCAAGAGGTAAGTAAAATAATGTTTTTATTGTGAGGTTTTGGTGGTGTGGAGGCGGATCCGGGAGGATCCGTGGGATCGTGGTACAGGAGACTTCTCTGAGAGGAGAGAGGAGAGTGAGTAACTGGAGATGAGGATAATACGTGCTGAGATGAGTTTAGAGTGGAGGTTTTACCAGTAGGATGAAGATGGGGTCTTGGGGAGGTTTTGTCTGTCCTGGGTGAGGATGGTTGGAGCGGTGGTGAGGAAGGGAGTGGAGGCAGCTGGCTGGCAGGGGGACAGGCAGACCAGGCGGACATGAGACTGAGGAGGACTCCGGGGGATCTTGAGGTGGACGACGCCGGGTAGATGGACTGGTGGAACAAGAACAGAGAATTATAAAAAGTCAAAGACGAGATATCAAGGGAAGACCTGTGTTTACCACTGGTGAGGTGGAAAAGACTGGCGTCGTCCCTCTGTGGATCTGCTCCTTAAGAAGGGTCCTCCTCTGACGACGCTGATGAGCTGCAGCTGGGAGCTGCAGCTGGAGAGAATCTGCCTGCCACGCCCTGAGGGAAAAACACAGACTGCCTGCAGGCACCCAGGACATGACAGTACCCCCCCCCTCAACGGACGCCACCTGGCGGACGAGCGGAGGTCGACGGAGCAGACTGCTCGAAGTCGGCAATGAGAGTGGGGTCCAGGATAAAGGACCGAGGAACCCAGGACCGTTCCTCGGGACCGTAGCCCTCCCAGTCCACCAGAAACTGGAAACCACGACCACGGGGCCGAGAGGCGAGGATGCGGCGGACCGTGTAGGCGGGATGGCCGTCGATGACTCGGGCAGGAGGAGGGGGCTCCGCCGGAGGGGCCATAGGAGAGGACTGGACAGGTTTAATCCGAGAGACGTGGAAAGTGGGATGGACCCGGAGGTGAGACGGAAGGGCAAGACGCACCGCAGAAGGACTCAGGACCGCCTCGATGGGGAAGGGGCCAAGGAAGCGTTGGGAAAGCTTCCGGGAACCGGACCTGAGGGGAAAGTCCTTAGAGGACAACCAGACCTTCTGACCAACAGTGTAGACCGGAGCAGGAATGCGTCGACGGTCAGCGATGCGCTTGTTTTGGGCCGATGTGCGTTGAAGGGCGGCCCGGGTCTGATCCCAAACCCGACGACACCTATTGAGGTGAGTACGAACAGAAGGCAGGGCAGAATCAGGGAAGGTAGATGGAAGGAGGGAAGGCTGGAAGCCCAGGGAGGCTTCGAAAGGAGAGATGCCAGAGGCTGCGGAGATGTGAGAGTTGTGAGCATATTCAATCCAGACCAGGTGCTGGCTCCAGGTTGTGGGATTAGCAGAACAGAGACAACGAAGCATGTTTTCGACCTCTTGATTGAGGCGTTCACACTGACCGTTAGTCTGCGGGTGGTAGCCGGACGTCAGTTGGGGTTTGGCGCCCAACAGGGAGCAGAATCCTTTCCAGACCTGGGAGGTGAACTGGGGTCCCCTGTCCGATAGGATCTCCGTGGGGATACCATGAAGACGAAAGACATGCTGAACGAGGAGACGAGCAGTGACCGCAGCAGATGGGAGTCTGGATAGAGCAACAAGATGGCATGCCTTGGAAAAACGGTCAATAATGGTAAGGATGACTGACCTGTTGTTGGAGGTCGGCAAGCCAGTAACAAAGTCGAGAGCGATGTGGGACCAAGGACGTGTGGGAATGGCGAGTGGCTGAAGGAGACCCGAAGGGGGCCGATGAGAGGTCTTGTTTTTTGCACACGTAGCACATGCCAGCACGTAGTCCGTGACATCCTTATTGAGGGATGGCCACCAGAAGTACCGGCGTAGAAGCCCAATGGTACGGCTGGCCCCCGGGTGACACGTGAAGCGGGAGGAGTGTCCCCATTGGAGGACTGAAGGGCGGACCGTGACAGGAACAAAAAGACGACCAGGGGGTCCACCTCCGGGATCGGGGTCCAGCAGGAGTGCGGCTCGGACCCGGTTTTCCAGGTCCCAGGTCAGTGCACCAATGGTGCAAGTCTGAGGCAGGATGAGTTCAGGACCTTCAGGAGAGCTGTCAGGGGAAAACTGACGGGAGAGAGCATCAGGTTTAATATTTCTGGTACCTGGGCGATAGGTGATGGTGAAGTTGAACCTCGAGAAAAAGAGAGACCAGCGGGACTGTCTGGAGTTTAGGCGTTTGGCGGTTCTGAGGTACTGTAGGTTCTTGTGATCTGTCCATACGATGACCGGGTGTTCAGTGCCTTCAAGCCAGTGCCTCCACTCCTCCAGTGCCAGTTTGATGGCCAACAACTCCCTGTCTCCGACGTCATAATTACGTTCTGCAGGGGAGAAACGTTTGGAGAAAAAAGCACAGGGGTGGAGTTTACCGTCAGAGGTGTTACGTTGAGAGAGGACGGCTCCAGCTCCACTGTCGGATGCATCCACCTCCAGGACAAACTGGGAGGTAGGTTCTGGGTAGGTGAGAATGGGGACTGACGAGAAATGGTCTTTGAGGAGGTTGAAAGCCTTCTCTGCATCCGGGTTCCAGGAGAAAATCTGCTTGGTGGAGGTGAGAGCGGTCAAGGGAGAAGCAATTTGACTGTAGTTACGTATAAATCGACGGTAGAAGTTTGCAAAACCAAGGAAGCGTTGGAGCTGCTTCCGGGTCTCAGGTCTCGGCCATTCCTTGACTGCTTTTACCTTGTCTGGTGTGGTCTGTACCTGCCCCCCACTGAAGATATGCCCGAGAAAGGTGATGGTGTGTTTGTGGAATTCACATTTCTCGGCTTTCACGAACAGACGGTTCTCCAGTAAGCGTTGCAGGACCAGAGAGACATGGCGAGTGTGTTCCTGGGGGTTAGAGGAGAATATTAGGATGTCATCCAGATAGGCAAACACAAAGACATTGAGATAGTCCCTGAGGATGTCATTTATGAAGTTCTGGAAGACAGCTGGGGCATTAGTGAGTCCGAACGGCATGACCAAGTACTCAAAGTGTCCTATGGGGGTCTTGAAGGCGGTCTTCCATTCATCTCCCTCACGTACACGCACCAAGTGGTAGGCGTTACGGAGATCCAATTTGGTGAAGATGGAGGATCCTAGGACGGGTTCAAAAGCAGAGGTGAGTAAAGGCAGAGAGTACTTGTTTTTTACCGTGATTTGGTTGAGTCCCCGGTAGTCAATGCAGGGTCTGAGACCGCCATCTTTTTTGGAGACGAAGAAGAAACCAGCCCCAACAGGCGATGAAGATGGACGAATGAGACCCGCCTGCAGGGATTCATTTATGTATGTCTCCATAGCGGTTCGTTCAGGCCTGGACAGGTTGTAGAGGCGACCTGAGGGGAGTGGAGCCCCGGGGAGCAGGTCAATAGCACAGTCGTAGGGCCTGTGTGGAGGGAGAGAAGCAGCTTGCTCTTTACTGAAGACTTGGGCTAGACCATGGTACTCGGGCGGAACGAGCTCTAGGTCAAGAGGAGGGCTGCTGTGGGACTCGGGACTCCCAATACGGAGAACAGCAGAGCGAAGACAGGTGGAAGAACAATAGGGACTCCAGGCTTCGATACGGGACTCAGCCCAGTTTATCTGAGGGTTGTGTAATCTCAACCAGGGATAGCCTAGGACCACAGGGCAGGAGTTGGTGGGAAACACTAGGAACTCGAGCTCCTCCTGATGGTTACCGGAGGCAGTGAAGAAAAGGGGAAACGTGCGGTGTGTAATAGTGACTAGGGGGTGTCCATCTAGTGCACTCACAGACAGAGGAGGTTCCAGTGGTCGAACAGGGACTTGTAGCTGGTTAACAAGTGTGGGATTTATGAGGTTCTGTTCAGCACCAGAATCAACTAGGGCTTGAACAGGGAGTTGATGTTGGTTGTGCTGGAGAGTTATGTTGAGGGTGAATCGAGGCTTGTCAGAGTTGGCGCATCCACCCACCAATAACCTCGGTTCTATTGGCGGGCGACCCCGTTTGGGCGTATGGGACAAGAAGAGAGGTGATGTGAGGGGGAGCCACAATACATACAGCAACCTGAGGTTCGTCTGCGAGCCTTCTCCTCAGGGGTGAGATGGGTCTGGCCCAACTGCATGGGTTCAGAGTGATCCTGTTCAGGTTCAGGCTGGTTATTTTTGGGGCGAACAGCAAGCAAAGAGTCGGGAGCCGGCATGAGAGCCAGGAGAGGTGGTTTGGGTGAAAC